>JARHVA010003062.1:32500-250000 GCA_037957365.1 Torreya grandis | reverse complement strand
AATTCAAATTATATGATATATAAAAATAATCACAAATATGAATGTAAAAGGTAAAATATGAATTAATAAATACACTTTCTATTTATGTATTGATGGATAAATATACTTAGAATTTTAATATACTATGTAGGTCAGAGATTGAATTCAAAATTAAGAAAGGGAAAGAAACTATATTTTGAGCCACTTAGATTATGAGTTTTTAGGTATGCCTAAACAAAATTGTTAGCTTTAGGATTCTACTGACTAAACAATGCTTTAAAACCTAATGATTTCATCTAAGTGAGTTTTTTTCTCTATTTTTTCATAATCTATTATGCATAATTCTAATGTCTTTATGTTTGATATTCAATTTTTATACATGCATGCAATTATAAAAACATGTCTCCTCTTGAAACTATAAGTCCACTATTAACACTAGGTTTTGGTCTACAAAAGGATAAAGAAGGTGGGTTTATAAAAACCCAAACACTCCCTAATGAATGGTTTTATTATACCTACATACTAAATACTCTTAATACGAAATTCAAACACATGAAATTATCCTCATTGTGTGTGTGTGTGTGTGTGTGTGTGTGTGTGTGTGTGTGTGTGTGTGTGTGTGTGTGTGTGTGTGTGTGTGTGTGTGTGCGTGCGTGCGTGCACGCGCGCGCAATAGTTCTCCTTTAATGAGTGAAAAATATGATCTAACTTTTGATAGATGGAGAATGAAAAATATGGCTTGGCTTGGAGGTGATTTAGACTTGACTAGGCCCTACTCCTTATGACTTAAAATCAAATTATAAATAATATGATAGTCCATTTTAATTTATAAATGTTTATATTAGGATTATTAATAAATTATTGAAGTGAAAATGCACATAAAAATAATTTTAATTTTAAAAGAGATGATTATTTTTCAAGGGATGATTCTATTAATTTTGGATGAGTCTAAAATTTTGGAATAGTCCAAGTTTGATGGTTTTGTCTATATGGCATGAAAAATTATTCGAGAATCTAGAGAAAGTCTAAACATGATTTTTAACAAGTTAAACATATATTATAGAATTCATATAGGTGAGTGATAACAAATCTAAACATCTTGACACATAGAAGGCATATGTGTGTGAGATAAGGGAAACTAAGAGTAATATGTGTATGCACAAGTCATATAAGGTGAAGGTAGGTTAAAAATTATTTCCAAGTATCTAATACCAGATTTTAATATCTATGAATTACCCTTTTATTATAACATTGAATTAAAATGATAAATAAATATAATGAAGTGTGTACAAGAAACTTTGTCTTTGGGAGGGGGATCCAAATGTGTTGATTTCTTCATGAAACCTACAATAAATATGCAACAATCAATACCCATGTATTAAGTCTAAAATGAAATTGAAATTTTTGAAACTTAAAGAGTAAGGAAGGAATACACATGTAATTGGGTAAACCATGTTTCTCTACGTCATTCCATTGGAGATGATGCTTCATTGTTGAATCTTTCAAAAACCATGATTTATTATTGAATCACTTTGAGAATTTAGGATTTATCATGTAAATTTTTATGTAATAAGGCAAGACCATGGGTTTGGAATATAAATTCCTCGACCTTAGGTGAAATAAATAGGTGCCTAAGCCATTGTTTTTTGTTGCACCTAAATTTCACCACTTATGTAAATCATATTAAACCCACAAATTATAAGGTGGGAACCACATATTGGGCTCTATTTTATAGATTCATAAGCTATAGAGTGTATTTGAACCTCAACTATATTATGTCATTTAATTGAATCAACCAATACAAACAAAGTTATAGATTAAAAATGCTCACTTCTAGGTATATTAAATGCTAAAAATTTAAAATTGTAATAGTGTGTATGTGCATAAAAAATGTTCATGATAAATTATTTAATATGATCTATTCCAAAATGATATAGAGTGGTATACATCTATATGCTATCATGTCCCAAACTTTAAAAACTAAAAATCATGTCCCTATAAATTGTATGCATATGCATCACATATGAACCTAAATGTGTGATAAAATTTATCAAAATTTTATATAAAATACAAAGGGATGCATACTACTACAATAAAATGTATCACACCCAAGGACAAGCCACATATAATAGACAAAAAAATATCACACACAAGGCAAAGGGTTGCGTACAATGGAAAATATAATGTTTCACACATAAGTTCTAGGGCCATATATAATATACAAGAAATGAGTAGCCTATTGAAAATGAAAAATAATGATTAAGTACAGAAAAAATCAAACTATTCTACACTATTTGTCTATGTCAAATCATAATATATAGAAGTATCATATATATGAAATGTAACACTGCAATGAATATAAGAAATATAAAAACATAAGTAATAAATGTAGCTCAACAGAGTAAATGTAAAGGTCATATAAATATATAACATGTATCAATGTGACTTGTGGAATAATATGCCACTAGAATTGGCATGCCCCCTAGGTATAGGAACATCCTAAATCTATGTATCCATGTTTAATGTGTAATTTGTATGTCTTGAATATCACTCATGTAAGTCATAAATTTCATGTGTATGAAGAAGGATATTTAATCTACCAAACATGTGATAAATGTATCAAATGAATAATGTAAACTATCAAACATGTCATGTTGAGGTCCTTGTGTGTGTGTGTGTGTGTGTGTGTGTGTGTGTGTGTGTTTGTGTGAAATATTTATAAGAAAATTTTATGTGTAATACTAATACAAATTCATGATTTTGATGGGGTTCACTTCAATTGTATCCAAAATATAAGATCCAGAACCTAATTTTTCTATAACCACAAATGGGTCAAACTAGTTGGGTTTGAATTTGCCTTTTCTCTCTTTATTTGCATTATTATTTTTAAAATTTTATTTTATTAAAAAATCACCAAATTAAAATTCAAAATATCCAATCTTATTTACATATACTCTCTTAGTGTGATCTTGATAAACTTTGATATGTTCAATAGCCTATATGTGCTTTTCATCCAACATTTATAAATCATAACCATTTTTATAGATATTAATTATCCTTGATAATGTAGTTTAAGGAGACACACAAATATGGCATATATATTTGTAAAGTTAAAACTCCTATTACATAAACAAGGTAATAATGTGTAGCCTTTATAGGTGTGTGAACACTTTTATGATATGCTCATAAAGCATAGATATCTGATAATGCCAATCCTCACCATTTTTGGTGATGGTTTTACTTAATATTTTAGTAGTCATTTTATTAGTTTCTTCCACTTTATCATTCCATTTTACATAATAAGGAGTAGATAAGGTATAATGAATCTCGTATTTTGCACAAAATATCTTAATTATATTAGTTTTTAAAGATGATCAATTGTCTATTACAATAGGTGATATGAGACTAAATTACAAAATGATGTTTTTGGTTAAGAACTTACATATGTTATATCTATATATTATTATAATGTATGTCTTCCACCCACTTTTTAAAATAATTAATGGATGTAATAATGAATTTTTAACCCTCTAATGATTCTGTATTTATCTTTCCAATCAAGTTCAAGCCCCATAAATAAAATGTCAATGGTGAAATAACATTTGTAACTCTTGAGGCTATGCATGATTAAAATTAATATGCTTCTAACACTGAAATCATGTTTTTACATGCTCTTTGCATTATTGTTCCATTTTTGGCCAAGAGAAACCTTTCCTCAAAACAAATTAAGGCATTACTTTCCTGCTAAAATACCCTCCACATTCGCTATCATGTACTTAAAGTAAGGTTATCTTAGCCTCTTCATGATTAAGATGTCAAAGTAACCATTCATAAAATGATCATTTCAACAATCCTCCACCAATTATAGCATAACACATCAGTTACAATTTAAATTTATGTTTATCATTTCTTATTACATTTTCCAAAATAACAACCTTATAAAATTGATTATAGATGTCATTATACCATTATTGATTTTCTAAGCGACAAGTGAGTGAAGGTACTTATAAGTCATATATATTTATTATAATAAATAATGAATGTCATAATTTTTGTATATTAAAATTTATGTGATCATCATTGATGTCATATAAGTTGCACTAGCCATGTTATTTGCATGGCAGTTATCTTTTTGAGGGATGATTTCTACTGAAAATGTATCAACATATGTCTTTAATTGATATATCATTTCATTATATGGGATCAATTTTTATGTTTATTTTTTAGTTAATGTTTTAAACTTTATTAACCATAAGTTGACAATTCCCATACAATTAAGTAGATTTTATTTGTAATGTGTGTGTGGTGCATAGTTCATGCATCAATTATTCATATTTTTCTATATTATTTGTACTTTAAAATCCCAAGTGATATGAAAATGACATAATTTGACCCTATGGAGTAATAAAAACTATATCGGATTTGACACCTATGATGCACTTGGATATATTGAAGTATACGGTTCATGTATTATCATTAATATGATATGAAGCAAAGTCATTAAAAATCATCATTTATTGGTAATGTACCACCTAATGGTGTTGTTTCTAATTGATCTAAAATGATTTGGAATTTTACTAATTTATGATATATGAATTTTAAAATGAGCTCCATGAGTAACATTACCCATTTAGCTATACATCCCAAATTATACAATTTTGACATAATAAAATTTAATGGATCCACCTTCGTGATAACCTATGTCTCATTATTAAGCATATAGTGTCTAAGTTTTTATATAAAACAAGTGATAAACATAACTTTTTCCATAGAATTGTATGTTATTTCATAGTCTACTAGTCAATTATTATTGTAATAAACAATGCATTCTCTATTATCATCATCATATTATGCCGATAAATCCCCTAAAAGGTATGAGTTGTATTAGAGATGTATAGCAACAAAGTACTATCTAGTGTTGGATGCATGATAATAGATGGATTAAAGAAATGTAATTTTATTGCATCAAATAGTTTTCAAAAAATTTCATACCATTCAACCTTGTATCTTTATTTAGTAAATTAAAAGTTGTGTTTATCTATTAACTAATCCATAACATGTATTATAACCTAAATCTTTCCTTGTTCATATCGTAACTATTTCAATAATTTTTGTGGTGGCATATCTATAATAGTATTAAATTCTTTGGGTCTAATTATATTCCCCTCTGAGATATGATATAACCTAGTAAATTTATAAAAGATATTCCAAATACAATCTTATTTGGATTCAAGCACACATTGTATTTCCATAAACATTTGAATATTTAATGTGAGTGTGTAGCATGATCATGTTGATTTCTAGATTTTGTAAGTCATAAAATTATTCTTTGGCTTCTACATTCTTCAATCTAAAGGGCATGACCACATAACAAAATTTACCCCATGGTGTGTTAAATGACATTCTTTATTGATTTTTGGCATTATTATTTATTTGACAGTATCCATAAAATACATCCATAAATTACAATGCATAACTAGATATAGAGTCTACAATCATATTTATATTTGCCAATGGGAAGTATCTTTGGGTCAAACCTTGTTTTAATGATGATAGTTTGTATAAAATTGAATATGTCCATTAGGATTTACAACATACACTATATTATAAACCCATAATAGATAATAAATGGATTGAATAAACCCTACATCTAATAGTCTTTGAATTTCATCTTTAACTAAAAAATGCTCTTTTAGATAACTTTTTCTAATTTTTTGTTTGATTGGAATTGCATCTAGGAATAGTATACATTATGCATTGTAATTATGGGGTCAATTCCTAGAATATATGAGTAAGCCCAAGAAAATAACTCTATATACTCATGCTAAAATTGTCTAAAAATTTACCTTTATCATCATTTAATATGGTTTATAGATTTTCTGGTCTTGTATCTCTATCTATTTTTTAATGGAATTAAATTGTCTCTTCATTTATCAGATTCTCCTCATATTGTGTAGTGGGAATTTTATATGGGCCATTTTGTTAGACATAAATATTAGAACCTTCACTCTCTCCAAAATAAGCATGGAAAGTTTTTATATGAGGAAACATATTATAATGATATAAGGGAGGGATATCCACATATGACCCTAAGTAATCCAATATAGACTCTTTATTATAAAATTCATCTAATACCCAAATTTATTATGAAGATTTATCAATAAAATATTCAATATGTACTAATTGTAGTGTTGGTACATGATGCACTTCATTTTCCTTCTCAAATCTCAATTTAGAGAAAGGTGTATTAGTAGATTTTTTTTTATATTTATTGGGAATTAAATCATACATGTATTTAATCCCTTGTCATACTTTGTGAATGTATACAAAAATGGGTTAATGATGTTTTATGCATGTTTTCACAATCCTTGTCCTATATATCCCAAATTTTAAAATATTTTACACAAAAAGCATATTTTTTAAAATATATTGTTGATGATGTTGGAAGTGTAGATGAAATATATTTTAGCCTTAGTAATGCCATTGTGCTGAGTGGAATGTCCATATTTATGAGGTAAAGGTTGTATGTGATGGATATAAAAAATATGTATGCAAATAAATGTATGTGAAAATTTTCAAGAAAATACACTCGTGGGAGGAATTCAAAGATTTATAAAAAAAATCCAATTATGAAATGAATTCTATTAAGACTATGTAAATAAAATAAACTAAATAATAAAGAGAATAAATAGTTAAAATAAATGCTAGAAATAAAATGCCTCTATAATGACCTTATATCCAATGAGAAATATATGGTCATATGTATATAGTGTAGGTCATAATATTTATAGGTGAATCATTATACATAAACATATGGTAAATTATTTAAAAACAATCATCCATGCACAATTTTTGCATGGGTCTACATACTCTTCACATAGACTTTGGATGTACTATGTGTGCAACATATCTTGGATTTAACTTAAGCGCACAATACCTCACCAAGTTTATAAATTAGTTTTCACCTTTATACTTATAATTATGTTATCACACATTATTTTTTTAAATCTTCATGTACCACTAATGACTATACAATGCAGACATTAACGTACTTCTCTTCTAATACCTCTATGTGCTACCACATTGATGTATAGATTTTTGTGTAGGTATCTAAAAAAAAAGCATGCACATATGCAACATACACATGTCAATCTTATCCTACCACATTAAATGCTAAATGGACTTCTTTAGATATATGAGACATTATATAATATATTAGTGAAACCACATAGATTGAAGTCTAACTAAATAAATGCAAGAAGACCAACCATCACTCAACTAGAAGATGCACTACTACCCTTATAAAACTATTTTAGTAGTAAAAAATTCTTGTAATGATTTTTTTTTATAACCATCTATAACATAAGGGAGTATAGTTGACAAAGATCACACAAAGACAAGATAATATTTTTATATCATGTAATTTTTTATGTAGAATTTAAACACATTTATAACTCTCCATTCCTTTGTTTAATTTATACATATATGCAAGGAATAATTTTCTTTTTTATCATATGAAACTCATTCCTAGTCTTATTTAATATTTTACACATATGTACTTTCACATGATCATCATATTTAATAGTATTTGTACATATTTATATCAAACTTTTGCATGATTGTGTGTTTTATTTTCTAGTTGTTAGACTACCTTGAATTCACTCTATAACTTGCATCTTATTTCCAAGAGTGACATTTTTCATGACAATGAAATCATAGGGATCGTGGTGTGTATAAGTGGTATAAGAGAATGAGTTATAATATGATTGAAACACAAAATTGAAACATTATAAATAACTAATAGTTTTTTTGTTTCATACTATATGAAAGAAAATTGTAGTAAGAGTAAGATCATTGACACTTAAATAAACACTAAGGCATCCCTTAAAATCTAAAAAATCATTTAGGATGCCCTTAAGGAACAACACACTAATATATTTGGCTAGTTATATTAACTCATGATTAAAGTTTTGATACAATAAAATCACTCTTCCACTCATCCTATGCATCCATTTATTTGATAACAAACCCACTTAAAAGTGTAAGTCAATATTGGCATCCCGATGTTTGAGGTAAAAAATATTATCTCAACACTAGATGGTTATATCAGACAACTTGAGGCACTCTTTTTAGTTAGTTTATTAATTGATGTTGAGAATATAACCTTCACCATGTTTAAAATTTCTAATTTAGTATCCCACTAGTGGTAAACTTTTAAAGTGTAACATGAACAAGATGACAAGGCTTTTAATATTTGGGATTTTTTTTAACACTATAAAGGATATGTGTTACCCCCTTAAGCAATATTAAGATTATTTAATTAAGTTATAATAATTTTGCATGTGTAAAAAAAATTATTTTAAGAGTTCACAAACAAGTTCCATGACTATACCATGAATCTTCACAAAAACCTAACTGAGCAACATAAGATGTTGAAGTTCATCCATAATTTTTTGCCTTATATTCATGTGATTGGAGTTATTCATTTTAGACACATTGGGGAGAGCATACCATAAAATCACAAGGATCAAATTAAACACAAATATTAATTATAATTTATCTTATTCTATGTGAAATAATTATCCCATAATAAGAATGTATTATGTAAGGATGGGAAGCTTACGAAGGCCATGCAAAAATAAAAGAATTTAATATTATTTTTTCAAAATAAATGAAATAATTACTAAGGTGAAAAAAGGGTGAAATTATCATTTCACAATCTCACATAGTGATTATTAATTCCAAAAAAAAAAATCCATAATTGTAAAATCTACATAAATTCCCATGCAAATAGATGGCATTGATCTTGATAACACTTGTTTAAACATTGATGCCAATGCCATAGATAAATGTAAGTAATTGTTGGCCATATTTGGACCACATACCAAACATGTGCATAGTCTCTAAATTCTTGAGGGAGAGTTCCTGATTGATCAATTGATCAAATGGCTAGATGAGCTCTGGATGGAATGAGTGGACCAGAGAGACCATGGAGCTCACAATTTTTTTTGAAAAACTTTAGTTTCACTTAAAGTGTAATTTGTAAATTCTAAAGATTGGTCCAAAGTTATAGATACACTATGGAGTGCTCTAGATAAGCATGGAAGCTCATGGTATCCATCTAGTCTACTCACCATCTAGAGCTTGTCCAGACATTTGGCTACATTGGCAGAAAAGATGAGTAGGCATTTTCATAGCACTAGATATGACATGTGTGGATGAGTAAAGAATTAATAATCACATGGGTTTATTTATTTTGGATTCTATTTCATATACTCTAAGTTTAATCTCACACACTGTAGATAAATGAAAGATATGCATCAATAAATTTGGCTCCTAACACATAATTTTCTAAGTTTCCATACTTAGCCATTTTGGGCCAAACCATCGTCAAGACATCATGCAGGATCACATGAACCAGTTGACTTCAAACATTTTGTAGAAGCATGTGGAAATATTGAATGGCTAGTGGATCAAAAGGGTTTATCCTTTTCAATGTTAGGTCCATTCTCTAAAAATTTGGTGCCCCCATGATATTTGCACTTTAAGTTATAAAATTATAAAATTGGTCAAGAAATGAAAGATGTCTACATGAACATCATTTTTAAGACCCAAAAAGTGACCATTTGGATCAAAAATCCTTGGTAAGAATCTAAAAAGGAACGTGTGGCTGATAAATGTCAAGTGTACAGGAGTTTGAAGCAAGTTAAAGGTCAACGAATCCCAAGAACCAATGAGAGATTGAGCTCAAAGTAGTGGGTTCCAATATCTAAGGTCTATGTAAATAAATTCAAAAGGGTCAAGAATCGAGGTAGTTTTGATAGATAATAGTAAAGGAGGTGAGTTAGGATATTTTGAAAAAAATTAGTAAAGCAAAAAGGACCTGACTCAGTAGGCAAATAAAAGAACCCAAACTTGAATCCAACCTAAGTTGGCAGAAGTAAAGGAAGGGAGCTCTATACGGGCTCAGATGAGACCAACCATCACATAGAGTGATATGAATATGTAGGAAAACCAATATTATTATATTGGTTTTCACCTATAGATATCTCAGTCTAGGATCCAAGGCATAAGACTAGATATATGATTAATGAGGAAATAATCCCAAGTCAAGCCCTTGACAAACCACCATTCAAAATAGACATGACATGTCCTTGGAAGTTGAAGATATGGGGATTTTGTCTTCATATGGAAATATAATATAGGATATAAAGTAATAGGGCTTGGGGATCTGGAAATAAGTTGGAACATTCACTTCTAACCAAATCATGACTTATCATTTTTGGTAAACTCTTATCTTTTAATGCACCCTACTAAAAATAGAATGATTTTGAGGCTTTTGAGCAAATCACAAATATCTCACTCATAATAACCTATTATAATTAGACAAAAATCATGGTGAAAAATCTCTTGGAGATGATAGATCATTGATTATCATGAACACCATATGTCTCCCCTTCTCTCTCTCCTCTTCCCCTTTTCTTATATTATCCCTTTCTTTCCGTTTTGTAAAGGGGCCTTAGATTTTAGAATTTTTTTTTTTATCTTTATAAGAGATGGGATATTCCTTAAGATACTACAAGGTATACTCAGCTTTTAGGCTTGACCTTGTAAAGCATTTATAAATACTACCTCTTAACGCAATAGGACTTTATTTGCATATCTTTTGCCTTGAACCTATGTTTGTCAAGTTGTGGACTATGGAATTATGTGAAGGAGAATATTCCTCATCCATGGTCCTTATTTATAACTTTGTTTAGAGGGTTTTCAATGCTATTTGTAGGTCTATATTTGTGTTTTATTCTAAACCTTCTCTATGAAATACTTATGAAAATTAGCTTGATCTTAAGGTTGTGTAAACTAACACTATCCTTTGTTGATCTAGTATGGGTTTGAGCTTATGCGAGTTCCATTTTAAGTTTGTTGCATCACCCTATTAACTTTCTTAGGATCCCTTACTCTCTTTATAACCCTTTTATCATGAGTCATTAGGCTTAGTTTTATTTTTAGGTGAGTATTAAAGAGGAATTTGGCCTACTCTGGAGGTCAAACCCTAACATAGGTGACCCACATCTTAGGGTTATCCCAATTTTATAGGCTAGACTATAGGGATCTTGAAGAACCCTCTCTAAGGTTTTGAATTGAGCCCATAATAGTTTCTAACATGCCTTATGGGACTAAGATCCAAAGTAGGTGAAGAGTTTTGGTGTTCTCTTTAGCCAATCAGCCTTTAAAGGCACATATACAAACATCATTGGTAAGTCCAAACATCCATAAACTAGTTTAAGTAACCCAAGTGCCTAATAATTATCATTTGGTTTATACAACCACCACCCATTTGATCAAAATTCATGTTAATTCATTCCTTATCCTTCATATCAAATTAACAATGTTCATGGCTTCACCCTAGGTGGTCCTCAAAGTTTAGTTTAGTATCTATATAATCATTCCTATCAGCCATGTAGAAAGATTATCTACCCTCCATATCAACCTGCCTTCCCCTCTAGTTAACCTTGTTGAGCCTCACTTATATCAATTGAGGAACATGAAGTCTTTCCACCTTGGATCCTCTCCTATGTCAATGGCCCCAACTATTTCATACCTTATATTTTGAAGCCCTTCCCACACCCATTTAGGAAAGGGAGGAGGTGGAAAAATATTTTACCATGTTCCCCTTATGGAAATATATTAAGGAGGGTAAAAAATAAAAAATGGAAATGTTAATGTTAATCAAGAAGGTCCAGGAGCTAGTCTTTATAGAAGAAGGATTAGATGTGTAAGAGATGAATCAAACAAATATATCTTATCTCAATGAGCTTGGTATACAAGAGTTTTAATACTCTCCTTCCTTCCCTCATAAACTAACTAAGGAGAAAACACAAGTGTCTATGATGAATAGGTCATAATAGGTAGTCTACTTCTTTCAAAATGATAGGAGTCTAGTTTTAATCTAACTTCTTGGTATGGATTTGATATTTTAGAACCCAAAGATGTGGCTGAGAGTAGAGAAGAGTTTATTTCGTCACAAGAGATTATATCTAGTATGGATATATATGGAAATGAGAAAGATGTAGATATTGATATAGTCAATCAATCATCTGACCATGTTGGAGAGGTCATAAAGGAGCTTGAGGAAGAAATAGAGGAAAAAGAAGATCAAGAGGAAGTATGGCAATAATTGTAATATGAATTAATGGATTAGGTAGAGGTTATACACTAGCCTATACCTCCTATATAACATGAAGATGAACTCACCCATTAGGTGGAGGGTGATGACCAATCTCAAGATGAGATATTCTTTGAAGGCAGTACTAATGCCTTAAAAATATGAAGGAGAATGGTCAAATTCAGAGCCATAAGGATATGACATGTCGGGCCTTAGGTGGATTAATGAACTATAATATGGTTCCCTCAAAATAAAATAGAATGAATATTGTGTTGAAATTGGAAATTTCTTAGATGACCAAGAGCAATATGCCTTTTGGGATGACTTCTATAGAGCTTTTTTGCCTAACTCTAGATAGTCAACCAAACATCAGTTAAAAAGAGGAGTTTATAGGGGGGCCTATAGTCCAAATTGGAGTAATCCTTGAATAAATGGACAAATATGTCTACATTGGAGACATGTTTTTCCCTTTTCATCTATTTGAGAGTATGCCAAAGGAATCAACAACCTGGCATTTCAACTCACATACCATAAGTTCTCAAAGGCAAGGTATTTTCCAAACTAGTTCATAACAAGTAAGTGATGCCAAATCCTTTCCATTTGATCCAAGTGGGAATTAATTGTAAATTTTAACCTTTTATATAGGTTAGAATAGATTTCATTCTTTTCTCTAAGTGATTTTATGCACTTTTATTTATTAGGCTAATTATTTTTATTTCTTGATTTGCCTACGTGTATTTGCCTTTACTATTTTATTTTGGTCCTTGTTGTTTCAAGAGAAAGTTTCATAAGGAGGTATCCTTGCATCATCTTCATGATCAACTCAGCTGTAGAGAAGTGACTCCATGCCCAATGGATCAGATGATACATAATGAACTAGGTTCTCAAGTATAACATGCATGCTTCCCTATGAGTCACCAAAGATGTTGGCCATATTTGGCCCACATAAAATCATGTTCCTAGTTACTGAAGGTCTTGATCAATTGATCAAATTTTTGGATGAGCTATTGATGGAATGAGTGGACCAAAGAGACCATGAAACTCATAAATTTTTTTGAAACACTTTAGTTTCACTTAAAGTGTAATTTTTCAATTCTAAAGATTGGTCCAAAGTTGTAGAGACCCTATGGAGTGCTCTGGATAAGCATGGAATATCATGGTATCCATTTTGTCCACTCATCATCTAAAGATTGTCTAGAAATTTGGATATAGTGGTAGAAAAGTTGAGTAGGAATTTTCATGGTGCTAGACCTTAGACGTGTGGATGATTCACAAAGAAACAATCACATGGGTATGTTAATTTTGGAGTCTAGTTCATATATGCCAAGTTTTAGCGTACATTCTATAGCACAATGAAAGATATGTATGGGAAAATTTAGATCCTAATGCATAATTCGTTAATTTTCCATACTTAGCCATTTTAGTCCAGACCATCATCAAGACGTCATGCAAGACCATATGAACCAGATGACTTCAAACTTTTTGTAGAAACATGTGAAAAGCTCAAATGGATAGTGAATCAAAAGGGTTTATCCCTTTTAATGTTAGGTCCATTATTTAAAAATATAGTTCCCTCATGATCTTTGTGATTCAAGCTATAAAATTACAAATTTGGTCAAGAAATGGTAGACGTCTATACGAACAACATTTTTAAGACCCATAAAGTGACCATTTGGATAAAAACCTTTTGGAAAGAACCTAATATGGAATGCATGGTTGATAAATTTCAAGTGCACAATATTTATAAGGAAGTCAAATGGTCAACAAATCCCAAGAACTAATGAATGATTTAACTCGAAGCAGTGGGTCCCAAAGATATATGATCTACATTTAATCAGATCTCAAAATCCTATCGAGTAAAATAAAGTCAAAAGGGTAAATAATTTGAGGTAGTTCCAAAAACCAATAGTAAAGGAGGTGAGTCAAAATATTTTAATGAAAGTCAGTAAATCAAAATAGACTTGACTCAGTAAGAAAATAAAAGAACCTAAACTCAAATCCAACTAGAGTTGGTGGAAGAAGTAAAGGAAGGGAGCTCTATATGGGATAATATGAGACCAACCATTGAATAGAGTCCTATGGATCTATAGGAAAACCAATATCATTAGATTGGTTTTCACTTATAGTTATCTTAGTCTAGGATCTAAGGCACAAGAGTAGATATATGATTAATGAGGAGATCATCCCAAGTCAGGCCCTCGATAAAACATCATTCAAAGTAGACATGACATGCCCTTGGTAGTTGAAGATATGGGGATTTTGTCTTCATAGGGAAATATAATAAAGGATCCAAAGTATCAAGACTTGTGGATTTGGAACAAAGTTGGAGCATTTAATTATAGCTAGATCATGACTTGCCACTTTTGGTAAACTCTTGTCTTCTAGTGTAACTTGTTAAAAATAGAATGATTTGAAGGCTTCTAAGAAAATCACAAATATATTGCTCATAATGACCTATTATAATTAGACTAAAAACCTGATGAAACATCTCTTGGATTTAATATCTCATTGATTATCATGAACAACATGCTTCTCCCCTTCTCTCTCTCCTCTTCCCATTCTCCTATATTATCCCTTTCTTTTCATTTTGTAAAGGGACCTTATATTTTAGACTTTATTTTTTATCTTTCTAAGAGATAAGACATTCCTTGAGATATTTCAAAGTATACTCAAATTGATTAGGCTTGACCCTATCAAGAATTTATAAGAACTACCTCTTATGTAACAGGATTTTCTTTGCTTATCTTTTACCTTGAACCTGTGTTTGGTAAGTTGTGCACTATGACATTGTGTGAAGGATAATATTCCTCATTGATGGTCCTTCTTTCTAACTTTATTTAGAGGGTTTTCAATGTTGTTTGTAGGTCTAGATTAGTGTTCTATTCTAAACCTCTTCTATGAAATACTTATGCAAATTAGTTTGATCTTAAGGTTGTGTAAACTAGTACTATCCTTTAATGATATAGTGTGGGTTCGAGCTTATGTGAATTCCCTTTTAAGTTTGGTGCATCACCCTGATAACTTTCTTAGGAGCCCTTAATCTCTTTATAACCCTTTTCCCATGAAAAATTATTCTTATTTTTAGTTTTAGGTGAGTATTAAAGAGGAAACTAGCCTAATTCAGAGGTTCAACCCCAACATAGGTGACCCACAACCTATGGTTATCCAAATTTTATAGGCTCGATTGGAGGGAGCTTGAATAATCCTCTCCAAGGGTAAAAATTGAGCCCATAATAGGAACATAAGCATCTATTCCACTTAATTTTTTAGGTGAAGTTTCAACCTCTCCATGTCATCACTTATAGCGGAAGCTATAATAACATCATTACACAAGGTAAAACTAATGCCTTGGAATTAGGCCACTATCCTAGAAAGAATGCAGGTCTAGAAGAAATGCAAATTATAATATATTTAATCCCAATGAGGATAAACTAATTTTTTTTGGGTACCACTTAAGGTCTATGAAATTTTTCTTGGAAGGTCATATTTGTATGACAAAAATTATACATATCAATCCAAATAATAATGGTGGACTATTCATATATAATAAATCTTCTTCAACTTATTTGAGTAACCTCTAATGACCAAAATAATTTTGTTATTTACCAAAAATGTCACAAGCTCATCTCACACATACAAAATTTAGTATTATTTATTATACATCTAGAAGCACCTATGTAAGATAGATAGTGAATGATATAAATGTCTCAATCTACACAAATACCATCATAGCATCCACAACTCAAAAAGCTAGAATAAAATTTGAGAGACATATTTTAAGAAACAAATTTTTTACCAACAAAAGAATCACATTGAATTTTTTCTAGAATCATGTCTTCCTAATTTACCATTGTATAGTAGGTCGATTTGGGAGAATGATAAGTTCCAATACCAAATCCAAGAGCCTATTGATAAAAGAAATATCATGAAAATATATTCTCTTTTTTGAAGCCTTATAGTCCTTGTGTTAAATAAATATTGTACTTGGAGACTATGCATAAACTAAGATATTATAAAATAATAATAATCAATACCTAGTTCTATGTACTAAAAACATTGTAGACCATTTTTTAGGTGAACAATACTTCACAAGATCAATTTCAAGTCAAGTTATCTGTTAGAGGTAAAATAACTAAGAGGGGGTGAATTAGTGATTCCAAATAATCAAAATTCAATTATGATCTTTACAAACACTTAATCAATTACCACAAGCATTCATGAAGCATACACATCATTCATAATAATGAGCAAGAGAGATAATGCAAGATGAATCTAATAACACATGTTATACATGGGAAACCTTATTAGTGTTGGAAATATTGTCATTGATGTCAAAGGTCTATCATTATTGGTGATAAAAGCCCCATTACATTTAATGATATTTGTAATTGATATATCTTGGCTAATGTGAGTTAATATTAATTTAATATTAACGAATATATTTTTGGTTGCATATGAGAGAAAAGAAGGGCCCATGGGGAAGTCAAAGAGCCATAAGGTAAAGACAAAAGAAGGATGGAACACATTTTCCCATGAAGAGTCGTCTTGGGGAATTCCAAGAGTCACCAAGTGAAGACAAAAGAGGAAGGGCACAATTTCTCATGAAGGGACACTTTGAAGAATACAAAAAGTCACCAAGACAAGGACAAAAGAGGGAAGGACGTTTTTGCTCATGAAGGGTCACCACATGACTTTTCAAAGGCAAGGATATGAAGGGTCATACAAGTTTGGCACCATTTTCCATGAGGATTGAAGAGTCACAAAGGGGGAAGGCCAAAGGTCATTTGGAAAGCTATAAATAAAGGCTTGAGAAGCCATTTGTAGCATGAGAGATAGAGGTTGATTTGATATTGTAATATCTAGCTTAGAAGAGCATTTGAGATAGAATAATATAATTTGTATTTGTTATATCTAGCTTAGAAGAGCAAAGGTGAGAGAGAGGAAAGAGATGTTGTAATAAACTATAATTTGTTAAGATAACAACATTGAGAGATAGTTGTGTGGTATACATAAAGGGGTTGGTGCTCCTGTGGATTGGTGCTCATGAATAGTTGTTGGGTTGGTGCTTGGCAAAGGGGTTGGTGCTCTTGTGGGTTAGTGCTCATGAATTGTTGCTGGGTTGGTGCTCTTATGAGTTGGTGCTCATGAATAGTTGTTGGGTTGGTGCTCCTAAAATTTGGTGCTTGTGAATATTTTTTGGGTTGGTGCTCATTCATATACTTGAGATTGTTCTTCATGGTTTTTCCCACATTGGGTTTCCATGTTATATTTGGTGTCTCTCTCTATCTTGTGTGGCATTTATTGTTTGAGTTTTATTGCATATATCGAATGCTTGATTAAGTGGAATTTGATTAAGGGAAATTTTATAAGATATATGATATACTGATTCACCCCCCCCCCCCTCTCAAGTATATCCCATGCTTAACAATTGGGGAATAAAACCCACTAGAACCTATAATTATAATACTATACTATAATAATAATAACCAATTTAGACCATCTTAAAATTATCAAGGAATTACAATCCCTATTTAGTGAGACTACAATCACACAAGGTGTTGCCACACCTTTCTAGCTTAGTTGTAACAACTAGACTTTTTAGCAAGTTTCACCTTGCAAGGAGGTTGTAACCACCTTAGATGATGAGCTACTATAACACCACCTATGAACACATCCACATTTGAACTGATGTCTACACAACCTAATGATGGACCTCTACTTATTAGTCTTAACCTTTGCTCACACTCAATCTGCAAGAAAACTATTTTGTTAATAAAATTATGACCTATACGTCATACAAAAAATACTCAAACTGATCTGATCTTCAACTCATCCTCAGGGTAGTCTTCCCCTCCTTCACTCTACAAAACACACACCCACAAGCCTCTCAAATCTCTCCATGTCTCTCACTCACAAGTATGGAAATCATCATATTTGATTTCACTATTTATAGAGCATACTAGATAATCATCACCTTGGTTATCCATTAGGCACATGTTAACCCTTAAGACATATATCATGTGAATACATAGCTCAAAACATTATTCATAGGTCAGCCATAGAATTTATGGATCACCCTTAAGTAACTACACCTTTTAATAAGGCCCGTGTAGCTCTTATAGGTCTCATGGAGACCTATTCACCCATTTAGCACAACATCGATGAAAACAAGAAAAATGGACCACTTTAAAATACATGGGTCCACTTATTATGTCCCCTTTTACATCATCAAATGATCATAGTCATCATAGCTCACCTCTTGTATGCTCAAACAACTCAAACAGTAACCTAGTGCATATGACCTCCACGAATGAATACACAGTCAACTTTTTAAGCATTTTTCATACTCAAGATATATTTATCACACCTAAAAATCCACATAGAGAATCCTCATTGAGTGTAAAACATTCCAAAATATCAAATTCATAATGAGGCATTGAAAAACATCAAAACAAGCTCAAATATCCTTCTCGAGACATTTTAAAAATAAACATAAACACATAGTCAACTTATAGGCTTAATATATTTGACTATACTCACTTTCAGATCTTTAAATTAAGTTCATTAGATGCATCATAAATTCCTTTTCATCTTTGATTTTTATAGTACCAAAAAAATTGACTTATATGAAAATATATGGATAAAATATAGATCTCTAATTTTTCCCTATGTTAAATTCAAATATTTGAATTCAAATAGTCAAAGTTAAGCTTTGAACATAATGCTTGAATCTCATGTCCTTTTAGGTCAGATCAAATATGCACCATCGATCTTTTTTGATATTTAAAACATAAACACCAATTCTCAAACATTAAACCTTAGTCATGTTAACCTCATCTTGTGTAATGTTAAAATGTTAACTCAATGCAATACCATGGATCTCTGTAGATCAGTCAAGTCTTTAGCAATCAATTCTCATCATTTGATCTATCTGTATGAACACTCACTCATCATTGGATCCTTATCCTATTCCTTTCCTCAATCATTAAACATCATACACCTATCCTAATCCTACTACTTCCTAAATTCTTAGAAAAATGTGCATCATCAATCTTGATTGATGATTAACTTGTGTAGAAATGATTATGGGGGTCCTTTCAACATTCTTGGAAGGCCAACTTTAGACCTTAACAACTTCTTCTATGCTTCAATGCATGAAGACAAATTTGGACTAGATGATCTCCTCACATAATATAATCTAAAAATGTGACATAATACTCCTAAAACCTTCACACATTAGAGATATAATTTCATAATGATGCCTTATCAAAAAAAAAATTCATAGAGCCAACCATGCTTAAAATTTGTCTAGATGACCAACTTTGCTCCTGCATAACTTTTGTCATGCTTTAGTGCATGATCTTAAATTTATCAAAAATTAACTATGCTCAAAACTAAACAAACCGATATGATCATTTTATCTTAACACCTTCACATGTGTAAGATATAACACCATAAAAATGATCACTTAGCTCTTCTTGCCGCATATCAAAATTGGTTAAGTATGGTAAAACATAGTCAAATTTCTTGGGAGCCCAACTTTTCACATGAAAATATTTTGGCACACTTCATCACATGTTATGAAACTTAACACAAATAAACTATGCATAAAAATGAACAAACCCATATGATAATTTTGTCTTGACACCTCCATGTGTGAAAATGCTAACCTAATCAACATGTTTATTCAGCTATGCTTCAACATTTTTGTAAATTTGGCTAAGTATGGGAACATAGAGAATTATATTTAAGTATAACACTTTTCACCCTCATATATTTGACTACACTTTGATGCATGACTTGAGATTTGGAGCATAAAAACTAGGGACTAATGTGATCACAACCATATGACCAAATCTCATTGACTCATTCCCATGTGTAAATGGTGATGTCATCAAACTACCTACTCAAATTTTTTGCCACTAGACCCAAAGTGTCTAAATTAAAACTATGGATAACCAAATGAATTCCACTTATGAACACAAGTACTCAAAGCATCAAAAACCTCTTATAAGACCCCTTTCACATGCTCAATACTCCATACTCATCCCTAAACAACTCTAGCCATGTCAACACTGAAGATCAACCAATCATACTTGAAGCATACAAGAACAAACACATTTCACACTTTGTTATTGTCACATAGACTACCAAGGATCTAAATCCACTCACTAGGACACCTCCATGACAATACCATAATAGCATTTACAACACAAGAACAAACACATTGCACACTTTGTTATTGTCACATATACTACCAAGGATCTACATCCACTCACTAGGACACCTCCATGACAACACCATAACATCATTTACAACACACCAAAAATTTTCCCCATTGTCATTGATGTCAACAACCATCATATATAGAAATATACAACTCACCTTCTCTCTCTTTAAGCAATCCCATAATAGGAAATTTCTTCCCATTTGACATAATGACAAAGTGGGCACCAACTAATATTGAGGACCCAAAAAGACTATCAAATAGGAAAGGACCATATTATAAATATGATACAAATTCCCCTTACCTTGTTCCTACATCTTCCCTTGACAATATACTCTTACACCATGCCAACAATCTTTTCAATCAAGTACTATAACCAATGAAGAAAAAACACACAAAACCACATCAATCTAATGGAACATAAAAATAAACATTTGAGAGGGACTCCCCCTATGAACTCTAAGTAATTCCACCTTCTGATCATCTTCATATCTCCACACACCATGAAGAATCACCACATATTCTTATTAGCCTTCTCTCTCAATCTACCATAAGGACCACCAACTGAACTTCATGCCACTCAAAAAATAAGAAACATGCACTAAACCAACTTTAAAACTCTCCTTGAAACACACATACCTTTCTCTTTTGAAGAAACTGAGCAAAAACACTCTTCTTCAAACTAGGCCTATTTAGCCTCCTTATAACCCTACCTAAAACATGCAGATCCCACAATTTTTAGTAGACACATCTTCAAGACTTGAAAATTCATATATATATCAATTTCATATTCCCCCTCAAACACACCAATTTACATCACCAATATCATCATATGCCACATACTTCCTTCACAAACCTACTAGCCAATTAGCCCTCTATATTGACAAAAACTTGAATAATTTGAGAAAAATAAACCTTCAATTTTTTTGAATCTTGATTTGAACACCCATTTGTCCCATTCAACATATTAAGAAGCCTCAGACCTAAATTCATAGTTCAAACCACTTTTTTAGCATAGCCTAAAACTTTAGAATCTTAAAAACAAATAGGGTCAACAAACCTCCTTTTGGTCAATGCACACCTCTAAAACTACTTTCACACTTGAAGACACCCATCACACACTTCTAGACCAAGATTTGGGCTTCCACACCTTTGGGAACCCATACATCCTCTAACCCATTTTAGGAACTTCATACTCATAAACACAAACTAGGAAACCTGATAGCAAACATGAAATCTTAATTTTGACTTCAACATACCTTTAGATCATAAAACCACTTAGAGCATGATAGAATAAGGTTAACAGACCTTTCTCTATAAAAATATTACCTTGACAAATCACAAATCCTCTTTTTTCATCTGGGAAAATTCAATTTGACCCTATAGACTATTGTAACTAAAAAACACCACAACAATAATTACTTATCCACTTTAAAGGAGTCTCTTAAGAAGCATAGATAGAGATACTGTTTATACCTCAATGCACTAAAATAAAAATAAATCCTCATATTCTTTCTCTTCTTTTCTCAATTAATACTTATAATTCTTCTTCTGCTTCTTCTTCTTCTTCTTCTTCTTCATCTTTGTCTTTAGTGAAACAACGTCCTCAACTACTGCAACATTCTCCTTTTTTTATATGATTAGATTATCAATACATGGAGATAACAAAGATTTATGGCATACATTTTAATTTTAAGAATCTTCCTTGTAGTTTGGAACCTCATCATTAGGCATAGATAATTGATGTTCTTTACATGATATATGCTCAACAATAGCAAGATGTTCACTTGGATCCATACATACCTGAGGACTAGCCTCAATCAATACCTTGGTCTTCTCCTTGAGCTTGATCTCTTCATTCTCAACATGAGAAAACAATGAACCTCTTGGTACTCTTCAAATTTTGAAGCATTCTCCACCATAGCAAACATATTACTTAGACTTGAAGTCCCATCATAATTCAAACTTGTCAGCTTTGGCTTCCTTTTGTTAACTTGCCTTCTTCCTTGAAGTCTAGGAGCCTGACTGAACCTATTTTGACTTATAGAACTTTGTTTGTAGAACCTAGTAATGTGACCTTTATGTTCACAATTATATCACACCTTACCTTTTACAAGAAACATATCTTTCCTTACCTTATTTAGACAAAAAAATTCAACATGTCCTATGTCATAACAATTAAATCACTTAAATTTGTTCATACCTTTTGACTAATGAGCCCCATCATATTTCCATACAAACTTATTTCTAACATGTCTCTTGCATTCTCTATCTCTATGACCAAATTGATTACATGTGTAACAATAATCCTTGATCTTGCATACCTTATGGCATTTGGCTATCTTATATGATTTGTCTTCATTTTGTCGGCACCTTTAGTCCTTGTCTAATGATTTGTCTTCAAATTAATATTGTCCTAGTTCACATTAGTCTTCATCTTGTCTTGAGTAACATTCTTTTATTCTTCTTCATAGCCAAGACTAGTTATATGACTAGCATGATTTTGACCACTTAGAATGTTGTTTAGATCACATGAGATATTTTCAAATATCATAAATATATTCACCTTACTAGCTATCTTTTCTAGCTTAGATCTCAAAGATTCATTTTTAGAAACATACCTTGAACATTCATCTTCTTTAGCTTTTAGGATTGTAGACAAATTTTCCAATTGAAAACTAAGATGATTGATCTCTTCATGATCCTTGGTGTTTTCATTCAATCTTCCCTCATATACACTAAATTTCTCCTCATAGTCCTTGAGACTAGATTTCATCTTCTTATCAATCATTTTCTCAATCTTCAATTCTTTAAGAACAATTATCAATACAGTCTCACAATCCATCTCATCTTCATCATTATCTAAATCACTCCAAGTAGACACATTCTTATGTGAGCAACTTCTTTTCTTAGCCATGAACAGAGTTTCATCTTTTGTAAGACCATAATATTCATGACCATATTCTGAATCACTGTCTTCACTCTCATTTGATGAGCTACAATCTTCTTTGGTTTAAAGACTCTTCTTGTTTTTGAAGGACTTCTTATTGTTAAAATTTTTGAATCCTTTCTTCCTATATGTCTTCTTTTCACTGTCTTGGCCTTCACAATTCTCTTAATCATATTTATTATCATGTTTATGAGGGCACTTATGATCAAAATGTCATATCTCTCCACAATTGAAGCATTTAAAAGGTAGTTTACCCTTACACTTCCCTAATCCAATGTTCAATTTCTTAGTAATCAAATCAATTATTTCATCCTCATCAATGTCAAATATGTCATCCTCTTTGGATTTATTACCTTTGAAATTATTCTTAGGCTTCATCTCTATCTTGAATGCAACTTCCTTTTTTTGTGGTATATCATCATTTATTCTCATCTCATATGTAGTAAGGGTGCCATGCAATTGATACATCTTCAACTGAGTAAGATCATGACTCTCTTCTATAGCAAATACTTTTCGATCAAAATTGAGAGATAGAAACCTTAATACCTTTTGGACTATATTTGCCTCTTCAATATTCTCTCCAAAACCTTTGATAATGTTCATAATTTCATCAACTCTATACAGAAAGGATGCCATAGAATATTCTTCCTTCATATTGAGACTTTCAAATTATCTTCTATGAGTATGCAACTTAGCAAACTTAACCTTTGAATCACCTTCAAAAATTATCTTCATTTTATCCCATATCTATTTAGCAGATGTACAATGGATTACCTTGGTGTATTCAATTTCTAAAAGACCAAAAGTGATATAATTCATCACCTTGGAATTTTTCTCAAACAACTTCTTATTTATGGTAATAGATGGAGGAGTAATAGGAGCAACATAACCATCTAGAATAGATTATCATACATAAAATCCTAGGGACATAATATATGTCCTCATCCTTGCACTATAAAAAGCATAATTGGATCCATTGAATATTGGTGCTTGCTTAGTATAGAAACCTCCTGAATGACTACCCATATTGTACCTTGGATCACCTTCAAGTTGTTAAGACTTTACCAAAGGACCTAATTTGATAACAATTGTTAGAGGTGCAATCACTGAGGGGAGGGGGGTGAATTAGTGATTCCAAATAATATAACTTCAATTCTAATCTTTACAAACACTTAATTAGTTACCACAAAAAATTATGAATCATACATATAATTTATAGTAATGAGCAAGAGAGACAATGATAGATCAATAACATAACAAATGACATACATGAGAAACCCTCTTGGGGAATAAAACCCACTATAACCTAAAATTGGACTAATATCCTATAATAACAAGAACCAATTTAGACCATTCTACAAATGATCAAAGAAATACAATCCCTATTTAGTGAAACTACAATCCCATAAGGTGCTATCACACATGTCTAGTTGAACTATAACAATAACTAGACTTTTTAATAAGTTTTACCTTGTAAGGAGATTACAACCACCCTAGATGCTGAGCTATCAAAACAACACTTATGAACACATATACCTATGAATTGATTTCTACAACCCCTGATGATGGACCTCTACTTATCACTTTTCACCTTCACTCACACTCAATCTACAAGAGCACTATTATGCTAACAAAATTATGACCTACAAGTCATAGAAATAGTCCCCAAATTGATCTACTCTTAAAATCATCCTTAAGGCACTCTTCCCTTCCTTCATTCCATAAAACACACACAAGCCTCTCTCAAATATCTCTAAGTCTTTCAATCACAAGTCTAAAAATCACCATCTTTGATTTCACTATTTATAGAGCATACTAGATAATCATCACCTTGGTCAGCCATTAGGCACATATTAACCCTTAATACAATTATCATGAAAATACATAGCTCAAAAAATTCTTCATATTTGGCCATAACATATATGGGTCACCCTTAAGAGGCTACACCTTTTAATAAGGTGCTTATAGCTCTTATAGGTCTCATGGAGACCTATTCACCCATTTAGCACAACATCGATAAAAAAAAACTTTGGACCACTTTCAAATACATGGGTCCACTTTTTATATCCCCTTTTACATTCTCAAATGATCATAGTCATCTTATCTCACCTTTGTGTATGCTCAAATAACTCAAACACTAACCTAATACATAGGAACATCATGAATGAATACATAGTCAACTTCTTAAGCATTATTCATACTCGAGATATATTTATCACACCTCCAAAATCCACATAGAGAATCCTCGTAGAGTTTACAACACTCCTAAATAGAAAATTCATCATGAGACATCAAAAAAACATCAAAATGAGATCAAATATCCTTCTCAAGTTATTTATATAATAAACATGAACACATAGTCAATTTCTAGGCTCAATAACTTTGACTGTAATCACTTTCAGATATTTAAATTAGGTTCATTAGATGTTCCATAGAGTCCTCTTCATCTTTTCTTTTTACAACACCAGTAAATTTGAAGTATATCAAAATATATAGATAAAATACAGAGCTATAGTTTTCCCTATGTCAAATTCAAATATTTGAACTCAAATGGTTAAAGTTAACCTTCAAACACAATGCTTGAATATAATGTCCTCTCAAATTAAATATATGCACCATCAATGTTATTCAATCTTTAAAACATAGGAACCAATGCTTAGACATTAAACCTTAGTCACATTAACCTCATCTTGGGAAATATTGAAATGTTGACTCAATGCACTCTATTGATCTCAATAGATCAATCAGTTCTTTAGTAATCAACTCGCATCATTTGATCAATCTATATGAACACCCACTCATCATTTGATCCTTATCTTGTACCTTTACTCAATAATTAAACATCATATACTATCTTTATCTTACTACTTCTTGACTTCTTGGAGCAACATACACCATCGATCATGCTTGAACTTTAACTTGTGCATAAACGACTATGGGGAACCTTTCCACATGCTTGGAAGGATAACTTTGAGCCTTAATAAATTGTTCTACATTTTGACGCATGCTCTCAAATTTGTACTAGATGATCTCCTCACATAAGAGAATACAACCATGTGACATATTGCTCTTGAAACCTTCACATGTGTGAAATATAATGTCATAATGATGCATTCTCAAAAACTTCTATAACAAAGCCAACCATGCTTAGAAATTATCTAAGAGACCAACTTTGCTCCTACATAAAATTTTCCATGCTTAATTGCATGATCTCAAATTCAGTAAAAATCAACTATGATCAAAATGGAACAAACCCATATGATTAGTTTCTCTTGACACCTTCACATGTGAAATATATAAAATCATAAAAATTATCACTCGACTCTTCTTACCACATTGCAAAATTAGCAAAGTATGGAAAACATATTCAAAATACTTAGGAGCCCAACTTTGCACATATTAATCTTTTGATACACTTCATTGCATGATCTAAAACTTATCAAAATTAAACTAGGCATAAAAATGAACAAACCCATATGATCATTTTGTCCTAACACCTCCATACGTGAAAATTATGACCTCATCAACATGCTTACTTAGCTCTTCTTAAACCCTTTTTCAAATTTAGCTAAGTATGGGAACATAGATAATTATGTCTAAGTAGCTAATTTTGCACCCTCATATATTTGACCAAACTTATATGCATGACTTGATATTTGGCATATAAACAAGAGGGAATAATGTGATCAAAACCATATGACCAACTCCCCTTGAATCATTCCCATGTGGTAATGGTGATGTCATCAAATTGCCTACTCAGATTTTTTGCCACTAGACCCAAAGTGTCTAGATGAAAACTATGGACAACCAAATTAATTACACTTATACACACAAGTAATAACATCATATAAAAACTCTAATAATACCCCTTGCACATGCTCAATACTCCATACTGATTCCTAAACAAATCTATCCATGTCAACACTAAAGATCAACCAATCATACTTCAAGTATATAATAACAAGCACATCGCACACTTTGTCATTGTAACATATACTACCAAGGCTCTACACACTCACTAGGACGCCTTAATAAAAAAACCATGACATCACTGATAATACATGAACATTATCATCATGTACCAATCCATATTGAGAATGTTTAGAAGACAACATTCAAGTCTAAAGAAGGATTATACAAATGGTTGGTTATGCCTTTTAGTATTACCAATGTACGTATATGATCTACATTATCCATTCCTCAACACTTTCATCATTGTCTACTTGGATGACATCCTCATATATAATAATACTTGGGAGGATAATGTGGAGTATATTTCACACATCTTAGGAAATTTGAGAAAACACAACTTTAAAAAAAAATTATAAAATTTTATATTAACATTACTCATATTCAATACCTTAAAAACACTATTAACTACTAAGGAATTAATATAGAATCAAATAATATCATTGAATCTATGCAGTATCACTAAATTGTGGAGTTTTTATAACTTTTAAACTTTTACCATAGGTTTTTGGTGTCACACATAATTTTCTCTCAGTCAAATAATATGTTCCAATGAACATTTGCATAACAACATGCTTTTGAGTAGTTTAAGAAAGGCTTCTTCAACTCACTTGTTCTAAAAATGACCAACATTTCCCACTACTATGAGACTCACATTAATGCATCTAAATATGTAATTAGTGTGGTACTCACACATCATGTAAATATGGTCACATATTATAATATTACTCCACCTATAAGAACAAATTATACATTATTATACAAGTAGTAAAGCAATGGCACCACTACCTTGGGAAAGGAAAGAGTTGTTCAGTTTAATCATAAGCCACTACATT
Organism: Torreya grandis; assembly: GCA_037957365.1. Lineage (NCBI taxonomy): Eukaryota > Viridiplantae > Streptophyta > Pinopsida > Cupressales > Taxaceae > Torreya > Torreya grandis. Next base: position 221,873 of record JARHVA010003062.1, on the reverse strand, counting down.
TCCCACATACACAAATTAATTTAAATAATTTACACCACATGAATTAGATTAATTAATTACAATAGTTCCATATATTGATAAAGACAAGAAGTGTAAAGACAATATGAATATAGATCACCTTACTAAATTACTGGTAGATGCACTCATCATAAAGTTATATATGCATGGCCAAACCTTTTCATATTGGGTAAATATCTAATAACCATACAAGGAATTTGAATAATCTTACATGTCCATTTCATAGGGATAACAAGTTATATATTTCTACATGTGTGACATGATTCTCTACAATCTTAGACATATTTGTGTTCCTGATTATGCACCTCTAGGAATTGGTCAGAGTTTACATTGTAAAAAATCACTTATTAATTATTTGAAAAACATATAAATATATATAAATTAGGTATCCTATGAATAATGAATCCTATTCCATCTCATTATGTAAGTGAATTTGATAAATAAATCACTTAACCAATTAGTAACAATAACTAAATAAACTATATTTTAGATAATAAACTAGATATTTTATTACTCCAAGAGGTCAAGATGAATGAGGAGAGCTTTAAGAAGATAGTTGATTACATATGGCCTAAGGCTACTTTTTGCATTAGTCTGGCTATAGGGGCTTCAAGTGGGGTTGTTACTATGTGGAACAGTGGTAAATTTTAGGGCTCCCTTATTGCTTATAACAAGCATTTTCTGGTTATTAACTTCTCTTTGTCTTCCTTAAACTGGTCTTTGATCAATATCTATGGCCCAAATAACAGAGCTTTGAGGCAAAATTTGTGGACTAATTTGAGTAGCATTAGGACCAATACCCCGAGCACTAGATGGATGCTGGATGGTGACTTTAACACTCCCTTATATCCTTCTGAGAAATATGGTGGGATTCTTGATTACTCTGAGAGCATGTTTGACTTTGCAGAATTTATAAATGATTGGGGATTGATGGATGTGGAATTGCAAAATCAAAATTTCAGCTAGTCTAATAGAAGGAGAGACCAAATGATCCAAATTAAATTAGACAGGTTTCTTATTTCTATTAACTGGGATAATCATCATAATATGCATCTACAGGCTTTTCCTAGAACTATGTCTGATCATTGCCCTATCTTCCTCAGTTGGAAAGACCAAAGCCAAAATGATCCTTTCCCTTTCTAATTTGAAGCCATGTGGATTAAACATAAATACTTCAAATAACTAGTGGCTCAAAGGTGGTATTCTTATATAGGGTACTCCTATGTTCAGATTAGTTTAAAAACTTCTACACATAAAATAAGAAGTACATGGATGGAATAGATATAGATTTGGTCATGTTTTCTCTCAAAAGAAAAACATAGCAGAAAACTTGCAGATATCTAGCAATGGATTGCTCAGGGAGATGATTCAAAAGACACTTCTAAAGAAGAGCAAGGTCTAATTTTCTGACTGGGAGATTCTTATGGTTAGAGAAAAGGTATTTTGGAAATAGAAATCTAGAATTCAATGGCTTAACGAGGGAGATAGGAACAAGGCATTTTTTCATCTTTCAGCCATGAAACATAGGAAGGCTAACTCATAACAAAATTATGTTTGGAAAATGGTAATACTATAACTAAGGATAACGAGATTGGGGAACAAGCTATGATATTCTTCCAGAATTTGCTGACCAAGCAAACTAATGAAGATGAGAATCTCAGACCTATGAATCAATTCATTGACAAAATCCCATGTCTGATAACTGAGGAAGACAACCTAGAAATGTTAAGGCCTATATCTAAGGAGGAGATCCATGCTATTTTATTCTCTATGGTTCCTTCAAGGATCTGGGTCTTGATGGCTTCCCTCCTATTTTCTTCCAAGAATATTGAGATATTATGGGAAATAATGTTACTATTGTTGTTCAAGATTTATTCAGAACTGGTAAACTTTTAAAATAGATTAATAATACATTTATTGTCCTAGTTCCTAAAATGGTGAAGCCCACACACCTTTCATAATTTAGACCTATTAGCCTATGTAATACAATTTATAAGCTTTTTACTAAAGTTATTGTCATGCGAATCTAACCTTTCTTAGACAAAATTATTTCCCCTGCTCAAAAAGGCTTTGTCTTGGGTCATCAAATTCTAGATGTTGTGATTTCCACTCATGAAACTATTCATTCCATGGATAAGAGTAGAATTCTTGGTATGGATCTTAAGTTAGATCTTTCTAAAGCCTATGATAAGGTCTCATGGAATTTTCTATTTCAAGTCATCAGGAAGTTTGGGTTTAATGATAAAATGTCTCGCCTCGTTTGGAATGTTATTTCTTCTGCTAAATTTTTGGTCCTAGTTAATGGGGTCCCTAGAGGTTTCTTCTCTTCTTCGAAAGGAATCCACTAGGGGGATCCTCTTTCCCCTTACTTTTTCATCATAATGGTGGAGGTCCTTGCAAGATACATTCAAGCTAATATAGCTTCTAAAAATTTAATGGGCATTAAACCTACTTCCTCCCTTCCCCCGATGGCTATGCAACAGTTTGTTGATGATACCATTATTTTTGGCATCTCTTTGGTGATTGAAGCTTGGAGGTGGAAGAATATTTTAAATAACTATGCCATAGATTATGGGCAAATCATAAATCTTTGAAACATTAATGTGTACTTCTTTAATACTTCTAATGACCTCTAACAAAAAATCATTGACATCTTGGACTATGTTAAAGTTGATCTTCCTGATACCTATTTGGGCCTCCCCCTTATAGTCAAAGAGGTGTCTCTATGTTTCTAGAATGGAATATTGGAAAGAACTCAGAGGAAACTAATTGGATGGAAAGGGAAATTACTCAGTAGTGCAGGCAAATTGTATCTTCTTCGGGCCTCTCTACAAGGGATACCTACTTATTTCCTATCTCTCTTTAAAATACCTAAGTATTTTTCTAATAAATTGCAATAGATTCAAAGAAAATTTTTATGGATGGGACTGGAAGACAAACATATAATATCATTGGTCAGTTGGGAAAAAGTGTCTTCCTAAATCACATGGTGACCTCAACATTAGATCTATCTGAAGCATGAACAAAGCCCCTCTCTCCAAAATCAATTGGAATCTAATTCATAAACATAATGATTGGAGTGAAATCATGCATGCCAAATATCTACATAATACTAACGATTGCACTTTTGTCCAACAAGAAGGGTTACCCCAGAGATCTGTGATATGGAATAAAATGCTGAAATCCAGAAGTCTACTTAAGCAAGGGATTAAATGGAAATTGGGAAATGGCATGTCTATTAAATTTTGGAATGACATTTGGATAAAATATAGGGCTCTGATTACATAGGGGGATTATAGAAAATTATTGGCATTGCTACTCAAATTTTTGGAGATAAAGTATGTGATTACATGGTTAACAATAATGGTAATAGGAGATAGAAAAATTTATTGGATAGTTGTACTCACCGGCCTGATCTCTCCTCTAGAGTTTGAGATGTTCAATAGTTGATTCAGGGGGTTAGAGTCCCTCTCTTCCTATGAGAGGATGAACAATACTGGTGGCCAGATAAGAATGGTTGGTTCTTGGTCAAGTTTGCCTATCATATGATGGTCTCTGAGGTTCATAGAAAGGAGATATGGAAAAAAGTTTGGAATCATAAACTTTTACTAAAAATCAACATGTTTTGGTGGGATGTTGCTCATAACAAAATTTTAACCCAAGACAATTTACAAAAGAGAGGGTTTACTCTGGTCAATAGATGCTATTTATGCTACTCAAAGGAGGAAAATACTTCTCATCTTTTCATACACTATGATTTTGCGCAGGAACTTTGTGACATAATCCTAAATAATTTTGACATTCAGTGGGTCTGTAACTCTAACCTTAAGGAGGTCATTAACATCTGGTATCCTACCTTTTCTCATCCCTAGGTTCTGGAGCTATGGAAACAAACTCTACCTTGTCTGAGCTTGACTTTATGGAAAGAGCGCAACCACAAAATTTTTAGGGATACTGTTAGAGATGCCTCCCAAGTTTTTAATACTTTTGGTAAGACTCTATTGGAAAGTGTCACTAATGCCCACATTTTCACTATGGAGAAACCACTAACTCATGAAGAGGAACAAATTTTGGCTAATTTGAAGATCTTAAATCTTATTCCTACTCATAATAATTCCAAAATAGTACAGAGACTCAATACTAGATGAAATCCCTTGAAGCCTAACTGATTGAAACTTAACTTTGATGGTGCCTTTAAGGTTGATGGTAAAGCTAGTGGGGGAGGGATCATAAGAGATGACAAAGGGTGGATGATTGTTGTCTATGTTGGTGGAATGGGTTGTCAAAGAAATAATTATGCTGAAGTAACTGCTCTCTTATGGGGGATTAAATTGGCTATATCCCTTGATATCAAGAATTTGAGTATCTAGGAGGACTTTAAATTAGTTATTGATGTGGTTAACAAGGTATCAATTGTTGTTATTAAGCTAGAAGATATTATTATGGATATAAAAATTCTCCTACAGAATTTTACCAGGGTAGGCATCTCACATATTTATCATGAGGGTAATAGGGTTGTCGATCCCTATGCCGCTCTTGGCCAATAATATTAAAATTAGTGATGTTGGTGCCAAATTGATCACATCCCTTTAAATATTAGGGATCTCATTCAAAAGAAAGTGACATGTTAAGGATGAGTCAGATATATTAGAAAGATAACTCACTTCATTAGTCATTTCAGAGGGTTCCAATGCTTATCTTGGAGTATGAGTTCTTTTATACTTTTTTTATTTTCATTTTTGATTTATTAGGCCTCTTTGATAAGGCAAGGGGACTGCTCCATCATTATGGAGATCACCGTGAAATTATGTTTAAGCATGGGATAAGTAAGTGTCATCTTTGCATGATGTTCCTAATTATGTGTTGTTTCAACACCATTATCAATATCTAGGATCAAGGGATTGAAGTTATTGGTAATATGACGATAAAAATTTGGGGTTTCTTTGGTCTATTCTGTAAGTCCAACATGGGTGGTGATATAATATGAACATAACCTATTTATTGTTGTGAGTTTAAAGACAACCCAGTGGTCTGGCACTATTGCAAAGAGGGTGGGATTAGTCCCTATTTTGAAAGGCTCAATGGGTATGATGAGAACATTTTTGAACAATTTTCTAGGTCATGGCTAAACCAATGAGTCTCTGTGGGTGGAATTAGCTTTGAGATTTTAGAGAATGTGATTGTTCTGGCTACTAGCATGTTTACTCAAGGGATTAAACTGCAATGGAAAACCAAAATTTTAGACCTTTCTAGTCAGAAACTCTTTATGGGAGAAGGTGAAGAACTTGTACCCTACCAGGGGGATTTGATCGAGAAAAGTTACTCGAGCCTTGGGATGGTGTGTGTTTTATCCTCATGAAGTATTTCACTCTCGAGGGGCACTTCACCAAGTTTTACAACTATCATCTTCCTCTTCTAAACCATTTTAGGTGAAATGCTCACATTAGCTTTCTTTTTTATCTTCTTTCTTCCCTTGAGCATTATGTCCTTAGGGTTAGAGCTAAATTGCCTAAGAAACCTGATAAGAATCCTATCCCCCTTCATCAGGGCCTTATTTTCTATCTTTATAATTTTCATCGTGCTCTCGAGCCTTCCAAGGCCATTTAATTTGATAGTGGGGAAATTTCTTCTAATCTAAATGCTACCGATGTTGTTGAAGAGTCTTGACCTTCCCATGTCTCTACTAAGACTAAAGAAGTTTCCTTTTCTACTCCCAAGGAGATTCCCATAGACACTCCAGGCTCTACTATGAGCATGAAGTAAAAGAAGAGGAAGACATATGATAGTGAATTGGGCACTGTGGGGACTACTGTGGGGACCCCAAAAAATCCTTATAAGACCCTTGGGGGTTAAGGTAGTAAATCTCATTCATCTACTAAGGCTATTAAAGAGGGTTTCTCCTCAAGAGTTAGGCGGTTGGGGTGCATTGTGGGCAAACATACCCCCAAGGCTAGGATTATCGACTACTCTGAGAGTGCCTCAGATGAGTCCACTCAGGATGATGAGGCCAAAGACATGGATATTCAAGAAATCTCTATGGATATTGAGGGGAAGTAGGAGACTAAAGAATTAGAGGCTACTACTGAGGATGTTGCTAACTTTGCAAAAAAGTCTAGCAAAGTGGGAAAGATGTTTGTGGAGGAAGATGATGATGAAATCAAAATTGAGACTAGGTTGGGATCTAAAATTGTAGTCTTGAGGGGTCACATTCAAAAACCAGAATAGAACTTTTCTACTGTGCTTTGGAATTCTATTCTCATTAACATGTCTGTGATGCAGGATTTGGGTGTTGCTGCTACTGTTGGAAATGAGGAGAACTTTGTGAACTTGGATGACCTTATTAAATCCATGCTTAAACAAGGAGAGAACCTGCCTCCTTAGTTTTCATTGTTATTTTGATACTCTAGTTTTTTTTAGCCTTTCTTAGCTTATATTTCTGTTTGTTATGTCTTTTGGGTCTCTAACTGTGTTGTTTTTATTTTAAGGCACATTTTGTGCTAGTTGCCTTTGTCACTTTTATGCTACTTGTAAGGGTTCAACCCCTTATTTTTCCACCTTATTTTATCAAAAACAACAAATAAATAATATATCACACCAATAAAATAATATCAAATAACCCCCCTCCTTAGTGAAGAAATGGGGAAACACATTATCACTCAATAAATGAAGTAAATAATTTATTGATAGAAATACTGAGAATAATAACATCAACTAACTTGTGGGAACTCATTAACTAATATATGATAGTAAATCATTAAAAAAAAAACACCCAAAGTAGTCTAATCAAGAACACACTACTCAAGAAATGATGGTATGAATTTCCACTTTGTCATCATAGTAGGGTAAACATCGAATTCAATTACATTATTTTATTTTTGCACAATGCTAAAAAAATTGAAAATAAAATTGAGGATTAAGTCCTCATTATCTTTTCTTGTATCGATTATGTATGATCATTTCTACTTGGTCACAAATAACACAGGTAACCTCCACTACCACTAAAAACTACCCTTGGTATTAGTCATTTTGGTGAAAATTTGCTTTTTCATTAATAAAATATGCATACCCATCATTAGTGGTAAACTTTATGTCTCTATTAGACATCCTACTTCCATTGCCTATGACCTCCAGTTAAGTGTTGCTCACTTACGAGGATAAATAGTGAAGTTAAACAATTTTTCCATTGTGTTTATTTTTATATGCCTCCATAATGTGAAATAGATTTTATGGACGTAAATTTTGACTATAAATACATCAACTTAAAATGATATATTTTTGACTTTTTGATTTTAATGATAAGAGGAAATATAATTTTTATTTGAATCTAAAAAAATAGTGTGACTATGGACTCTTATAATATGAACATTCTTTATTAACAAAATATTAAACCTTAAAAATAAAATATAAATTAAAGTTTACAAACCTACCTATGAAATTGACACTTCCATTAAAAAATAATAAATAAATAAGACCATTACAAAAAATAAAACTATAAGTAATTAATTAATCAAAAAATACTTATTACCCTCATTTATGCTTTGATAGATATATAAATATACCACATTATCAATAATTACGCTTTAATCAAATGAAATTTTTAAGACACTAAACAATGCAATAAAAAATAATAACACACAATATGGTTTGCTATTTAAAATGATATACTAAACTAACCAAATAATAACATCCTAGACACTAATACAACATTAAACATGTTAACCAAACTATTCCACATTCTTGATAACACAAAAATCATGCAAGAAATGGAGAACAATGATCAGATGGGAGGATAGGAATGCATATTCATGTGTTCCTTTCATACGAGAGTTCAAAGGTTAATTCCTAAAAATAGGTGGTTAAATTTGACAAAAAATATCAATGAGGAATGATATATAACTATTGGAAATGGACATCTTATTTTAGACTCAAAAATATAAATAATTTATTGTGTTTTGAATACAAATATGTTATGATTTTGAAATGTGCATCCTCTATGAATGATGGATCCAGTTCACAAATGAATGCAACTCACACGTTAAGGTCTAGTAATTATGCTAGGACTTGCATACTAATTATATTTTATGCCATATCTTTCATCAATTATATCTATATGAAGATTGCACCAAATACTACTTTTGAGTAGATCTATTAGAGTAAATAGATGTCAAAGATTTTGGATAGACACATGAAATAGGTTGCAACACTTAGCAATTCTAGATGCAATTAGATAAAATACCCTTCTCCATTTATTCCACTTTGATAAATTTCAAACTTATTTTTAAAATGCTTTCTATCATGTTTTATATTCATGAAATCTTGTTCTTCTCTCCTTATGGCTACACTTTTATCTTAAAATGTATATCTCCTTTTGTATACACATACTATTTTTAAAATTTTATTAATTATTGACACTTTTTATCTTGTAGGAACCTATCAAGGCTCAATATATCTGAGTTCATGCCTTAAGGGTTGCACTAAGAAATGGGTGGGTAGACCATCGGTGCTTCATAAGATTTTTGTTCCTTTTACCACTTGCTATCTACACACTAGCTCCCTAAAACCATGAACCCTAGTCTTGTTATTATCTTTCCTATCCATTCCAATCATTATCATGCTTTATTCCTTCACTTATTGCCTTATTACCCTTTTTAATTGTTCAATACACTAGGTCAACTTGGTAAACCTAGTGTATTATGGGGAAACTTTAGCTATTTTGACTTATTTTTATCCCAATTGACCTAACATATACTTTAGGCATTAGCCCAAAAATGTACTAGGTCAACCCAGTCAACTTAGTATAGCTGACACGACTAAAATTCTTTTAGGAAAGATATTACTATATATACAAGGTCATTTCCTACCATTTAAATAATTAAAGAATCAAGTAGTGTGAATGAACATTTACTTATTGACCATTATACTTGAGGAATAAAACTTTAGGGTTTAATACTTTCTTTGGAGCTTCGATCTTGTTTTGTGGATAAGTATTTTGGATGCTTAGGTAGGTCATGTAGCCTAGATCTGATTTATCTTGGTTATCCTTACAAGCCACAACAATATATTATGAAGCACCTTGGCCAAGGGAGAGGTTGAGACTCAGTAGGTTCATCTTCAAAGGTAAGTCTTCCTAACTTTATTTTTCCTTTGTAAGAGTAGATAGATAATGTAGTATGTATTCTTCTATTCCATGTATTAGGATTCTGTATACATTGATGTGAGTATATGTCTCCTATGCATGTTTAATTAATTTATTTTGTTCTAACCCCACTTTATGACACAAGATTTGGTGTGCACTAGATTAGTTTATTTTTCTTGTTATTAGAATAATTTACTTTCTTGTTTATTAGCATAAGTGAATATCAAATCATATAAATTTTTTAGGGTTGTTGTGTGATTGTGTTATACTTTAGGTTTTGAAACCCTTCCTAGCATGATGTGTTGTGACAAATGATATAAGTGATCCCATAATTGGGTCTAGTAGATCCCCATATTGGTTATGCTCCTACTTAAAAAGTGTATACACAATTGAAATTGTAGGTGTGCTCTATCTTATTTGATTTAAGATTAATTCATTGTGCATCATGCAATTCTAATTGCATACATTCTAGTGAACCCAATGTGAATCCAACCCTTGTTGTAGTTGTTCACTTTTATTTTATTTATTTCATTAATTTATCATCATTTCTATCATATATTTTACATACTAATTTTATTCTATCAACCTAGTTTTATTTTTATTTGTGCATAGGAATAGGCAACTAGATCAAGTAGCTCGACCCAGTACATGTTTTTAGCACTTTTTAGAATACCAGTGTAACCTACTAGGTAAACCCAGTCAACCTAGTGTGTTTTCAATCACTTTGTAGTAGTTTTTATATAGCTTGATTGATCAACTCGACCTAATATAGATTCTAGTTTCTAGACTTTTAGATCATCATATAAGGTTGACCAACTTGACTTATTATATTTATAGACTTCTAGTCCAACAAAATAGGTCAACCAAGTTGACCTAGTGCATTTTTAGCACTTTTTTAATATATTTTTGTATTTCTTGGTCAACCAAATTGACCCAATTTTTAGGTTTTAGATCAATAATTTCTATCTCTGAACCATCAACATGAGTTTATATTCTTTTATATCTCTCTATTTTTGTACTTTGTTTTAACCATTATGCACATATATATAACAATATTCTCATAGGTTATGATGAGTGGGATCCCATTGTGGAACTCACTAATCTCCCATCTCAAATTCCATTTCTCAAGTTTATGAGGACATCTCACCATCATTAAAACCATCTTATGCAACTATTATTTAAGATGAATGTCCCTTGTCCTCCCTTAGCAAGATGGGAGGTAGCCTTATCTGGTTCTGAGGATAGTATATTACAATAATGTGAAGAGATGTACATCAATGTTGATGAAACTATTGACACTTCTCTTTCTTCGAAATTATCCATCATATCTATGATTCCTAACAAGATTTTACTTTGTGCAAATGATCCTCATTTATTTATCAATATCCAAATAGGTGATATCCAAGTCAAATGAGCATTGAATGATGAGGGTTTTAGAACTTGTGTTGATTCTCTTGATTTCATTAAAACCCTTATATATTTAGAATGCAATCTTAAGCCTACATGTAGCACCTGTAAAGGATATAATAGAAGTAAAATGCCTTCTCTTGGGTGTGTATGGCTTCCCATTACTATCCCACCTATTACCATTCATGTAAAGGTGATGATCTTTAATTTCCCTCTTTCTTATAACATCTTGCTTAGTAGGCCATGGACTCATCATATGTGATATATCAATTCTTCTACCTATCAATGTGTTAAATTCCCTTGTAATGAATTCATTTATAGGATTTAAGGAAATACTAACTCTTGGAATTTTGAGCAATTCCAAGATCATGGTGTTTTTAATATTCTTACTCTTGAGCCTTTCCCTAGTATTCCATTTTTTGAATCATAGCTTTTCAAATTTCTTATCCACTCAACTAGAGGTTATAATGGGAATCATAAGCTCATTGATAACATTCCTCCTAACCTTTTAGACTTTGATGATGATGAGCTTGATGAGATTAACTTAAAGATCAAAACTTTTGATCTAATGCCTCATTTAATCTCACAACTTTTGGTCTTATTGTAACCTTATGATGACATTCTCATAGTCTTATCCAAGACTAGGAATAATATTCACCATGCTTCTTCCAATGACAAATTTATTCCAACATGTGTCATTGATCTTCATATGCCAGATTATGATGATGGTTATTATTTATATGATCCTTTATCAGGCAACTTTGTCTAAGCCCGTGATATTGAGATTGTGCATTATTATTCTTCTTTATTTGTGTCTTTTCATTAATATTCTCATGTTCCAACATTTATAATTCTTGATTCATGCATTTTTCCTCTTTATTATAGAGTAGAGATGGTGCCAACACCTATAATTTTTTAGGAGTCCTATAAGACTATGCTCATGGATCATGTTATGACCAAACTTTACTATTTTTCTAGGTTCCCTGACTCTTATCATTGGTTCACTCTTGAGGTTAGTGTAACCCTCCTTAGACCTTATATTGATCCCACTCCTCCCATAGTGGAATCTATGTCAAAACTAATTATTATTGCTTCTTATACTATTAATGAACCTACTTTTACTTCTTCTTTTTCTATTCAACCTACTTCAATTCCTTGTCCCTCAATGCCTTCTCTTGGTGATGGCTTGTTTCCTTTGCCCAAGATGGATCATTTGCCTATCAATTGGGCTGATGATCCATTTCCTTCTTCATCCACACCTATTAAACCTTCTCCCATGAGTGTTTCTCTTAAGAATACTCACAAGTGTATTTATTGCTTTTGTGGGATAGATAATCACTCTTCTACCCATTATCGTAAGTTATGGAAATATATTGATACCTTATTCCATTCTTCCCCATTAATAGACACTACCATACCTCATCCAAAGATTCTTCCTGAATATATACACAAGTATGGTGAGAGGTATTATTTATGGCACTAATGTGGCACACATCATACTAATTATTGTCATATCCTTCAATAACATCTTAAATTTCATCTTACAAATATTCTTGAACCTTATACCATTCCTCCCATAGGTCATTCTTGTAAGAAGGGTCCTCCTTCTTCTCCCATACCTACACATCCTATGGTCCATTCACCACCTTCTATGCCTCCACCTATGGTTCCTTCTCCACCCGTGGACCCTCCTTCACCCATGGATTCTTCTCCATTGATGATTCTAACATTTACCATAGTTTTTATTCCCACACATTCCCCTGAACATCCTTCACCCAATTCCCCTCCTCAGCATGTTCCAATGAGTATTCCTACTTTTTTAGTTGAGGAGATTAGAAAAGAAGTATTTGGTCAATATTTACTAAAGATTGATAAGACATTAGTAGTATTTCATATCTAGATTCATAGAGATTTATCCAATGTCTTGGATAATGTGTGTGGACAGATTTACCAATATTTATGAGCACATGTATGGTGATTTCTCATTTACATTTGGATTGGACATGTGCTTTAATATTATTTTTATCTATTTTTTATTATATCATTGACATTATGTCAAATTATTTATTATCTTATATCATGTTGTCCCTTCTTGTTGTATTATAGTTAGTTTTGATTATTTATATTTCGCATATACTTGTTTTTTCCTTATCATTTCTATTTTTTCTTTATCATTGCTTTCTTTTCTTGTAGAGTTTTTCTCAAAAATCTTCCCTTGTATCTTCATGATTGTTTGATCTCTTATATTTTTTTTTCATGTTGTCATAGCGACTTGGTCATATCTACCCTGTACCTTTTTGGTTATTATCTCCTTTTACCATGTGATCAATTAGCAAACAATCTTTCTCATTACTATTTCCTTACACTAGTATTCCTTTGGATTTCCTTTTTCCTTCTTCCTTTTTTGAAAAATAAGCATATACATGGTTGAGACTAGAGATCACATACTTGTTCATTGTTAGGCCTAAGTGTCCTAATCAGTCTTTTATCTTGGGTTACTTAGCTTCCTTTAGCCTTAGCCTACAACTCATTCATGTGTATCACTATCTCTCTCATGTTTGGTTTTCCAAATATATATGGAGGAGGAATCTTAAAAATCCTTCAAAATAAAATTAAAATATAAATCATTTAAATAAAAGGCAAAAATATTCTCAAAATTTAAATCACACTAAAAGACATGATTCAAAGCACATCTCCTTCTTCTAGTCAAAGTTCAAACTCCACATTTGGCCTCATGTTAGAGCTGAGGTCCTTTGGGGTGCAGTAGGCTAATAGATTAGAAGAGGAGAATTTGAAAAAAAAAATCTCTTAGTGCAACTTACTTTCTCATGCCAATACCCAATCTTTGTAGTAGATAGATAGCTATATAAGGGGTCCTGAGAAGTGGGGAACACATCTTAAAGAGGTATATCCATTTTACTTTTATTTTTACCAATCTACCTTCATGAGTTGATCTTAGTATCACACTTATCTACCTAAAAATATTTGTGTCTATAGGGAGTAGCTTTCCTTTGTTACATAGATGACAACTAGTCACTTAGTGTCTTCTCATGTCTTTAGTATGCCTCTTACCTCCTAAGGTCTTCTCATAAGATGCTTAAGTCTTTAATTTTTACATTCCCTTTCCTCATATTTCCTCTTGAGAATTATTGTTTATCTTTTTGATCACTCCCCATGGGATTTCATTTATGATTTTCTTTGTAAGACTGTGGATAGGACTTGGCATTCCTCAAAAATTACCACCTTTTCCATCCTATTACCCACATCCTTGATTTATCAGTTCTAATCCTTCTGCTTACCAATGTTATTTTGGTACCCCTTGGGTTTTTATTTGAGTTGCAATGTAAGACCATGGATAGGACTCGATCCTCCTCACAAAAAAACAAAACAAAAATTTTCCAATAAACAAGTCACCATCTAAATTACATGTGTCAAGTAAGAGATAATATTTGATTGATTATGAGGTGACATGTCATTTGACATACTTCCCATCTTGATATTTAGTATGTTTTTCCTTACTTTATTTTTCTTTTACCTTTTCTTTTATTATTTTTTGAGTGCATGTAAGATTACAACCATTTCTTGAATTTCTCATACTTCCCATCTTGAATTAGTATGATAAATTTAGGACCAAACTTTTGCAATTTTTTTTCTCTTTTATACATCCCATCGTGAAATAGTATAATTGATTGACTTAATTTTGATTTTTTTTATTACCATTCATTCCCTCCATTTTATTAGTTTGTTTGTCATACTTCCCAACATGATATTTAATATGATTTTACTTGTTTTAATTTGGTACCAAAATCTTTCACATTGGTTTAAAAATAAATCTCCCTTTTATCATCTTGTTTGTCATTCTCTTGGTTATTTATACTTAGTCATTTTTAATCTTATTACACATTTCCCAGATTGAATTAGTGTGTACTGAATTTTTGATTGATTATATTTTTCCAAGTCTTTTTGCCTATTTCTTTTTAAAACCATGCATGTGTTATCCATAATGATAGAAAAGAAACCACATCACATATATTTCCTATATAGTATGCAACAAATCTAAATACATGTGCTAGAAATAAATATATCCAAAATATCTATAGCCTTAACCATAATGAATAAAAATAACCATTATAAAGACAACATACACAACTAACACCAATATGCCAAAATGATACATCATGTATATATCTCAAGAGTTTATTAAAACATATACAACAATTTACAAAACCTTAGCACTAGGGCTAAGCTACATCATGTCTATCTTGTGGCCTAGCCACGCTTCCCATTGAGGCCTCAATATAACTCCTCTAAATAGTACACTATAATAAGGCAGTTTAAGATCTCAATCCCTTTACCTATCCTTGTAAGACATGTTATCTACACCTATCTCTATACCAATTTGGTCTAGGTCATTACATGTGCCTTCATTAGCTAGGTTTGCATTACCATATATGCCTACACCATTTGTGTCATTTTATCTCGATGTGTATCTCTCTCATCAAGTAGGGTCTAATAGGCTTACCTCTCCCTTACACCCATCTCTATTGGTGGTTGTGCCCTCTCTCTCTACATTTGTATATGCCTTGTGGCCTCTCGTATTAGTCTAAACTAGCTCACTTGAGCTAAGGTAGATGGTACACTTAGATCCTCCAATGTCATAGGGTCATATGGCTATAGAGTTTGATCTAGGATGTCATGGAGTGCTCCCCTAACTAGGGACCCCCATCTCTCCTCCTCATCCTCAAGTATGCCTGCAACATAACACCAAATGGATATTAGATCACTATCATATCTCAAAATATATATCTATATACCAAATAATAACTTAATCAATAAATTTATCACACTTTTTCTTACCTATCTATGTCTCAGCTCCTATGGTCTTGCCATGTAGGCAAATGCCTAGCATGGTCTCCCCATCTGTGTAACCTCCTAGTACCTCCTTTATCAGTTACCTCCTTAGCTCAAATTCAACTACCATAGATCACATCTATCTTAGCCTCTATTTGAGTGATTTATATATTCTCTACTCTAGCTCCTCTATTAAATCACCAAGGATGATGATGGTCTCTACTCTCTCTTCCTACCTCAATCACTATTGTTTCCTTGGTGGTCATAGATCATCTCTCTATGGAGTTTGTGGTGGTACATCTAGTATCTCCACCTTTGTCTCCACCTCTTCCTACTCTACCCCTTATCATACATGACCAATCCATGGTCACTCTTAGTGTGAATTCAATATTATTCTCACTATTAGTGGTCTAAGTCCCCTCTTCCCTCATGGTTTTCTCACATGCTAATTCCACTACTTGGGCATGAGTATCAGTGTTTTTGGATGAGGAAGATCCATATACCCTAGCACCCATACCACCAAATGTGTCTCTCTCTACCATGTATAGTCCCCTATCACCTCTTTCATCTCTAGTGTTGGTCTAACTATGTGTCAGCTCTCCCAGGTAGTCACTAGCTACTCATATGGTCATCACACTATGTTAGTGCATATAACCATTTATAACACTAGCATGTGGGGCATGGGCCATGCTACCTAGTCCTTCATCCATATCCTAACCTAAGGTGACCTACTATCAATTAAATTGGGAAACCCAACTAGATAACACATAGGAAATCTCTCATATATTCATGCTATTAGTAGTATGATCAGTCCCATGGTCTTATGTCCTCTGACCTACATCTCAAATAGATCATGAATAAGCTAGACCTAGATGACATAGCCCAAATTGTATAACACTCCCTCTTCCAACATCATCCTACTCAAGGCTATCATGTATAGTTGTACCTTGCCATCTGACTTGTGATAGAGCACTCACTATGTCACAAGGCCTATCACTACCTTCCGAAGATCTAAAATCTATGATATATACACATCATCCATACTCACTCTCCACCCTAGTAATATTGTCTTTGAGATTATAGCCCACATGGCTAAGGCTCCCCTCTCCTCTATGTTATTTGGTATACCTACGATCATTGGTGATCCTACTATGGGTAGTTCAAAGATGACATGGACATCCTCTAGTGTGATAACCACCTTTATCACATCCCCATCCACCTCCCATCTAAAGGTGTTATTCAATCACTCCCAACAACCAAGGAGCATGACCAACACATTTGCACTCAAGGGGATTATGTACATATCTATTATACCTCATAGACCTATGGCTACTAGTCTAGATCTATTTCCATCTATCAACCTCTCTAATAGATCCAGCAACCATGACACATCTAGCAATCTCCAAAACTATGGCCATCTCTGCAATCAAAAAATAACAAAAGATGTATTACTTCCTTCATGTCATGTATAATCATAATACATTATTTATAAATTCTATCTATAATAAAAAACAATCATAATCTATTCATTTTTATCCTATTTTGGTCCCTCTTTCCCTTCTTTGGTCATTTCTGGCCATTTTATCCCTCTTTTGGCTTTTTACATGTTTTTCTATGCTTATTTTGGCTTCCTAGTCAACCTGGTTTGATCAAAATTTCCTTATTTTTTGTCTTATTTTATACTAAATTTCTTAATTTCCCTCTTATCTTCTTCTCCCTAGTGTTCAGGTTCCATTTCAGCCCTAATGAACTAACTAGACACCTTTTCACTTAGTTTCAACTGGGAGAATGCACTAGGTTGACCTAGTCGACCTATTAGGTTCAGTGTGCTGACATAGTGTATTTTGCTAAAAAAATGTATTTTTATTGCTTTCTCCCTATTTCCTTCCAACCCATTTCCTATCTTCCTATCTACTACACTTAGAACCTAATTTTGTTCATTTTTGATATGTATAAATGTGTAAAATAAAAATTTACTCAAAATTCACTTAAATCAATGCAAATTTCAAAAATTGGTTTGAGATTCTTGGTCGCATACCTATAGTGCACTTGCTCTCACTCTTGGGATTCTCTCTTGCCTAACATGTCATTCCCTCTCCATCCTAGCTTGTTTTCTCTCTAGATATATTATTCTCATTTCTTAAAAATTAAAAATAACAAAATTATGTCTCTTTTTCCTATTTAAAACCACTTTTTCAAAATTCAAAATTCTCAATTATTTTTCTTTAGATTCCTTGTTTTGCTCATATCTTTATTTCTGCTCATCCATTTTAAAAACCATAAAATTCATTGGATTCATGATGACGTAGTGATTATTTTACAATATCATATGCCTATATTCAAAAAAATTCAATTTTTGGCTATTTTTTGCACTAACTTGTACATGTTCACCTAGCATGCTTTACATTGAATGCCTTCACTTTCTTATATTCTTCTTCTTTATCTACATCACTAAGGTAAGTTAAAGGTATGTATTTTCCAATTTATTCCTTTCATTTATCTTATTTTCTTCCTATTGCACCATACTTAGCATCAATATTATGTGTTATCATGTTCTATCTCTGAAGCACCATCCCATGCTAGACTTATGTGACACATGATGAGATTCAATTGGGGCATATGTATACACATAATATTTTCAAACTTTTATTGATTACTTATATTTCATATCTTTTAAGAACCTCTCAAGTATCAATCTCTCTAAGTGCATGCCTTAAGGGGTGTACCGAGAAAGGGGTGGGCAAACCATCGATGCTTCATAAGATTGTTGTTCCTTTTTCCACTTTATATCTACACACTAGATCCCTAAAACCATGAACCCTATGATTTTTCTTCTATTTCCTATCCATTCCAGTCATTATCATGCTTTATTCCTTCATTTCTTGCCTTATTACCCTTTTTACCTATTTAGTACACTAGGTCAACCTAGTTGATCTAGTGTATTATGGGGACACTTTAGCTCTTTTGACTTGTTTACATCCTAGTTGACCTAGAATAGACTTTAGGCATTAGCCCTATAATGTACTAGGTTGACCTGGTCAACCTAGTATAACTGACATGTTTGAATGTTTTTATGTAAGATACTACTATATATACAAGGTCATTTCCCACTATTTAAAGAATAATAGAATCAAGTGAAGAAGTGTGAATGAATATCTACTTATTGACCATTATACTTGAGGAATAAAACTTTAGGGTTCAATACTTTATTTGGAGCTCTAATCTTGTCTTGTGGAGAAGTATTTTGGATGTTTAGGTAGGTCATGTAGCCTAGAGCTGATTTATCTTGGTTATCCTTACAAGCCATAATAATCTCTTACAAAACACCTTGGCTAAGGGAGAGGTTGAGACTCGCTAGGTTAGTCTTCAAAGGTAAGTATTCCTAACTTTATTTCTCCTTTGTAAGAGTAGATAGATAATGCAGTATGTATTCTTCTCTTCCATGTATTAGGATTCCGTATACATTGATGTGAGTATATGTCTCTTATGCATGTTTAATTTAGTTGTTGTTTATTTGTTTTTTTCTAACCCCCACATTGTGCCACAAGCTTTGGTGCACACTATATTAGTTTACTTTTCTTATTATTATAATAGTTTACTTTCTTTTTTATTAGCATAAGTGAATATCGAATCATAGAGCTCTTTTAGGGTTATTGTGTGATTGTGTTAGACTATAGGATTTGGAAACCTTCCTAACATGATGTGTTGTGACAAATAATACAAGTGATGCCCTAATCAGGTCTAGTGGATCCTTATATTGGTCATGCTCCCACTTAACAAGTGTATACCCAATCAAAAGTGTAGGTATGCTCTATCTTATCTGATCCAAGATTAATTTATTATGCATCATGCAATTCTAATTGCATACACCTTTCACTTGCTAATAATAAAAATATTTAATAACTAAAAAATAATAAACTATTACAATTAAATCCTAGAAGCTACATATACATGGTTTTAAAAACTAATAACTTTCATCCATAGGATAACATATAGGAAGTATAGTTATCCTTATACATAACTATTTCTTTATTACAAGACCAATTATCTTCTCTGATACAAAATCTAGGAAATGGCTAGAATTTACATTGTAAAACTCACTTATTCATTATTTGAAAAACATATAAATAATATTTATTATGAATGAGGAGTCTTATTATATCTATTAATGTTAGTGAGTTGGAAAAAAAATCATGTAATGAATAAAAATAAATTAATAATTTATCTGACTAACAAAAGAATATCCAACACCACCTCATTAGAGACTCATCTAGAAGGTTCACTATGCTAAGATATAAAAAAATTGACATGAACAAAATAATTGTAACATTACAAAAAACATCTATCGGACACACAAGCACATATGTTGATAGGCCAGATCAAGTCTTACATTCCTTATTTCATCTCTATGTCCACAAACATGAAGATAGGAATTTACATATCTCTATCAGTTTCATCCAAGGCATGAAAATTCATCATGATTTATTTCATGACTAGACCTAATATGAAAAAAATGAATCGATGTTTTACATAAAGGATAAATTGTCCAAGATGGACATCATAGTTTCTTACAAGAAAAAAATAAATGTTAAATAAACCATGTGTTAATTGTTCTTTCATATTTGGGTTAATTTTATATTTCCAATATATATTATGTCTAATGATGACCTCATTTTTAGTGAATTTTGGTAATTTTTTTTGGACATGATGGCTACATAATTGGACTAGTCTACTATATTTTATCTTTAGGCTGATGGAAAAAGGGAAGTTGTCAACTTTATACTTGTTCATCTTTTGTACATGTACAATAATGTACATGTGCACACTTAGGATGATATTTTTTTTACATTCAACATGCCTATATAAATATTTGTACATTTTTATAGGGAATATTCCATTTTAGATATGTATTATGTTACAACTAGAAAAAACTCTATGCATATCCTATCACACACCATGTGGCATAGAGACACATACAAGAATAATAATTTGACAAGGCATGTTTTTCTTTCAACACATGTAGAATACTCATAAACAAGTTTAACAGATACTCTCACACCAACAATTTAGTTTCAAATAGCACCACAATGCACACCACATAGCTCATGATTTCAATTTGGATGTAAGGTTTGGTTTCTTATACAAAAGGAATGCTCAAGGGTCCACATTAAAATATTAAACCTATTTAGTATGGTTGAAACACCATATTTTAGTAACTATAGGGAATTTATTTATTCTTGACCTATCACAATACTTGGATTTTTATCCAAATGAATGTTTTAAGGGACCACAGTTCAATATTAATCCTATGTGCTATGGTATATACACCATCCTATGTGTAGTTGGAAGTAAATGTTTAGTTTTTGACCTACCACAATACTTTGTTTTACATACAATATTTAATAGGTATCTTATGAACATATTTACCACATTTTTAGCTAGTAGTAGTTCATCATCCTTTATATTTATAAACTAAACATTTTCATCTAGTAAAGAAGGATTCAATTATTGAATTGAAAGAAAAAATTATTGATCGATACACATAAATTTTTCAATGTGGTCAAGGTGGTGAAGTATATTGATCAAGATAAGTGGTACAACATTAAACAATTTCAAGTTTAATTTTCTTAGCTAGCCAAAGGCATCATTTTAATAATTTATTTCTATAAATAGTAAATGATATATACACAAATTATGCACATGTTTGCATATTATTTAATTTTATACTTTTTATATTACACATGAAAGACATGTCTTGTATTGAATACAATCTCATAGTACCTCACCAAGATTATCCATTGCCTTTCACCTTGTCACTCAAAATTATAACACCATGAATCCTCTCTTAAAATCTATTCACTAAAATTAGGACTACTACACATTAAATTTAATTAAATTTTTATTTGTTACCTTTGTATGCTACCATAATTAGAAACAAAAATTTACACATAAGCTTTGCATGCATGAAACCACATGCATACTAAACATCCACATGTTAGGTTTCTATTTCTAGGTGGCAGGCCAACTAGACTTCTTTAGATCTGTATTACATCATAAAATATTTTAGTGAAACCACATAGCTATAACTCCAACCATGCACTTACAATAATCATAACTATCACTTGAATAAATTACTAACCACCACCCTTATATAGCCATTATCAGTTGTAACAACTACTTGTAATGATTGTATATATTATAAGAGTCCATCCCATAAGGGCATAGAGACAAGAGAGATCACAAAGATACCAAATGGGAATTTCTTGACATTTTTTACTTATATATAATTAAAACACATATGTAACTATACAACTTGTCATTTAGTCTAGATAAAATCAACAAGGACACATTCACCTTCTAATCACAAGAACTTGAATTCTTAGTCTTACTAAATTTTATACAGACTTTTACATCCCCCTATTTTGTATATTTAATAGAAGTTACATTTATTTATATCAAAATTATGCACATGACTGTGTTTTTTTTTAAGTTTTTTTATTACATTTTTCACTCTCTACAATCCAAAGCATGTCTCCAAGCATGGCTTTGTCCACTACATTGGCATCTTGGTCCTTGTGGTGTAGATCACACATAGTATGTTGGTAAGTATGAAAAATAGTATGATTATGTCCCAAATATTCAACAAATTATATATTTTTTATATCATATTAATTTCCACTATTGTATATAGGAAGTGCCTTTAATAACCAATAATGAAATTTGTGTCTCTAGTTTATTAATATATAATGCGAAGTTCAAATTACCTTAGAGCCACATTATGCAATGGTTATTTATTTAACTTCATTTATTTTTTATTTGGTCTTGTCACACATTTTTATTAGTCACCCATTTGAGTTCACTTGATGTTTATATTTTTATATTTTGTGGGTATTGATAAATTAACACTTACAACTTAGGGTTTTACCTAGTTTTTAATTATTATTTCAACATAATCAATAAGATCTCAAATACTATTATTTAAATAAAAACATATATATTTTTAATTCCCTTTAACTCCATGATACTCACAATACAAATTTATTATATGTTTTGATGGGTGGAAAAGTAACAATATTTGAGTTAATGAAATTATTTTAAAACAATGCATTGACTATCAACAAGTTTAGTAATTCATTTGTAATATTTATAGGAATTCAAAAGGTAATTCATTCATTTATCTATATTAATGACCATTTTTTTAGTATCATGGTCATTGAGACTTTAATTATTTTGGAGGATTGAAAAATTTAAACCACATTTATTATATGGAAGCATATGGGTGCATAATATCTCAACCTTGAGTGTCTCAATCTCATGACAAAGGTCATTGAAAGTTGAATATTTTTTCAAAATAACTTTATTTTTGAGAGGTGGTAGAATAATTTTACTAAATACATTTTGGGTTTCTAAATTTGAACATTTGGTAAAGCAACCAATGCATACTAGCTCTAAATAAAAACACTTAATTATGAATATTCTCAAGTGGATCTTGTTTGATAAATGAAATTTGATCAAAGGTAGCTTGTGTCCCCTTATTTGTGATGAAACATGATAAAAAAAATCTTCTTCTAACATTAAAAATTAATGTATGGATCACTTTAAATCAATCTAATACATTTTCTATCAATTCTCTTGGAAATGTCTTAAGTAATAATTTGTTATGATGAACATAATTCCAAAGAGAAGAATATAAGGTCTTGAGGTGCTTATAGGGATCCCACATCCATTTAATATATTAATTTTAGGCATTATAAAACCATGTGTACTAAAATATATTACAACCATATGAGCTCTGGGATTTGATAATATTTCATGAAAATCAACCCTACTATTAGGTTTAATGGAGATAAGAGATAAAAGTTGAGCTTAGTATTGTAACTCACTTATTTCACCCATCATAGTGACTATTGTAAAAATTGGTGACATTGAAGTATTAAGTGGACCAATCAAAGGAAGAGGTTACTTATTGGCTAAAAACATAGGAACACTATTAGGTTTAGGTAAGGGAGTGGGAAAATGTAACTGAATAGGTAACACATGTGAAAATACACAATCATTAAGCATATACAACTCACTAAAGGAGAAAGAGAGAAATCACTAAAATAAATAGGAACATATTTTAAAACAAAATTAATATTTTTATTAAATGCTTATTTCATCACATCCATAATCTTATAAAAATGATAATAATTTTACATAACATATGTTCCAATATTTTCAATAAATTTATCCCTATAATGGGTATCCATTTTAGCTCCAAAATCATATTCATCATCATTTGTAGTCCAGTAAACACATTGAGAGTTTTGAGTAATCATATCATTATCAACATTGGAATTAAAAGGAGTAAGGAGATAATTATTTTCAGCCACATTATATTCTATAAGTGAATCAATAGGTTGTGTACATATAGGTATAAATCCATATTTATAAATGTTGTTTTTATTGAAACTAATACACTTTTAATTAGTAATTGATTTTTGCATATCAAAAACTTAATTTAAAAAATTGTGGGTGGTATATAAATACAACCAACACCCAAAACATTAATATCATTTACATTTTAATTTGGTCCTATGGAGTTGAAAAATAGTTTCCATAATATTAAATAAATTTTGTCTTCCTTGTCATAATCATTAGATACATTATCTTAATAGTCATAATTACTATCTTATCATTATTTTGAAAATATATGGAATACATATCAGCATTTTAAACACAATTAAATAATACATCCAAATGGTGAACCATCTTAAATAAACTATGGTTTGAGTAAAGTGAAAACTAATTAAGGATAATCAAATTTAAAACACAAAACTAAGAAATATTATCTCTAAGAATAAGTAAGATATAACCCTAGTAGAAGGAAAAATAAAATGTAAATTTATTAAGATACCCTTGGATAAGAAAAAATAACTATGGATAATGTTGGAGAAAAAAATGAGAGCATTCTTAGAAAAAATATATCTATGATAATCATGATAATATCGAATCCTATAATGAAAGGAAGAATGCAAGGTAATAGAGGCAAAAGTAGGCACAAGTAAGGGGTAACCCTAATATGATGGTACATCAAGGCAAGGGTGTAGGAAACCCTGTGAAAAATCATATCCAATATGTAATATCATCACAATCTAACCTTATTGGGTTAATATGGCATGGGTTTAACAAAATATATACTTGTAATGTATATAATGTGGTTTTAGTTTGTAGACACCTCATTTTGGTATAATCTATGTAGTTGTAAAATATTTATCTTGATTTTTTGCATTTGGTTCATATGCATATATTTAGATCTTTTTGATACACATTACCCTTATGTTGGACCCAATGTTATCTTCCATTAAGTTAGGATTTCTTTAAAAAAATACTTTATGTTCACCTTAGACCAATGACAATACCTCCATTAAATTTTGAATGCTTGAAAACCTATAGGTCAACTATTTATTTTCACCAATATAATCCTAAATTATTCCAAAAATTTATATCCACTTGCTTAGTATTTTCTTTCTTTCCATAATTATGGGTCTGTGGATCTTGTTAACCACAATTAATGATTGTTGATTATAGTCATTGTGATTTTGGTTCATTTATGAATTTAATGTTGGCTCTTATTATTTTCCATGGTCTTCCTATATGCAAATACGTCTTTATGGAACCTATTTATCCAAATGTATCCTAAGCCATTTATAATCTCTGAATAATGAATTATAATAATCACAACTTTCACACAATTGTTAATGAGCCTACACATTGGTTATATTATGTTGTTATTCCACTTTCTCTCTCTTAAATTCTTATGGATTCTTAATTTTACCAAAATAAGGTTACATTAAGGAGCATATATATTTTTCATTACTTATTTAGGGAAAGAAGCTGAAGTTATATCTCTCAGTTGGGTTGGGTCACTCACATGCATATAACTACATGAGCCTTGATTTTGAACATGACATATATGTATCTAAAACACTCAACAGGTATCAAGACACTCACCTTGCACTTTTTATATATTCTTGAAACTTTATGGTTAATTAAGGTTACATCAAAGGATAATTGATTTGGAGGGACTTTTTAGACACCTAATTTTAGTACAAGGATTATTATTGAAATTTTTTAATTGTTACTTTTTACATATGAATCACTAGTTTAAATAAGGGTTTTATTGTTAATTTTTCATGTTTATTCCTTCAACCCTTTAAAATATATGTAATCTCACGTTATATATATATATATATATATATATATATATATATATATATATAATTTTCCTACACATGTATACATTCTTTGTTATTCATCCTCTACATTTTCTTCTACTAGGATGAAATCAATAGTTTCTTGATTGTGTCATGGACATAATTTGCATTGTTCTAATTATGTTGCCTTATGTTTTATATACCTTTATTCCATGTTTCTCCTCTTTTCAATGTTTTGACCTATGATTTTAATTTCTTTCTCTTTTTTGGGGCAACTTTCATGCAAATAGGTTCTTAATTCATAATAAAATTCTCTCTTTATATAAATTTTCCTAGATTAATTCCATTAAAAAGAATCAAGAGGAATAAAACATTAGGAACTCTAAAATTTTAATTTTATACTCTTTAATAATTTTCAAGGAAGTCCAAGGTTACTTAGTTGTATACTTGTATCAAAAGAATGACTAGGTGTAAGCTCATCTAATTGCCTTTGATTATCCATGGGGAGAAGGAAAATTCATGTAGCTCAATTGTGTTGGGATTATAATAATACACATTGGATCATATTCCAATTTTTTAACTCTTCAAGAGGTTTCTTGAGCCAACTAACCTTGCACATTGTTGACATAAACTCTACACAATGTTATGAGTTCAAAGTTTGATTGTTTGATAATATAATAATGTTTATATAAGGGAAGTATATACTAGGTTAGTTTAACATACACTTATTATTAAAATATAAATAAACAAAACATAGATAATACTAATATAGATAATGATGCATGATATAATTATCATTAATATATTGCACTCAAATACATATATCTATATTGGGATCAATTCTAGATATTGGGATATTTTCCATATAATTGATTGTTAAGACTAAATACAATAGATGAGATATGTTGTCACAATTTTCAAAAAAAAATAAAAAATTGTAAAAGATGTGTTTTAAGTTGCTAATTTTGAAGTTTAGGGTTAAAAAATTCTGAATGTTGAAAGATATGAAAATCAATCAATTATTAATATTAATTAGTGAAAAAAATTGAATTGTGGACAAGAAATTTATTTTTACCAAATAATGCAATAATTCTTGTGAGATTGTGTAAAAATATGTTAGCTTTTCCTAAAAATTACAAAAACAAATCCTTTTTTTATAAGTCATGCAAATGTTTTTCAAATTTTCCCAAGTTGCACTAAATGCCCCAACATTTTTCCAAGTCATGTAATTTCTAAATTTAAATTTCCACTCAGTACAATTTGTAAATTCAATTTTCCCCTTGATTTAATTTTCAAATTCATTTTACATTTTCCTTTCTTGTTCAAATTAAATTTTTCTTTTCCATAGTCATGCAATTTCAAATTTTATTTTCCCCAACCCTAAAAATTGAAATTACAATTTCTTGAATCATGCAAATTGAAATTACACTTCCCTAAATCATAGAATTGAAATTGTACTTCCTTGAGTTGTGTAAATACAAAACTCCATGTTGCAATTGCCTTTTTCCATTCCCTACAAATTTGCATTGGAAATTTAATACTCCTTTAACTTATATATAATTGCCTTTACTTCTTTCCCATATCATGCAAGTTCTGTTATTTTTTTAGGTTGTGTTAAATCAAAAGCTTCTTCCCTTCTAAAAAGATTATTCAATTTGCATACTGAATATATGGAAAATATTTAGTAAAGTGGAGTTACAAATAAAATCCAATTGAATTTTTATTTGCATTTTTTAATACTAAAACTCAGAACCGTATAATGAAGAGGCAAAGTGGAGAATGTGCAATTTCCCATTTTTTTATAAAATCCTAAGGGTGGAAAATTAGCTCATTTCTTATATTTTTGGTGAGCTAATGTGGATAGTTAGGAAATATTTATTTAATATCTTATGGTCCACGATAATTCATTTTATTTTAATAAAAATGGGCTATTAAATATTAAAAATGAGTTATATTCCCCTAGTGGGGCATGTGGCATGTTTGAAGCACTTTTAGTGGAGAGAATCTTGGGATAGAAGTTATAATATAGAAACTATATGACATTTTTAAGTTATGTGTAAGAGGAGAATATTATGGAAAAGTGGATAAAGGTGTCAATTTGATGTTTATCTCCCCAAACAAGGAATGGGATTTTGGCACCCAACATCAAGGAATGGAAAATCTTTGTGTGAGAAAAAACAACAATGTCTAAAAATAAAACTATGACATATCCTTGGTGGGTTTTTTGAGGAGATGGAATATGGAAACTTTATATTTCCTATAATAGAGATAGAATATGAAAATATTTTATTTAGTTTGTTGGGAATTATGGTCCAAACATTATTTAAGATAGGTGACTTTATGAGTTGGGATCTTTTGCCATTTCAACTATTTTCTACATATTTGATGTACTTGTGCTTCAATAATAAGATTCTACAATGAAACACATTGGGTTCTTGGAGATCAAAGGATGAAAAAACTTTGGTTTCTCAAGGAAATATCATTCAGGAATTGTATCTGCATGTTAAAGCTTCATTAATATATCAATTTTTGTGTGGTTTTTTGTAGTTCACAGTAGTTTACCAAGTACATGTTTTTGATTTCATAGTTAGATGTTTTGTGAGCTTTCAGATCTAGTTTAAAGTGTGGTGCCATATGTGCCAAATTTTGAGCTTGATTTAGTAGTTACATGTATGGCTATCAAACAACTCATTTATGTACTCTTCATAAAAATTAGATCAAGTATTATTACCTTCCATGCATGTTCAATTTGAGAGGTTTTTTGATCTAATAGTGAAAGATCTACATTATGTACTTTGTTAATTTGTTATAAAAAGGTGTGAATGTGCCATGCATGTGTTTTTGTGATAGAAATAATTTATATTTTTAATATTTTCAAATAAAAATTTAATTAGGATTATTATAGAATGTTAAGTTAAGAGAAAAAAAGACAATTTTAATTATTTTCATTTGTCAAAGTGAAATCAAACTAGGATATATGCCCCTTTTGGAGAGATAAAATTTCTGAAGGATTGAGTAAAAAAATAATTTTTTTGTTTGTATTTGCTCAAGTCAGCCATACAACCCACATGGAAAGGTGAAAGTGTAGTTTTTAATCAAAATCTTGCTTATTTTTCTATTTCTTCACATGTGAATCATATGACCTACAATAACGAATAAAAATAGTAATATAATAATTTTTATCTATTTTGGAGCATAAGAGGAATTGCATGGTCTATGTACACCTGATGGAAAAGGCAAAAAATTTTAAGAAAATGTTTTTTTGGTATTTATGACCTGCATTAGGTTATACAACTTGCACAAGAAGGATATTAATGTTATAATTGATTCAAAGGAATATTTTTTGGTGTTTTGGGTAGAGTATAAAATATACGGTCACTATATAATGTAAAGAATGTATATATATTTTTAAAAGAATAATTATGAAGAGTTTTGATATTCCTTTAACCTTCATGAGGTGTTGTATGATCAAGTAAGAACAAAAGGAAGTAATTTTAATTTGTAAAAAGCCATTTGTTATTTTTCACAGTCCAAGCTCAAATCTTATGGATAAATAACATGGTGAAAATAGATTTTTAAAGTGAAAGAGAGGAAATATCAAATTTTAATTTCTTATTTATCAAAAGGCCATATAACTCTAGGGAAGATAATTAGAGTTAATAAAATAAAAAAACAATATTTTTATGAGGTTTTGAATTCTATAAAATAAAAATTAGGGTTTAAATTATCTTCACATATAAAATTAAAAAAACTGTGTTTATTTTGGTGAGCTCAAGGGGTTTAAAGTTTTACAAAATCAATTTGTAATTGATTTTTGGTATTTTGGGGTGAATAAGGAATAGGTGATAAAAATTTTAAATTGAAAATGAAATTTTAAAAATTGTTTTTTAATTCATTTTCATTTGTTAGGAAATTTTATCAAATAGAAATATAAGGTGATTGAACAGGAATGATTACAATCAGGAAGGTTGGTCAATTAAAAGTTGAAATTCATACATGTGGCATTGAAAAATACTAGAGAAATTTTCATAGAATAACCTATGATGATGGCCTTTTGTGCATTTAAATAACTTGTTTTGGCTTTAAGTTATTTAATTTTGTCAGTTTTTACAAATAAAGAGTTATTGTGTAAACATCTCCCAATTGTCATTTTTCATGTCAAAGTTAATGTCTTTGTCCTTTACTCTAGAAAAGGTAATTCTGAGTAAAGAAAAAGGAATCATGAAATATTAGTTTCAAGGTGTGACACCTCTCTTGCCATTGGAATCCAATGTATAAAATATCACATATACTAATCTAGGTCACATTGACTTAGATGAGTTTTGGGAGAGGATGAATGTAGTGCATAAAACTAAATTTAGTCAAATCATTTTTTTATAGTAGATTGGAATAAGTAAAAGCATTATTTATTTTAATATAGTCTCTTGAGTTGATGTTGGTCAAGCAAAATAACTATAACTCAGAGATGAGGGAAGTGAGAGATTCACAGGGTGAATTGGTGATGAGTTTCACTCTTGAACACATAGACAATGTTTTTCAACATTTAGATCGATAATCTTTTGTACATCTAACTCTTAAATCCTCTCAAATATTTTTGGATGCAATATTATTGCATGTGCTAATTAAGTCAATAATGGATGGTTGACTAAACCAAAACATTATTCCATGTGACTTCTGAAAAATCTTACAAGATTTGATTTCAATAATGAAATAAATGACAATAACATTATTACATAGAATAGTGGGAAGCCAAAAGGCAGAGAATTTTTAGACATGGATATACATATTTATTTGGATCAATCTTAAGAATCATAAATATCTCAATTGGGGATAGTTGATCTATGATGCAATTCACAAACAATTAATGGAATTGAAAGTCACATCAAGGTTTTATATGACTTCATATCTTGTTTATGCTATGGTCAGCCAAATATATTTTAATAGATTGCATATAGTAGGTGATTTTATAAAAATAATGGTATATGACTTCTATCCCCAATTAGCATTAAAGGAAAACACCATCATTTCAAAAGGGTAAATGATTGTTTTGTTCATTTTGTCATTTAGTTGTTTGAAAAAGAGCTTTTCAACATAAGGATATTAATAGCAGCCACCCCAGAGATTACCAAATGGGGAACTTGGTTTATATAGTTCTTAACTTTTAGTTATTTAGAATCAGTGGCTATGAGGTTACTCCTTATATGCTTCCATGATATGTCAATGATAAGTGGGTATTGATGTAAATGGTGAGAAAATTTGTTGAACACATAAGTTTTTAATAGGTTGACACAAGACATGAGTCAAATTTATGATTTTAATTGGTAGGGATACTTGTCCATCACTAATAAAAGCCAAGTCAGTTGAACAATATATGTCTTGTAATAATCTCAAAAAATTTGAGAGCATTTTTTCATTTGACATTAGGGGCTTGAATGAACATAACCTTGGAACTTCATACCAACCTCTTTTGCATTTTGAGGATTATTAGATAGCTTGTGATGATGGGAAAATAGTAAGGATTAGAAACTAGGCTCTATTTATTTAATATTTTATGGTCCACCATTATTCATATTTTTAGAAAAAAAAGGCTATTAAATATTAAAAAAGAGTTATTTTCCCATTTTTAGGCATGTGGTATGTTTGAATCACTTTTAGTGGAGATAATAGTGGAGTAGAAGTTACACTATAGAAACTCTATGACAGTTGTAAGTGATGTGTAAGTGGAGAATATTTTGGGCAAGTAGATAAAGGTGTCAAGTTGATGTTTATCTCCCCAAATTAAGGAATGGGATTTTGGCACCCAAAATCAAGGAATAGAAAATCTTTGTGGGAAAAATCAACAATGTCTAAAAAGGAAACTATGACATATCCTTGATGGGATTTTTGAGGAGATAGAATATGGAAACTTTCTATTGCCTATGGTAGAGATAGAATATGGAAATGTTCTATTTGGATGTTGGTAATTATGGCCCAAACATTATTTAAGATAGGTGACTTTATGATTTGGGATGTTTTGCCAATTCAACTATTTTTCACATGTTTGATGCACTTGTGCTTCAACAATAGGATTCAAGGATGAAACACATTAGGTTATTATATATTAGAAGATGAAACCTCTTTGGTTTCTTCAGGGAAATCACATTCAAGGATTGTATCTACATGTCAAATATTCATTCAAATGTCAACTATTATGTGTTTTGTTGTAGTTTATAGTAGTTTTCCAAGTAAATGTTTTTTGATTTCATAGTTATATATTTTGTGAGCTTTCCGATCTAGTTTAGAGTGTGGCACCATATGTGCCAGAGTGTGAGTTTGATTTATTAGTTTCATGTGTGGTTATTTGATAGAGTATTTATGTACTCTTCATAAAAATTAGATCAAGTATTATTACCTTCCATGTATGTTCAGTTTGAGAGGTCTTTGGATCTAATAGTGAAAGATCTATATTATGTTCTTTACTAGTTTATTATAAAAAGGTTTGAATGTTATATAAAGTGAATGCATGTAATATAAAATGTGTGCATTTTCCATTAATTTGTATTCATGATATAAATAATTCATATTTTTCTTATTTTAAAATAAAAATTTAATTAGGGTTATAACAATGGTATCAGATCCCACATCTTGATAGCCTATTAGGAGAGTTCAAATCTCGATGTAATATCAAATGCATGCAAGTGATATTAGTGAAAGAGAACCAAGATACATACAAATATAAAAATAAAATTTTAGCTACTAAATATTGAAGAAGAAAACATGGGAAGTGGAGAGAAGGGGAATTCTTATGATGAAATCAGTTATCTGCATGAGATAATCAATCAAGGTCAGAAGGATATAGAGAAAAAATATAAAGAAACTTAAAGGAATCCATGTTATAAATAATATAATATATCCATGGTATTAACTAGAATAAATAAAATGAGGGAGAATTAAGTTCATTATCAAATTAGTGGGTTTCAATTACCCCACCTTCAAAACAAATTAGGGATAAATTCCTATAGAGGGAGGAAGAAACACCTAATGAAACTAAATTTTTGGAGATGTATCCAGGTAATGATTATGCATACCTACATGTAAGGAATGGAGAGATAAATTATAAATTAAAACAATCCCTCTCTTGCATGGAATTTGGTGACTTAAAAGGAAATATAATCGTATGGGAGGTAGTGGCAATCAATAGGATCATCCACATAGAGATATTCAATAACGGTTAGGAAAAATCACTATTCCTACTTTTGATGGGTCAAAAAAATCTATAAGGTACTTATTTCAAAATTTTGGATACGTACTTATCATTAAATCCATTGTTTGAAGATGAGGCAATTAAATTTGTTACACTCCACTTAGAGGGAATGGCACATGAATGGTGGTACCATGGTTTGCTCACCCAAGGGCATAGTTATATTACCACCATAGAATAATTAAACCAAAGGCTAACTAAAATATTTTATAGGAAGGAACCTAAGATACATTGTAGATATTTAGTTCAACTCAAACAAAGAGATAATGTGGATGAATATGTTGCTGACTTTCAAAATTTATCTATCATCATAATCGACATACTAGATAGGAGGCTCAATTTTTTTTCATAAAGGATTATTTGATCGTCTCAAGGGTCTTATGAAGGCATTCACCATTTCCACTTTACAATAATCTATCAATAAGGCCTTTGATCTAGAGATTACTAGACCTCAACAAAAGTCTTATTCAAAGCACTTTCTATGGAATAAGGCTAAATGGAAATTAAAAACTAAATCTATGGCTTCCCAACACCAAAATATGGACCTATAAACATTTATAAGAATATGGATGATGAAACCAAGAATGATTTTAGGAGGAAGAAACTTTGCTTCTCTTGCAAGAATCCATGGACTCTAGGGCATAGATGCCTTGAGAAGGGGCAAGTGTATTATATTGAGGTTATTTCAGACCCAAACTTAGATTTAGATGCATCCAAAGAGTTTCATGATCCATAATAACCTCACCATGAAGATAAGGAAAAATAATAAGATCATCTTGGCACTCTTTCATCCCTCTTAGAAGCATGTAGATACCATCCTTTCAGAGTTCGAAAAGAGCTTGCTGGATAAAGAGTGATTGCATTGATTGATAGTGGGGATACCTATAATTTCATTGATGAAGGATTGGTAAAGTTAAGGAGATTTAAATTAGAAGAGTTTTAAGTATTCAATCTCATTATATATGATGGGTACGATATATTATTTTATAAGAAGATTATGAATCTTGACTTGGCCTTCAGAGACCATAAGGTTCATGATGATTTTTATTTTTTGGATTAGGAGATATTGATATGGTTTTGGGTGTGAAGTGGCTCCATTATTTGGGAGAGTAATCAAAAAATCATCAAACTATGGAACTCAAATCATATCCAAATGGAAAGAGGTGGTCCTAAAAGGAATCACAAATGGAGATCTGCAAGTGGTTATAGCAAGAAGGATGGAAAGGATTTTTCAAAAGAGTCACATTTCATGGGATGTGATTTATTGGGTGAATATAGAGGATCCCTCAAGGGTTAATAATGATTAAAGACATGTTGATATACAAAATATATTTGATAAACATAGTGTTGTTTTTAATGATATGCCTCCAAGATTACCTCCCAAGAGAGGATTTCAACATATCATAGAACTAGAACTAGGGCCAAGGCTTGTCATGAATAATCCATACCACCATCTAGGAATGTATAAAGAGGATATTGAAAAGGAAATAAAGGAACTTATGGATAGGGGTACATCAAACCAAGTTCTAGTCCTTTTGTATCTTTTGTGGTGCTAGTGAAAAAGAAGGATGGTACTATGTGAATGTGTATAGATTACAGAGCCTTGAATAAGAAGACTATCAAGAAAAAATACCCAATTTAAGGATAGATGAGTTAATTTATGAGATAAATAGTGTTGTATATTTCTCAAAGATTGATTTAAATTTTGGGTATCATCAGATATGTATGAGAGAAGAAAACATTAAGAAGACTACCTTCTAGTATCACTATAAACATTTTGAGTTCTTAGTCATTCTAATCAAACTCAGTAATTCACCAGCCACATTCTAATATTGCATGAATAATGTGTTTGGTAATCATTTGATGAAATTTTTTCTAGTCTTATTTGATGATATTCTAATTTACAACAAAGGTTGGGATGAACATCTTAAGCATTTGGATATAGTTTTAGGTATTCTTGAAGAGCAATATTTCTTTACTAAATTATCCAAATGTGACTTTGGCCTGACTGATATATTATATTTGGTTCATTTTATTAGTTAAAAATGTGTTCAAGTGGATCAACAGAATATCCAAGCCATTTTATATTGGCCTCCTCCAATAAATCTAACACAACTTAGAGGCTTCTTTAGATTGTATAGTTACTATAGGAGGTTTGTTAATGGTTTTCTTAGCTTAGATATAATTTTATCTATTAGATAAATAAGGGAGCCTTTTAATGGATAGAACAAGAATAAACCACTTTTAATAAGCTCAAAAAGAAAATAATTTCATGTCTAGTTCTAACCTTTCTAGATTTTTCACTTAGTAGAGTGTGATGCTTCTGATTTTGGAGTTGGAACTATCCTATCCCAAAGAGGACATCCCATAGCTTTTTATATCATATATTTACATGGTTTTGAGATATTTTTACCCATCTATGAAAAATAAATACTGGTCATAATGTGTATGCAATCAGAAATGCATCATGTCTATAAATCAATCCTGGCTCAAAGAAGATAGAGCATACCTACACTTTCGATTGGGAATATATTTGTTAAGCAGGAACATGACCAAGATGGGGATCCACTATAATTTATTAGGGGATCACTTGTCACAATACACCATGCTAGGAAGGGTTCTAAATCCTACAGTCTAAAAAAATCATGTAACAACCATAAAAGAGTCCTAGGTTTAATGTTCACTTTATATCTAATAAACAAGAAAGTAAATCTAATCTAGTGAAAACTAAAGCTTGTGGTACAAAGTGGGGGTTAAAAAAAAAACTAAACTAAACATGCATATAATACATATACTCATGTCAATGTTTATGTAATCCTAATTCTTGGTAGAGAAGCAAAAGTCCATTATCTATCTACTCTTACAAAGGAGAAAGAAAGTTAGGAATACTTACCTTGAAGATGAATTCAATAAGCCTCAATATCTCCCTTGGACAAGGTGTTTTTCAAGATATTTTTTTGTTATGTAAGGATAAAAAAGCTACACAATCTATCTATGCATCCAAAAGACTTCTCCACAAGACAAGATCCATATCTCCAAATAAAGTATGGAACAAATAAGCTTTATTCCTATAGTAAAATGGTCAATAAGATGTTCATTCACACTTATTATTTTTCACTTTTATATTCTCAAATGGTCATAAATGAAATTTTATATATAGGAATATCTTGCCCTAAATAATTTTGAATATGTCAGTTATATAGGGTCAACCCAGTTAACCTTGTATGTTTTCAGGGGATAAATCACTAGGTCCCAAGCTAGGACATTCAAAGGAATAAAAAAAAATCCTAATGAAAAATAACAATAAATAGTATAAAGTCAACCCAATCAACCCTATATAGTAATCAAAGGCTAAAAAATATATAGGATTGACCTAATCGACCTGGTATAGTCAATTGGTAAAAGGGGGTCAAGGCAAGAACACAGAGGATAATGATATGACAAGTGACTAGAATGGGTAGAATCAAGAAGAATAAGCTTAAGGTAAATGGTTTTAGGAGATAAATGTTTATATTTCAAATGGAAAAATGGAAAATAATCTTATGAAGCACTAATGGTCTTCCCACCCCTTTCCCAATGCACCCCTTAAGGTGTGCACTTAGAGAGATTGAGGCTCGATGGGTTATTGCAAGATAAAAAGTGTTAGTAAGTGATAAAAGTTTGAAAATATTATGTGTATAAATATTCCCCACTTGAAGATCATCATGTTTCATGTAAGTGCAACATGGGATGGTGCTTTAGGAAATAGAACATGATAACACACAACACTGATGCTAAATAAAGTACATTAAGTAGAAAATAAAATAACTGAAAGGAAAAAAAATTAAAAACACAGACCTTTACTTAACTTATTTTTATAGATAAAAAAGTATACTTAAAGAGAAAGTGAAATCATACAATGTGAAGAACACTAGGTGAACCTATAGAAGTTAGTACAAAAAATATCCAAAAATCAAAATTTTGGGAAGATAGGCATAGAGTAGTGAAAAATGAGTTAAGGCAAAGATACGAGGGTTTTAGGAAAAATTGGAAAATTAGAATTTTTAAGATAAGGCTAGAATAATTAAGTCAAATGAATGACAAAAATGATGTCAAATGAATGACAAATGATTATAGAACACATTATATCATTTTTGAAAGAATGTAAAACATAAATGGTAAAAAAGAATGCAGACCAAACTAAATCACATTGGGAAGCATTTAAAACATGAATGGAAAAAAGGAATGTAGAACATACTAAATCACATTAGAAACATGTAAAAAATAAATGAAAAATAAAATATCCATTCAAGACAACTTGAACAAAGCTAGGTCAGAAAGTGAAAAGTAAACTCATGTAAGATAGGCAAAAAATAAAAACATAAAAGACTAAAAATGAAATGTAATTAAAGATATGAGACAAACATGAATAATGAATACATAAAGAGAAACATGTAATAATGGAAAATGTCATATGTAATATATGGGAAGTTCACAAAAAAAAATAAGAACATGATGGAGAAAAGAAATTAAAAAATATCTAAAGGATAAAAAACTCACAGTAAGTGCCTGTTTGAAGATACAATGTAAGAAAACACAGCCACCTAATGACATGACTAGTATGACAATGAGATGGTGTTGTAAATAAATGGTGTAAGGATGAAATCCATAGTTTCTCAAACATGTTGTTTTAATCTAAGGATAGATCAATCTAAAACAAAGTAATGCTAGCATGTTTTTAAGAGGTTAATAAGAAGGAATCTAAAGAAGAGGGAAAATAGATTTGGAATCACAATTTTCCTATCAAGGGGTGGAAATGAAATGGGTGGAGGGGGGAAATAAAATGTGTGGATGGGAGAATGAAGGAAAAACCAAGGTAGATAAACCCTTTATCAAAGTTAAGACACTCAAATTAGGTTTGTCAAAACAAGAGGACTGTTGACCTTAAGGAATCTGAAGAACTTCTCTTAGTTACACAAGTCTTAGGTCAAAAAATTAAGTGTATAGATCATCCCATGAAGGATGTATGCATGAAAATTAAAATGGACCTACCTTCCCACAACATGCTCCCCATTCCTCAAGACCCCTTACAAAGCCATTGGTATATTATGAATATTGGGTACTTGCATGAGAAATTAGGTAACAGCATATAGTTTTGTGAATTCTTCTATTCCAATCTAATAATTTACTACACCCCAATGGACCTTGGATATATGTGAGTGCAACTGTAGAGTTTCATATTTGATTAGAAATAGGAGATATGCTTTTAATCACATCTTTTGGTGTGATTTATAATTTTGAGATTAGTATGTTGCCTTTTATATATCATTTCCTTTTATTTCAAATTATTTGGATTTTAATTTTCTTGATGGATTTTTTTATTTTTCCTCCATACAAATTTGGAAAACCAAACATGGATGCTAAAGATGACTTTCATTTGAATACTTGGGACTTGGTTTCTAATAGAGATAACTTTAAAGAGCATGGGGTGTAGGAGTTTCATAAATATAGGTGAAATAAAAGTGTTATCTTGACTTTGACCTTGTTTTATTTAATGTAGAGTGAAAGGAAGGGGAAATCAAGAGGAGTGACACATGGAAAATTTTAAATTGCTTCAAATTATAAATAATATGACAAAGGGTAAAAATGGATACAATGATAGTAAAGTGTGATTACTTATCATAAGAATGAGGTAAATGGAGGAAAACATGCTAACATACATTATTTGTACAAATTCCATCTATCAAAAGAAGAAAAAGCTAAAGTTGAGAACAAGAATTAGTGATTTTTTTTATAAAAGGAATGACAAAATGGTATTTTTATGAGGGTCGGGTCCTATCCATGGTCTTATACTACAACTCATAAAAGAGAAACCCACGAAGGTGACAAAAAGAAAAATGTGAAAAATAAATGAGAAAAGAAGCAAGGTGGTATTTTGTGAGGAGTGTTAGGTCCTATCCATGGTATTATAATTCAAACTCACAAAATAGAAACCCACAATGGTGAATGCTAAATAAGGCAAAAAATAACATAAAAAGATAGAAGAAATATATGAGGAAAAAAATGAAATCAAATGCCAAATGTAATGTGAAATAAACTAAAGAATGTAAAGGAAAATAATGATGCTATTAAAATGAAAATAAAGGAAATAAAGTGCACAAAAACAAAGAAACATGAGATTAAAATAATAAGTAATATCTATTCTAACATCTGTATCAAATATGAGAATGTTAAGTACAAGTTTATTAGGCTCGGAAGGTTTTTTAAAGCTATTTTTTTTTTGTTATTATGTATTGTAGAATAAGAGTGGGAATCGTAAGATACCCCAATGGGTAAGTGGATGTAGGGATGGGCATCGTAAGATGCCATGAATTTTGAAGGCACATGTGGATGGGCATCATAAGATGCCCTAACATGTGAGTTAGAATGAGGTAATATTGAACCATTAAAATGATTTTCATTAGGTTGGTAGGTGAATTTGGAGATAGGTAAATGTGTTAGTTTGTTAGATTTTAGGGATGTTGAATGTGACATAGGATTTGTAGGAGAGGCATGAAGATGTAAAGGAGGTAAAGGAGGACCATGTATGGTATGCTTTAGAGTAGGAATTTTAACTAGGTACTCTTTTGGTTCATGTGACCTAAGAGGTTGAGGTTAAATGAATGAAATGATATGTTTAAAATTATTCATGTTAGATATCCTTTCCTTATTGATGTAGGAAGAAGGATCAACTATGGTTTGAACATAATTAGCATATGAGGTATATGTATGGTAAAATTATTTTTGATCATTAGGCAGTTGATGTTGATGTGATTATGGATCTTGATATTTAATTTGACAAGCTTGAAGATAGTCTTGATAACATTTTTTTGTTATAGTATCAAGATTGAAATGTAGACCAAGCAAGGAATAAATAATAAAATAGTGAATACCATGACAAGAATTAATAGAATGAACTATAGTAGCATGCCACCAAAAAAACTTATCATTATTGTACCATTTTAGATGAGGTTTGGAAGGATCAAAGCTCAAGGGTTTAGAGGGTGTAAATTTATGTTTAAGTTGTTCTAGACTCAAGGGAGGGTGGGTTGGGTTAAAATTGGTTGAATTGGATGCTCCATTTTTAGGCTAGGGAAACTTAGATGAATCAGTGTTATGAGAAAATGATTGAAAAGATGATTTAGTAGTTGTTTGAGATGGTTCTAATTGAGTCATAAGAAAGTCTTGCCTTTTTTCTTGGTATAAAACTTCTAAATTTTTACGAGAAAAGATTCAAAATTTGTATTGAAGGGTAACCTTAAAAGTTGTGATAAATAGTTTTAAAAGAGTATAATAATTCATGTTATGCTCCATTTTATGAGTGAGAGACTTCCATAATTTGATTCATTAATAAGTTGTTTGTAATTGATGAAATGGCTAAGATAATTTTTAGGAAGGTCATCATGTTGGAATTACTTCACTAGAGAATTGAATAAATCCTCTAGTTGTGAGATGGAATGTCTAAGAAGTTGGTTATACCATTCAAGTGCATCACCCACAAAGGTTTTGGATAAGATCTTAGTGGTATAAAAAGTGTTAGTTTGTACCCATTCCTTATAGAGATTACCAAAATATTTAAGACAGATAGTAGGGTCCTTAGTCCCATTATATGTGATAGTTTGAGAAATGTTTCCAACATCTATGGATACAATGAATGTGGCTAGAGGTTCATTTTGAAGATGTTGAAGAATTTTATTATTTATTGGAAGTTGAGGGATGGTATTCCCATTGGCATCTCTAAGAGGAGGAGGGAAAAAAATTGGATTTGGTTGAGACATGATGAATCAAATTTTGTTGAATAGTCATGTGTAATAAATCTTTTTGCATGTTCATCATTTGAGAAATGTTAGTTGTTTGCATGATGTTCATTTAATGTATCACTTGTGTAAGAAGCTGAGTTATATCAATAGGTGGGTTAGTGTTTATAGGATGGATATTAGGTTTTATAGGAGGGGGATTGGTAGTGTTGGTGGGGGGATTCCCAACATTAGTTTTATTTGTCTTAAGTGTGGTAGAATAAGGAAGCTTGTTAAAGCCACCATTATTGTTAGGAGTATAAATAGTATTATCATCAAGGTTTTTGAATAATTGGGAATCACCTAGATTATCAATTTGAGTGGTTTCAACCATGTTACTTTTGTAAGTGATAAGGTTAGGTGCTCTTCTTATGGGTGTAACAAGAGGATTATGAACATTGGTTGTAATATGTGGAACATAATGTGAGGTTACAACATTTGATGTAGATGGGTTGATGATTTTATGAATTCTAGGTTTAGAAGGTGTAAAAGTGGTATAAGGTATATGATTGTCATGGTTTGGAATTTATCTAATAGGATTCTCTAGATAAACTATACAATATGGGATAGATTGATATTGAGAATATTTTGATGAAGAACTACAACATAAAAAGTTATCTTCTATGGGGGATAGGTAGGGTAGGAAAGAACAAACCATGTATATTTGGAATGGATTGAGACTATCAAGAAATAATTTGATAAGAGGCTTCATGATTCCAAGTAGGAGTGGATATTATAAGTTTAGGATGAAAAATAAGGATTAAATTGGTCAACAGGGGAAACATAAAATAGAGGTTGAAAATTGTACAGTGTCAATAGTGTCAACCCAGTAGGTTAAAAAAAGTGTACAGGGTTGGTAGGGTCCATCCAGTAGGCTAAAAAAATGTATAGAGTTAGAAGTCAACCCAATAGGATAAAAAAAATTTACATGGTTGGTGGGGTCGACCCAATAGGATGAAAAATGTACAAGGTCGGTAGTGTTAACCCAATACTAGAAATAGGAAAAATTTTGCAATTAATTTAGAAAGGTAAGAAAAGTATGGAAAATATACGATACAAATAACAATTAAAAGAATGAAATAAGTGAAAAAATCTTACAAGGGTTAGTTCACATTGGGTTCAATAGAATGTATACAATCATAAATGCTTCATGTCTAAAAATCAATCCTAGATCAGAGAAGATAGAGAATACCTACACTTCTGATTGGGAATACATTTGTTAAGCAAGAGCATGACCAATATGAGGATCTACTAGGCCCTATTAGGGGATCACTTGTCAAAATACACTATTATAGGAAATATTTAAAATCATATAGTCTAATGCAATCATGCAACAATCCTAAAAGAGTCCTAGGTTTAATGTTCACTCTATATCTAATAAACAAGAAATTAAATATAATCTAGTACACACCAAAGCTTGTGGCACAAAGTTGGGGTTAGAAAAAAAAATACTAAAATAAACATGCATATAATACATATACTCACATCAATGCATACATAATCCTAATGCATGGTAGAGAAGCAAAACTGCATTATCTATCTACTCTTACAAAGGAAAAATAAAGTTAGGAATACTTATCTTGAATATGAACCCACCGAGCCTTAATATCTCCCTTGGCTTAGGTACTTTTCAAGATATTGTTTTGGTATGTAAGGATAACAAAGACAAATCAGCTCCAGGATACATAACCTATCTATGCATCCAAAATACTTCTTCACGAGACAAGATTCATATCTCCAAAGAAAGTATGGAACCTTAAGCTTTATTCTTCAAGTATAATGGTCAATAAGTAGATGTTAATTCACACTTATTATTCTTCACTTCTCTATTCTCAAATGGTTGGAAATGAACTTGTATATAGGCAAATATTTCCCTAAATCCTTTTGAATATGTCAGCTATATAGGGTCAACCTAATTGATCCTATATGATTTTAGGAGATAAATCACTAGCTCCCGAGTTAGGTCAGTTGAAGGTATACTAAAAATCTTAATGAAAAATACCCCTAAAGAGTATAGGGTTGACCCATTCAACCCTATACAATAATCAAAGGATGAAAACTATATAGGGTCAACCTAGTTGACCTAGTATAGTCAATTGGTACAAGGGCATCAAGGCAAGAACATATAGGATGATGATATGAA
This sequence comes from Torreya grandis, assembly GCA_037957365.1. Taxonomy (NCBI): domain Eukaryota; kingdom Viridiplantae; phylum Streptophyta; class Pinopsida; order Cupressales; family Taxaceae; genus Torreya; species Torreya grandis. The sequence goes on along the minus strand of JARHVA010003062.1, from coordinate 179,068 downwards.
AAGTGATTGGAATAGGTAAAATTGAGAAGAATAAGCTTAGGGTAAATGGTTTTAAGAGACAGATATGTAGATGGCAAGTGGAAAAATGAACAACAATCTTACAAAGCACCAATGGTTTGCCCACCCCCTTCTCAGTGCACCCCTTAAGGCATGCACTCAGAGAGATTGAGACTCTATGGGTTTTTTTAAGATACAAAGTGTCAGTAAGTGATAAAAGTTTGAAACTATTATGTGTATCCATAATTCATGCTTTGGATAAATTTAGATAATATCAGTATGTGGGAAGTTTGTTGTCAAAATGGATCATAATAGTTTGAAACTATTCATAAACCAATAAAGTTTGAATGATCAATAATACGCATGGGTAAGTAAGATACAAGCATATAAATTTGAAATTAAATATGTTTTGGGAATTTAGTAGTTGATGCCCTCTCTAGAATTCACACTCTTTGAAACATTTCCACTATTTCTGTATATTGGAATTTTTTTATCTAGGCTAACTATGCTAAGAATACATTTGTTACTAACATTCTTGATGGATTGGAGAAATATGATAGTTACACTATGGTAGATGGGTTTATTTTGTTAAAAAATAGAGTGTTTTCTGGTTCCAAAATCAAAGATGAAGAAGAATATACTATAAGCATTTCATGACACACCATTATCAAGATATATAGGATTCTTCAAAATATACAGACAAATTAGAGAGAGATTTTCTTGAAAGGTTCTCAAAAGGCATGTTCTTGTACATATTATAGAGTATATCACCTTCCAATAAAATAAAGGGAAATAATTATATCCTATAGGGTTGCTAAAACCACATCGCATTCTTGAGCAAAAATGGGAGTGTATTTCCATGGACTTCATCTTGGGGTTGCAAAAGATATCGGTAAATTATTACATTTATGTCATAGTAGATAGATTGACTAAATATGCACATTTATTTGATATCTTTACTAATTTAAAATCACCTCAAGTTTATAATTTATTTTTCAAGAAGGTATTTAGATTGCATGGGTTACCTAAGAACATCATCAGTGATAGAGATAATATATTTCTCAATCCATTTTGGTAGGAGTTATTCCATCTAATAGGCACCAAGATTAATCCTAACACTAGTTACCATCCACAAACAAATAGACAAACAAACATTGTGAACAAATAGGTAGAAGGATACTTGAGTAATTATTTCTCAAGTCAACACACAACTTTGATCAAGTGGATTCACCTGGGAGAATAATGTTACAACACAAATTGTCACATGTATATTGCTATGTATCCATTAAAAGCATTGTATGGTTATGATGCATTAACCTTTGTTAATTTGGTACTTTTAAATAGTAGAGTGCCTTCAACTAGTGACTTGGTCAATCAAAGTCAAGACATTTTGAGATCTCTAAAGGAAAAAGCACAAAAAGCACAAAACCAATATAAGATATATGAATACAGAAAGATAATATAAAGGATATTTGAGGTGGGTGATATGGTGTACTTAATATTGCATCCATATAGGTAGTCATCCATAAAAAACAGTAGGAAGGAAAAATTAAAGGCCAAATTCTATGGGCCATACCAAATCCTTCATAAAATAGGTGAAGTATCTTATGAATTGAAACTCCATAAAAATTATAGAATTCATAGTGTATTCCATGTTTCTTATTTAAAGAAGGAAATGGGTATGCATATATTTCATTCCATTGAGTTAACCCCACTAGATGATGAAGAGAAATTAATTTTGGTTTCAGAAGCTATGATTGATACCAGGGTGAGGAAGCTGAGAAACAAGAGCTTGATAGAATACCTCATCTAATGGAAAAACCTTTTAGTTGAATATGCCACTTGGGAAGGTCCAAAAATTCTAGAACATCTAGATTTTCATTGCTTGAGGACAATCAATGTTGGGAAGGTGGGACTTGTAATGTCCCATTTATGATAAAATCCTAAGGGTGGCCAATTAGCTAATTTCCTATATTTTCGGTGAGCTAATGTGGATAGTTAGGAAATATTTATTTAATATTTTATGGTCCAATGTAATTATTTTTTCTTGGAAAAATGGGAAATTAAATATTAAAAATGATTTATATTTCCATAGTGGGGCATGTGGCATGTTTTAAGCACCTTTATTGGACATAATCTTGGGGTAAAAGTTACAATATAGAAACTCTATGATGGTTGTAAGTGATGTGGAAGAGGAGAATATTTTAGGCAAGTGGATAAAGGTGGCAATTTGATGTTTATCTCCCCAAATCAAGGAATGGGATTTTGTCACCCAAAATCAAGGAATGAAAAATCTTTGTGTGCGAAAAATGAGCAATATCTAAAAAGGAAACTATGACATATCCTTGGTGGGATTTTTAAGGAGATGGAATATGGGAACTTTATATTACCTAAAATAGAGATAGAATATAGAAATATTCTATTTTGGACATTGGTAATTGTGTCCCAAACATTATTTAAGACATGCAATTTTATGAGTTTGGATCTTCTGCCAATTCAATTATTTTCTACATGTTTGATGCATTTGTGCTTCAATAACAGGATTTGAGGATGAAACACCTTGGATTCTTAGAGATCAGAAGATGAAAAACCTTTGGTTTCTCAAGGGAAATCTCATTTAGGGATTGTATTTGCACATCAAATATTCATTCAGATATTAAATTTTGTGTGATGTGTTGTAGTTCACAGTAGTTTGCCTAGTATATGTTTCTGATTTCTTAGTTAGATGTTTTATGAGCTTTCAGAACTAGTTTAGAGTGTGGCACCATATGTGATAAAGTGTGAGTTTGATTTATTAGTTTCATGTGTGGCTATATGAAAACATATTTATGTACTCTTAATAAAAATTAGATCAAGTATTATTACCTTCCATGCATGTTCAGTTTGAGAGGTTTCCAGATCTAATAGTGAAAGATCTACATTATGTACTTTGCCAATTTATTATAAAAATGTGTGCATGTTATATAAATCATGTTCATGGGTTATGCATGTGTGTTTGTGATATAAATAATTTATATTTTCCTTATTTTCAAAATTTTAATCAGGGTTATTATAGAGTGGTGAGTTAAGAGACAAAAAGGCAATTTTAATTGTTTTAATTTGCCAAAGTGAAATCAAACTAGGCTATACTCCTCTTTTAGAGAGAGAAAATTTGTGAAGGATCAAGTGAGTAAAAAAATCATTTTTTAAAAATTTTCTCAAACCAATTGTACAACCAGTCATATAACCCATGTGGGAAGGTGAAAGTGTATTTTTTAATCAAAATATTGTTTATGTTTTTATTTATTCTCCACATGTGAATCATATGACCTACAATAAAGAAAAAACTAGTAATAAAAATAATTTTTATATATTTTATAGTAGAAGAGAAATCTCATGGTCATCATACACCTAAGGGAAAAGACAAAATTAAAAAAAAATGTTTTTTTTTTTTTTTTTTGTATTTGTAACCTACACCAGGCTATATGATCTACATTGAAAGGGTAATAGTGTTAAAATTTGTGCAAAGGAATGAATTTTCGTGTTTTGGGTAGAGTATAAACTATACGTTCACCATATAATGTAAAAAATGTATACAGATTTTTAAAAGAATTGTTTTGAAGAGTTTTGACATTCTTTTAACCTATATGGGATATTGTACAGTCAAGTGAGAGTAAAAAGAAGTAATTTTAATTTGTAAAAATTCATTTTTTTTTTTAAAAAAAAAAATTATTATTATTATTATTATTATTATTATTATTATTATTATTATTATTATTATTATTATTATTATTATTATTATTATTATTATTATTATTATTATTATTATTATTATTATCTCAAATTTTATATATATAACAAGGTGAAAATATGTTTTTAAAGTGAAAGAGAGGAAATAATAATTTTTAGTTGCCTATTTATCAAAAGGCCATATACCTCTAGGGAAGAGAATTAGATTTGATAAAATCAAAATCAATATTTTTATGAGGTTTTAAATTATAGAAAATAAAAATTGGGGTTTAAATTTTCTTTACCCAAAAATTTTAAAAAGTCACATTTCTTTCGATGAGCTCAAGGGGTTTAAAGTTTTTTGAAATCAATTTGTAATTGATTTTTGGTATTTTGGTGGGAATCAGAAATAGGTGATAAAAATTTTAAATTGGAAATGAAATTTTCAAAATTTCTTTTCGATTCATTTTCATTTGACAGAAAAGTTTGTCAAATAGCAATATAAGGTGATTTAACAAGAATGGTTGCAATCAGGAAGGTTGGTCAAGTAAAAGTTAAAATTTGTATAGGTCACTTTGAAAAATAATAGATAAATTTACTTGGAATAACATTTGAATATGGCCTTTTTGTGAATTTAAATAACTTTTTGTCTTTAAGTTATTTAATTTTGTTAATTTTTACAAATAAAGAGTTATTGTGTAAACATCTCCCAATTATCATTTTTCTTATAAAAGTTAATGTATTCATCATCTACTCTAGAAAAGGTAATTTTGAGTAAAGACAAAGGAATCATGAAATATCATTACAAGGCATGACACCTCTCTCTCCATTGGAATCCAATGTACAAAATACCACAAATACTAATCTAGGTCACATTGACTTAAACAAGTTTTGGGAAAAAATGAATGCAATGCATAAAACTGACTTTGGTGAAAGCATTTTTGATAGTAGATTGGCACAAGTAGAAGTGTTTTCAATTTTAGTATAGGCTCCTGAGTTGATCTTGGTCAAGGTAAATAACTATAACTTAGAGATAATAGAAGTGAGAGATTCACAAGGTGAATTGGTGACGAGTTTCATTCCTAAACACATAGACAATGGTTTTCACCTTTTGGATCAATAATATTCTATACATCTAACTCCTGAGTACTCTAAAATATTTTGGGATAAAATAGTATTGTATGTGCTAAGTAAATCAATAATGGATGGTTGACTAAACCAAAACATTTTTTCATGTGACTTCAAAAATCTTGCGAGATTTGATTTCAAGAATAAAATAAATGACATAATAACATTATTACATAGAACAATGAGAAGCCAAATAGGGAAGAATTTTTAGACATGGATATACATATTTATTTAGATCATTATCAAGAATAAGCAATATCTTAATTGGGGAAAGCTGATCAATGATGCAATTCATAATTCATAAACAACTAATGGAATTGAAAGTCACTTCAAGGTTTTATATGACTTTGTGTCTCATTTACAATATGGCGAGCCAAATATATTTTGAAAAATTTTATGCATTAGGTGATTTTTGGAAGACAATGGTATATGAATTCTATCACCAACTTGCATTGAAGGAAAACACCCATCATTTCAAAAGGGTAAATGATTATTATATTCATTTTACCATTTAGTTGTTTGAAAAAGAGATTTTCAACATGAGGATATTAATAGCATCTACCCCATTTATAGCTAGATGAGGGATTTGGTTCATACAGTTCCTAAATTTCAATTATTTGCTTGATAGCTATGAGGTTACTCCTTATATGCTTCCATGATATATTAGTGATAAGTGGGTATTGATGGAAATGGTGAGACAACTTTTTAAAACACATAAGTTTTTAATAGGTCAACATAATATAGGAGTTAAATTTCTTATTTTAATTGGCAAGTATACTTGTCCACTACCTATAGTTCATTTGGATAATATGGAATCTACTTCTATCAGAAGTAGGAAAAGAAAAATACTCAAAAGAACTCTCAAGCAGTTGAGGACCAAAGGAGTAGATGTTAAAAAAAGAAATTTATCTACACCCCTTAGGGAGGATGAATTTGGTAGCTTATAAAAAAAACATGATGAGTCAAAAGAAGTATATGAAGCAAGTCCAAGTGAAGAACCCCTAATGATAGAAGAAGCACAAGAACCATAAGTTATTCAACAAAATATTCCACCACAAAAGGTTATCCAACTTAAAATAAAGAGGTTGGGTGAAAATATCTCCTCTTCTCCTAGTAATTAAATTCCTCAAGAGATTCATGTTGATAGTTTCTCACATTCTCAAGAACTTGTAGAGAATACAACCCAAAAATTTCTTACTTCAAATGATATTTTGTTTCCTATGTCATCTACTTTCCCATTTTAAGAAATCACTCATGTTTCTTCATCTTCTCCCTTCAAGCCTAAATGGCCTATTGTATCCTCTTCAATAACTCCAATTGATACAATTATAAAATAAGAACAAATAGAAACATCGGTTTGAGGTGCCACAACTGAAAAAACACCTTCTTCCAATTTTGCTATGTTGGTCCCACTAGTCTCAACCTGTAGTCATACTAAAATTCAATTTGTAAAAATTGAGCATGACTTGTGACACCCAAACCATAAGTCTCTTCTACTCACTTACATAGCCCACTTAGGCATGTTTTCATTATTTCCCAATCATCTGAAGCCTTCTAAATTCAGCTCCTACTGTCCTAGACTCCTCTCTTAGGCACAAATCTATTCCCCAGGGTCCGTTTCCCTTAGAAAACATTGCCATAAGTTGTATTATAGCACTGGGACCCAGGGTGTCTACTTTCTAGTGTTGTTTTCCAAGTCCACAATAGCCTCAACTGGTTATATTTTCTTGAATCCTTATCTTTTCCCTTGTTGGCCTAATGCATTTTCATCTAACCCATGATCAATAGTTTCCCTATAAAATTCCATTCAAAGGTCATTTAGAAGGGTTGGTAATCATTCAAAATGCACAAGCTAAAAATATACTAAAACACACTCAAGCAAATCTTCCTATTCTCTAAATATAGCCAATGATTGTTATTTCTAGCCTATCCAATCTCCTGTACCAGTCACGAGGCACCTAAATATTTCCTAAAATTTTATACACTTCCATTGCATACACAAGATTATATAATACACATTCAAATTGGGAGAACTACATTGGCCTTGATCCTTATTTGTAGTATTGATATGTAGGTACCATGTTTACACACAAGGTGTGATTGCATGTTTAGTGCATATTACACACTAACCCCCTTTTCCAATTGGATTCAAGATCAACTATCTAGCATGAAGAGGAACTAGGATCCTTGAAGACCAAATCAATCACACATGAAGCTTTTCAAACAACTAGGACTTGTTATTTCAGTCACAAGATCTCCTGAAGCAGATGAACAAAACCCATAAAGCTTAGAAAGCTCAGACAGTAAGGACTATAGTGGGAAAACTTGGATTACAGCACTGAACCTTTAGGTGTCCCATTTTTTACACTCTTGTCTAGGTAGAAAATAGACTTCTAGATCTTGTTTCTGACAATTTACCCATTCATATTAATAATTTTCAACCTCAGTCTCCTTCGCCTCAGCCTAGATCAGCTAAGTTTTACTCTCTATCACCTTGTTTGCTATTTTTATAAATCAATTAAGCACTTCTAGATTCAATAAATTAGTACATTAATTAAGGAACATTTATTTATTGATTTTACCCTTAATATAGACCCATTTACTATTTAGGAAATTAAACCTATAGTTTTCTAAATTTAATAAAACATTTAGTGAACCTGACTTCAAAAAATTTCACAAGAACCCTAGAAACCCTAGGGCTAATTACTTTTTATTTTTCATAATATTTTCTTGATTTTTCTTGAATTTAAAAATAAAAAACTAATTGAAATATTTTCAATAATTCATTAAAACCCTAGTTTGCACATACTAGGTCCTATTTGCATACAAACACTTTCAAACCACTAGTAAAAATATATTGCTAATTTTAGAAATATTTTTAGATTTTTCCTAGAATTTTCAAGCTCAATTCTATAAATTTATAACAAAAAATTCAAATTATTACATTAATTTTGAAAAAATTAATTTCAAAGCACTAGTTGCATAAACTAAATCCCAATAATTTTCAAGTAATATGCCACTTATTTTTTGCAAATTTTGATTGAATATTAAAATTAGAAAATCACTTCAAATTTCAAAAATTCATAGTAATTCTAGAAAATTTATTTGTCTCAAAACCCTAGTTGCATCTACTAGGTCCCATTCAAGTAACTAATTTCTCATAATTTCTTGAATTATATTTTTCATACTTATCTCAAAAAATCAATTTCAAATTCAAAATTTCATAATATTTTGTAAATAATAATTTCTCTAAAACCCCAGTTGCATACACTAGGTCCCATTGCTTCATAAGCTATCACCTTACATATAAGCTTTAAACTTACATAAAATAACAATGGATTTCACTTATTTACACATGTTTCTTACATTTATGGTAAATAATAAAGAGGCCATTATTGGTCCTATCATGTACATGAATGATGAAGTCTATCATATGTTAGTACAAAGTTTCATTCTTTGCATTTCAAGCTTAATTTTCATAATAAGTGATGATATTACAAAATTCACTGTTAAACATGCACAAGATTCTAATTTTTTTTAAATATTCTCTTTCACTCATATGGAAAATTGTTCAAACTTATCTTGCTAGATTCATTTAAAATGTCATATTTCATATCAAAAATTTATATGCATTTATGCAAAAATTCATGTTCTATATCCTTTATTCTCTACTTCTCACATGGAAATTTTTGCAAGTTTATCATAATAAGATAATTCGAAATGTTCTAATAAATACTAAATTTCTTTATGCAATCCTACATCAATGCACACTTGCTCTCTCTAACTATCTATTTTCTAAATGTCACATTTATTATGCTTAGTACATTAGAGATATCATAACACATGTCACAGTCTTTTTTGTTTTTTCATATCAATCTATATTTTTTATATGTTTCTTTATCTCTATCATATGGAAATATATTTTTACATATATTGGTATACCATTCATAGATATGATCTCATGCATACTATTTCATCTTTATGATCTCTACATAGCAACATGCAATTCATTGGTCACTCTTGAGTCCTTTCATCCCACCACTAGACATAAGAAAGCACTAGGGTTTACATCCCTCCTTCCTTCCTCCACACTTGGTATATCTAGCACACATCCCACACCTACTACTAGCTCTATGCCTATAGTAGATCACATGGTCCATGTTATCACCCAATCTTATGAAGATATGAAAATTGATTACACCCATGGCCATAGCTTTATCACTCAAAATGGTGCCCTCCAAGATATAGTCTAAGTTCTTAAGCTCCTCCAATGTTCAGATGTCTAAAAATATGTATTGTATGTATCCCTTCATAACACTAGAATTCTTACTTTTGTAGAACTAGCTTATGTTGCATCCATCCTCAATACAATTTAATTAACATAAGAGCATATCTCCTTTGAGAAAGAGGATTTTCCTCCACGACACATCATAGAACAATATTTACCTTTATATATTCAACTAAGAATCAATGATGTAGGAGTAAAAATTGTATTAGTTTACAATGGATCTAGTCTAAATATCTACAACATTTCATTTCTAAAAATTCTTAACATCCAACCATAATGTTTAGACCACTCTAACATACATATTTGAGGTTTTTACAGCACACCAAGAAAAATTTTGGGTCAAATAACGCTTAACCTAACATTGGGGCTTAAAACACTCCTAACTACCTACCAAGTAATGCCAAATGACCTTAACTATAATTTATTACTTGGTTGACCATGGATTCATGACATACATAGAGTCCCTTCTATACTCCATGCTTACTTAAAATTTAGTCACAAGGGATATATATACATATGTCCCATTGACAATAAACCTTTCAAATATTACCAAGTTGTTGAACCACAACAATATTACATTCCACACTTCAACCCTGGTACTATATCCACACAGCCTGGTACACATAGTGTACCCTTGGACATGGCATCCTATCAACCAACTATAGGTCTTAACATAGCCCCCACCTCAACCCACTAGTTCATGTTGGGGATCAACCAACAAACTTGATTACTTTTATGTAAGCAACTAAACACGGAATTAAACCAGAATAATAAGTAACTAGAATCAGAAATAGTAAAGAATAAGAGATATAAGAAACCACCCTGAAAACTTATATTAAACTCTTCCAGAAGGAAATACAATGAAGAAAATCACACTTTCTTCTCACACCTCTCAGATGTACAGATCTCTTTCCCTCAAGAGTTCTCTCAATCAATTCCAACAACCTAGATTGATACACATATACAATATGTCTTGTACTATTCTTTCTTACACACATTCAAGCTATGAAGATCTATCCCTATTATATAAGATTAGGGGTCATGAGCAATGCATTCACAACCATTAGATACACCTCCTAATCAAAGGCTTAAAATAGTCATGCCAAAAATAGAAATGCGGACTTACAACTAACAACTAAACTTATCATGTAAACAATCTATTCCATCCACGAAAATAGATTTTTTGGACGCACAGGTAACTGATGTCGGTCCCTATTTGCCTGCACATGACCGACATTGGCCGATTATAATTGATGCCGACAGCTACTAGTCGACTCCTTGCGGTCGTCAGCGATTGTGTAAATCTAGCAACTTTAACATCCACTCATCTAGTGAAGCTTTTAGCTCCACACCTTAACAATCTCCCACTTGGAGATAAACAGCTGCACCAGTACCTATACAACATCTTCTAGCTTCTCCATCTTCAAACTCAATCTTGAAGACCAACAAAAGTTGAATGAAGATTCAACTTCTCCTTTGTTACCAGCTTTGTTAACATATCAGTAGGGTTCTTATCTATATGGATCTTCTCCAACTTTAACTCACTATCCTCCAATACCTCTCTTATGAAGTGGTACCTAAGCTGTATATGTTTGGTTCTTGAATGAAAGGCTGAATTCTTAGCCAAATGAATTGTACTTTAAATATCACTGTATAATATGCAACTCTCTTGCTCCTTTCCTAGCTCTTCCATGAACCGTGTCATACATATCATTTCTTTGCTAGCCTCTGTGACTGCAATGTATTCTACCTCTGTAGTAGACAAGGAAACAACCTTCTGTAACTTTGAAATCTAGCTAACTGCCATTTCACCAACAGTGAACACATATCCTATGGTGCTTCTCCTGCCATTCAAATCACCTGCCATATCCACATCTACATATCCATGTAGAGAAGTGTTTGACCCTCCATAACACAAATGTCTACTGCTGGTCCCTCTCAGATATCTGAGAATCCACTGGACTGCTTTCCAGTGCTCCTTCCCTGGATTGGCCATATACTTACTGATAACTCCCACTGCTTGGGCAATATTTGGTCTAGTACATACCATTGCATACATTAAGCTCCCAACTGCGGAAGCATATGGAACTCTACTCATGTACTCTACCTCATCATGTGAATTAGGACACTATTCTTTACTCAACTTGAAGTGTCTAGCCATAGGTGTACTTACCAATTTTGCATCCTACGTATTGAACCTCTCCAACACCTTGTTCACATAATCCTCTTGAGACAAAATCAACCTGTGATTTTTCCTACCTCTCTTAATACTCATGCCAAGGATTTTCTTTGCTGATCCCAAATCCTTCATGGCAAATGTGTGAGCTAATTTCACCTTAAGCTCAAAGATATCCTGCATGTGTGAACCTGCAACAAGCATATCATCTACATACAGTAATAGGATAATATATCTACCATTATCCAATATCTTAAAATACACGCAATGGTCAGATTGACATCTACTATAGCTATGCTCAGTCATAAACCTATCAAATCTCAAATACCATTGTCTAGGAGCTTGCTTGAGACCATACAAGCTTTTCTTCAATCTGCACACAAGTTTCTCCTTACCTTTGACCTCAAAACCTTTCGACTAATCCATATATATTTCTTCATCCAAATCTCCATGAAGAAACACTGTCTTAACATCAAGCTGCTCAAGATGCAAATCCTCAATATCAACTAAAGACAATACAGTCCGAATAGAAGTCATTTTTACTACTGGAGAAAAAATTTCACCAAAATCAATACCTGGTTTATGTGCAAATCCTTTCACTACCAACCTGGCCTTATATCTCATCTATCCATTCTCACCTTCCTTTAACTTGTAGATCCATCTATTTTTTAGTGTTCTCTTTCCCACTTACAACTCAACCAAATCCCATGTTTGGTTCTCTTTCAAGGAATCAATTTCCTCATTCATGCCAAGCTCCCACTGATTCCTGGATTCCACCTGTATTGCTTCATCAAAACTCTTTGGTTCTCCACCATCAATAAGCAATAAATAAAATAATGAAGGGGAATATCGAATTGGAGGTTTACTTACCATTTTTGACCTCCTGATGGGTGTCTGAGACTCATTCACAACATGCTGTCTACCCAAATTCTCTGATAGTGACCGATCTCAGTCACCTCTAAGCCTGTAACTGACCGACGTCAGTTCCACATGATCAACGCCAGTTCCTTCCTGACTGATGTCGGTCACTATCTGATTGACATCGATTCATGTATTACCGACATCGATTCCTTCTTGACTAACATTAGTCTCTGTGTTTTCCTGTCTGTGATTATTCTTTCTCGTGAGCTCATTTTGGATCGTCACCTCATCCAAATCTTCATGGCCCTGCTCAGAATTCTTCAGCTTCTTGAGCTGATCACTATACATCACTTTTTCATTGAAAACAACATCATAGCTTCTAATTATTTTGTTAATTCCTAGATTCCAAAATTGGAATCTAAAATCTCCAGAGCCATAACTAATAAATGTGCATCTCATAGACTTAGCATCCAGCTTCTTTCTATTTTCCTTATCAATGTGCACAAAAGCTTCAGAACCAAAAAATTTGAGAAATGAAAGATATACCTTTTTACCTATCTAAGCCTCTTCTAGAATTCCACCATCCAACACTATAGAGGGTCCTCTGTTAATCAAGTAAACTGTAGTATCTATAGCTTCTACCCAAAACTGTAAGGGCAAACTGGCATGCAATCTCATACTCTGTACACGCTCCAATATTGTTCTGTTCATCCTTTCAGCAACTCCATTTTGTTGAGGTGTCCTTGGAACCATCCTTTGCCTATGTATTCCATTCATATAACAATACCAGTTGAACTTATAGCTTTAGAACTCACCACCATTATCAGATCTAAGGCACTTCAATATCCTGCCTGTTTCATTCTCAACTAAAGCTTTCCAAATCTTAAAAGTGTCAAAAACATCAGATTTCTTCCTTATGCAATAGACCCATACATTTCTTGTAGCATCATCAATGAAAGTAACATAATACTATGATCCTCCAATAGAAGCTATCTGAGCTGGTCCCCACATGTCTATGTGAACAAGCTCCAACTTGTGCTTCCTCTTTGTTGACCTAGTTTTGATAAAACTTACTCTCTTCTATTTTCTAAAAACACAATGCTCACAAAAATTTAGATCTATGCTTTTCAAATATGAAAGCTTACCTTTTGACTTAAGAATAGTCATTCCCTTCTCACTCATGTGGCTGAGCCTACAGTGCCACAACTTTGCATCCACATCTAAAGTAGATGATAAAGAAGGATAATAATCAGTAATACAATTACATAAATAGAGAGTACCTACTCTCTTACCTCTGAATAATACAAGTGCACCCTTGGTAACCTTCCAAGATTCAGCTGTGAGAGTTATTGTACAACCCTCATCACCCAACTTTCCTATAGAAATCAGATTCCACTTCAGGGTTGGGACATGCATGACATCTTTCAACACCCATGTGTTGCCATTCTGCAATTTTAGCTACACTTTTCTTTTGCCAAAAATTTTACAAGGCTCATCATCCCCTAAATAAACTTTTCCAAAATCTCCCTAGACATAATCATTGAAAAATTCTCTATTTGGGGTAGCATGGAAAGAGGCCCCAAAATCTAAAACCCAAGATTCTATTTTATTATGCAAAGAAAGTGAAAGAGCATCTTGTGCAACAATACCTACAACTTTTGCTTCTTCATTACCTTCATGTTGATTCTCTTCATTAACCTTCAACCAGCAATCTTTCTTTGCATGTCCTCTCTTTCCACAATTCCAGCAGGTTATCTTTCTTTTTCCATTTCTAGATTTGGATCTATTGCTCATCTTTGACTTAGACCTTGATCTCCCTTGCTTGCTCTTCTCTCTTTTCCTTCCCCTACTTTCAATACTTAAATCATTACCTGATGTTTCCCCTGTGCTTTTCCTGTGAGTTTCTTCATTCAAGATTACACTAACAACATCATCTACTTTCAAGATATTTGTAGCAGATGCAGTATTACTAACTGTGATTACTAAACTATGCCAACTTTCAAGTAAAGAGCATAATATTAAAAGAGCCTTAATTTCATCATCAAAAACTATTTTGACTGAATTTAATTGATTTATAATTCCATGGAAATCATTAAGATGATTAGATATAGATCCACCTTCCTACATTTTCAAATTAAATAACTGCTTCATAAGATATACCTTATTTGAAGCTGAGGGTTTTTCATATAAATTTGCTAAATTAGTCATTAACTCTACCATTGTCTTTGCCTATGACAAGTTAGAAATCACAGTAGATGCCAGACTCAATCTTATAGATCTAAGAGCCTTTCTATCAAGAACTTCCCATTCTTCATCTTCCATATTTGTGGGCTTTCTATCAACCCCACCCAACGGTAAATACAGATATTTTTGATACACATAATCTTCTATTTTCATTCTCCATAATTGGTAATTCTTTCCATTAAACTTCTCCATTCTCAGTTTACTTTCTTCTGCCATTGCTTCTCCCACTCAAATAGAAACCCTTGTGAGTGACCTGTAATCAACAAACACTAACTAGACCTGAAACACCTGTTAGTCAACTTGAGCTCTGATACCACTTGTTGGGGATCAAACAACAAACTTGATTACTTTTATGTAAGCAACTAAACACAGAATTAAACAAGAATAATAAGTAACTAGAATTAGAAATAGCAAAGAATAAGAGATACAAAAAACCACCCTGAAAACTTGTATTAAACTCTTCCAGAAGGAAATAAAATGAAGAAAATCACACTTTCTTCTCACATCTCTTAGATGTATAGATCTCTTTTCCTCAAGAGTTCTCTCAATCAATTCCAACAACCTGGATTGATACACATATACAATATGTCTTGTACTATTCTTTCTTACACACATTCAAGCTATGAATATCTATCCCTATTATATAAGATTAAGGATCATGAGCAATGCATTCACAACCATTAGATACACCTCCTAATCAAAGGCTTAAAATAGTCCTACCAAAAATAGAAATGCAGACTTACAACTAACAACTAAACTTATCATGCAAACAATCTATTCCATCCACGAAAATAGATTTTATGGATGCACAGGTAATTGACAATGGTCCTTGTTTGCCTGGACATGACCGATGTCGATCGATTATAAATGACGCTGACAGCTACTGGTTGACTCCTTGCCATCGTTAGCGACTGTGTAAATCTAGCAACTTTAGCATCCACTCATCTGGTGAAGCTTTTAGCTCCACACCTTAATAGTTCACATCACCTTTTGTACTAAAATATCTTAATAAGATGGGATATAAAGGCAAAGGTCTTAGAAAGTATGAGCAAGGAATTATTGATCCAATTATGGCATCATCAAAACATGGGAACCAAGGATTGGGATATCATGTTACGTCTATTAATAGCAAACCTTTAATTAATACCTTAAAATATATCAAAATTTTCCCATCCAGTACATTAGTAGACCATAATATCAATCATGTCTCCATGTTTTCCTTGGTCCACCCTAACCTCATTGATGATAGTGTTTTCAATGAATCCATTTTACGCTTTCTAGGAGCATACACTGATCTCCCAACCTACTACCATAAAAAGATATTCCCATATCACACACACACACACACACACACACATGTAGATTTTGGAGTAAATTTAGAATCCTCTCAAGACATACCAAATGAATTAGATGACATCATCCCTACAATCCCATATACACTTGATCAATCCATATTAATTAATGAGGAAATAGTAAATTTTAACTTTGAAATTGATCAGGATCCTCACATTGTCCTATTAGCCATTTATTTATGAAAAAAATAAGACATGAACATTCAAAAAACTTTAAGAGACTTTATTGAACTATTTTTTTCGTCTTACACTGACCTGCTCAGAATTGACACATCTATTATAGTTCATCAAATTCCCTTGTACCCTGATGTAAAACTTGTAAAATAAAAGATCCATAAAATGCATTCTAAGGTAGATATCGTAGTCAAAGATGAAATTCAATGCCTCTTAGATGTTGGTTTCATTCAAATAGTATCACACCCAAAGTGGTTTTATAACATTATCCCCATCATCAAACCTATTGGTCAAATTTGATGCTGCTTTGATGTACGAGATCTAAATAAAGCATGTCATAAAGATGATTTCCCTTTACCCAATATCGACATGATCGTAGATTTAAAAATGGGTTATGAAATGATATCATTCATGGATGGCTTTGATGGATATAATAAAATCAAAATCACTAAATAAGATCAAGAAAAAAACATCTTTCACCACCCCTTGGGGCACATTTTTCTATATTATTATGTCCTTTGGATTGAAAAATGTAGGAGCTACATATCAATGTATCATGACATTTATATTTCATGACTTCATTAAAAATACTATCAAATATTATTTCGATGATATATTATCAAAATATAATTAATGACATCATCACACTCTTGATTTACACAAAAAATTTCAAATATTATGATAATACAATATCCATCTCAACCCCAAGAAATATTTTTTTGGTGTCACATCAAGTAAACTACTGGGCTTTATTATTTCATAATAGGGCATCGAAGTGGATCTTAAAAAATTCAAAGAAATTATTGACATGCCTCCCCCATAAACCTCAAACAACTAAGATCTTTTCAAGGCAAAATTCAATCCATTCATCATTTTGTAGCCCGACTCATGGATAAAACCCAATCATTCACTCAATTATTAAAGAAAGATACAAAATTTATATAGAACCAAGATTTCCAAGATAGCTTCAATGAAATCAAGAAATATCTCCTCAATCCACTTATTTTAGGCCCCCTATGCTAGTTAGGCCTTTCTCACTATACATCTCTATGACAGCTTAGCAGCATTATTAGCACAAAACAATGATCAACATGTTGAATGAGTAGTGTACTACATCATTCTCACATTGGTTGATTATGAGAAAAATATTATATAATATAAAAATTGTGCCTAATATTAGTCCTTGCTACACAAACTCTCAAGCACTACATGTCCCATAATGAAACTCAAGTTATCACTAAAGCAGACCCTTTAAAATTTCTAATGGCAAAACCATACCTCTCTAGTAAAATAGAAAAATGGGTCATGTTATTAACTAAATTTGACTTAAAGATAGTCCTCCATAAATCAACCAAAGGCCAAATCATTGTAAATAACTTGGCAAAAACACCTCTCTTAGATACAACTCCAATAAATGACACATTTCAAGATGATTTTACCACCTATTCTACTCATTCAGACACCTAAACCATGTTCTTCAATGGCTCTCGATATGCATTAGGTATAGGTGTAGGCATCAATTTTATCGACCCTTTTGGTCACATAGTACCTATCACATATCGCTTGAGTTTTTCTTGTACAAATAATATAATAGAGTATAAATCACTTAGATTAGGTCTCTTCATCACCCAGTCACTCCAAATCAAATCCATTCAAGTCTTTGGTGATTCCTTACTAGTCATCAACCAAGTCAATAATGTATACCAAATAAAATAATAACATCTCATCCCATACAAAAATATGGTACAATGCTTATCGACACAATTTGATTACTTCTCCATTGGTAGCATACCAAGAAAAGATAACCACCATATTAATGCCATGACAAGTGTTACATCCTTGATCCCTATTGACATTAATGATGATCAAAAAATATTCACAATTAAAATACTATAGTCACCATCCATATAAAATGCCAATTTAGTATCACTCTCTGTTTTATCTATTACGAGCAATTTTACACCTCCGGAATGGTTCTCCAATATTTATAATTACTTAAACAAATCTACTACACTAGAAGCTTTCTCTCAAACTAAAAAATGTAAATTACAAAAATAAGTACTTCGATATGTAATCATTGGTGGTGATCTTTTTAAATGATCTTTTGATGGACATTTACTCCAATCCTTAAATATATAAGAAACTAAAGTTGCTCTTGGACAAATACATGATAGTGATTGTGGTGGTCATTTTAGTGGAAAAGCCATGTCACACAAATTACTTCGACAAGGATATTACTAGCCTACTATGGAAGAAGAATGTTTACAATATGCAAAAATATGTGAAAAATGTCAAAGGCATAGTAACCTATAACATGCACCATCATAACAACTACAGTCAATTGCTTCTCCTTGGCCATTTATGTTATGGGGATTTGATCTTACTAGTAAAATAAACCCAAAATCAGCTGATGGACATAAGTTCATTATCATAGCCACAAAATATTTCACCAAATGGGTAGAAGTTATTCCACTCCAAACTACCATAGGTGAAGACATTTGGAGTTTTCTCATGATGCATATTATTTCATGCTTTAGATTACCTACAACAATCATTTCTAATAATAGAACACCTTTTAAAAACAAAACTATCAAAAAATTCTTCCTAAAATGCAAAATCAAACACACATTTTCCACCCCCTACTATCTACAAGGCAATGGTAAAGTAGAATCTACTAAAAAAATCATCAATAGCATTCTAAGCAAAACTGTGACAAAATTTGGTGATGATTGGCACATCCAAATTGTCTTTGCATTATGGGCTTATCACACAAGAATTCACACACCCACAAGAGCCCTTTTTCACTCATATATAACACTAAAGTAGTTTTACCATTATAATTAGAAATCCTATCCCTTTGTATCTCTCTTAGAGACATTATCATTAATGATCAATATAAAAAAAAATGCTTACATCAACTGGAACAACTAGATCATAAATGTATTCAAGTACCAAAGCATCTCAGAGTTTACCAGCAATGTATACAATGTTCTTACAACAATTGAGTCCATACCAAAGAATTCAATGTTAATGATCTTGTCTTAAAAGAAAACCTATGCAATATTAATGCCAAAGAAGAAACAAAAGGCAAATTCAAACCTAACTGGCTCAGGCCATACATCATTACTCATAAGATTAGTCTAAAAGTGTATCATCTATCTTCACTAGAAGGAAAGAAACTCAAGAACCCAATGAATATCATGCACCTAAAAAAATTTCATATTAAATAAACTCCTTCTTACTTTGATTATACATAGTTTCCTCTAATTGATTTTACATAGATCAAATATTTCAAAATACAAAAACATGTCAATTGTATATATCATCTATGTTTTACATTGCTAACCATTATGCTAGACTTACATTACATTGTTCTATGTTATTGTTTATCGATTTATCTATATTACCAAGATTCACTTGATCTTCTTTGAGTGTGTGCAGTGCATCTAGATCCTTGATTGCTTCACTCCACCCATCGAGGGGGCATCCTACTTCTACATTCCAGCTACATATCAATACATCTACCCACTAGGGGCATACTCTACATGACTACACCATCCAAGTTATGTCATTCTTATACTATACACTCTAGACATATTGTTGTAGTACGTTATTTACTTGCTTACATAGATATCACATTGACATCCACTAGTATATATCACACTTTTTTTATATTTCATAGCATATACATTAGTCTTGTATTACATATCTTGTACACTCTTGCTTCTTGCTTTCCATAGTTAGATGCATGTTTATATTTCTAGTGCTTTGCATGCTTCCACTCTTTGCTTTGATTAGCTAGATTTGTTTACATTTTTTAGTTCTTGTTTGCTTCTTTCTTATGTCCTAGGGCATTTACCAATGCTCTTGGTTCATGTTTATATGTGTGTGCTTTTGGACACTTGCCAATGTCCTTTGTGTGTGCCTTTCATGTGCTTATGGCCCTTTTGCTAATATTTTATTATTCCCATTGTATGCGTATGTGGAATTTGAACATGCTATATATGACTTATGTTCTTATTTGGCCCTTTGGCCACCCTCATGTGTTTTTTAATTATTGCTTTGTATGCTTGTTGCTTGATTACTTATCTTTGTGTGCAATGCCATGATTCCAATCATACATTTACCTTGCTTCTTGGATGCCATGATGGACATCATGTTCCATCCATCCATAAATGCCACTAACAACTAAAAAATAACATTTAAAATTCTAATTTACTCTTATACACATGTTATTACATGTTATATCTATTTAGGCATACCCCTGTGGATATAACAGTCTTTGTCTACAACTTGTGTTATATTTTGAGATAATGTATATCAATGTTATATCAAATGTTTTCATAGCTTAAAACATTTATAGGGCTTCTTCTTCTGAGGGTATTCATGTAGGGTCTTCATTATTAACCTCAAAAGAGGGGGTAACAAACAAGTGTTTTCTCATATAGATCAGAGATCCTAATGGTTAAAAAAGTAGTTTTAAAATAGTACAGTTCATAATCCAAAACTTGGCATAGGCAAACTAGACCAAATAGATAGTATAAAATATAGATCAGTCATCAGTTTTGGATCTAGATAATAGCACAAAAAATGGGACTATAACACTGGACCCCAAAGTGTCTAGTTTTTGGCACTGTTTTCCAAATAGCAAAATATTCAATTTTTATAGAATCAGGTAGAGAGGTGAGTTTAGTCATATTTTTGCCAATATAATTTAGTCTAGAAATCAATAGTTTTCAACACTTATTTTGTTCAAAGAATCTAGATACAAGGGACATCATGCATAGCATGAGGGTTTCCATTTTTAGTTTAGACATGGCAGTTGATACAACTTTTGGTTTAGAATCTATGTCCAGACACTAGTTATTGGGGGTAATGTGTGTGGTACATGGGCCTTCTCTATTTTTGAGTTTATATCATTTTCTTTCACATTTTTAGTAGTTACATGCCTTACTCCATTTGTAGGTGGTTAACATCACATTCAAGTAAACATTAATACAAGCTTGCTTCTCATGTAACTGAGTTCTTGAGTGGCTTCTTAAGCCTTGATTCTAGGTTTAGGAGGGGCTTCTATAGAAGTCCAATCTCCATCTTTTAGATTAGTGAATAGTGGTCTAGTTTTTAGTTTACATTCAACTATCCACACCAACATTGTTAGATTATAGCACATTCAGGGGATCCATGAGCCATCTCATACGTCATTAATCTTTATTGATATTTTTTCATTCAACTTCACATCATAGGGAAATGATGGAGCCAAAGGTCTAGCTAACCTTTATATCCTTCAGCCACCTATTTAGAGGGATTGAACACATGGTCTATACATTGATTATCACATGCATGATTTATTAACTTCACATAGTTGGTGATGATGGAGCCAAAGGGCCTACCTTTGCATTCTTGAGCCAATTTCTAGGGGATTAAGCACTCGGCTCATTCAATTATATAAATCTTAGTTCATCTTACTTATAGAATCACTTAATACATCCTAGTAGCATAATAGGTTTTGTATTGGTTCACGTACCTAATGACATGTATTCATTCCTTTCTCTTATTTTATCTCTTTACCCAAATTTTCATGTTATTATTTTAGATATAGTGTATCTAGTAATAATCGATCTAATTTCAATTTCCTTTTTGTAGACTTGAAAAGTACAACATGCTCTCACTACACACAATATAGCAACAAATAACTTTGTATACTTAGCCTCACAGGTAAGTTTAGGTATGCTTCTCTTTTTCTCCTTTATCCTAGTATTTAAATTTGCTACATACTTAGAATAAATGGTGGGGGAGAAATGTAGTCATACTAAAATTCAATTTTTACAACTTGAGCATGACTTATGACACACAAACTATAAGTCTTTTCTACTCGCTTACATGACCCATTTAGGCATGTTTTCACTATTTCCAAATCATCTGAAGCCTTCTAGATTCAACCCCTGATATCTTAAACTCCTCTCCTAGGAAAAAATATGTCCCCTAGGGTACCTTTCCCCCTATATAATAGCACCATAAGTTAGACTACAGCACTAGGACATAGGGTCTTCACTTTCTAGCACTGTTATCAAAGTCCATAATATTCTTAAATGGCTAGATTTTATCAAATCCTTATCTTTTCCCTTATCAGCCTAATGTGATTTCATCTATTTTCCTTATGAAATAAACTTCAAATTTCATTTAGAAGGGTTGGCAATCATTCAAAAGTCACAAGCTAGAAATATACTAAAGCACACTCAAGCAAATCTTCCTATTCTCTGCATATAACCAACCATTATTATTTACAGACTATCCAAGCTCCCACACCAGTCATGAATCATCTCAAGCTTACCCAAATTCACATACACTAGCATTACATACATGAGATTTCACAATACACATTCAAATTGGGAGAACTACATTGGCCTTTATCCCTCTTCAAAGTATTGGTATGTGGGCAGCATGTCCACACATGGGGTGTGATGGCATATTCAGTGCATATTACACACTAACCCCTTTTTAAAGTTGTATTTGAGATCACCTATCTAACATGAAGAGGAACTAGGATCCTTGAATATAAAATAAATTGCACACAGAGCTTCATGAACAACCAAGACTTGATATTTCAAGCACAAGGTCTCCCAGAGCAGATAAACAAAACTTAGAAAGTGTAGAAAGCTCATAAATTAAGGAATACAATGGTATAAATTGGAATACAACACTGGACCTCTAGGTGTCCCATTTTTGGCACTCCTATCTAGGTAGAAAACAAAATTTTGGATCCTATTTTTGACAGTCTACCTAGTCAAATCAACAATTTATAGCCTCTGTCTCCTCTGTCTCAACCTAGAATCAACTAAGTTGTGATCTTTATCCCATTTTTTATATTTTTATAAATCAATTAAGCACTTAAAAACTCAATAAATTAGTAGGTTAATCAAGACACATTTATTTACTAATTTTCCCCTTAATCTAGACCCCTTTACTATTTACGAAATTAAAAATATAGTTTCCCAAATTGAATAAAACACAACCTTTACCCAACCTCCTTATTCAAACATGACAAATTCAAATTAGTTGTCCATGGCGGTGAATAAAATAAGAAAAAATTTTGAACCTAAGGAGATTGATATTAGAAATTTGACAATCCCTTTTTTAGAAATATTAAAGAAATCAAGAATAGTTTGACGAATGGTAACAAATGAAAAATGAGAGAAATATATAGAAGTGGTAATTCCTAAAGTTGAAAAGGATAAATTATAAATTAGAATTGAAGACTATCAAGTGTCTAGGGTTCATTTGGGAAAGTCTACCATAGAAGGAATGAAGGGAGATGCACAATTGGTGATTGGTACCATTTTTGAGAAAATGGATAAGGACAAAGCAATGAAAGATGAGTTAAAGGAAAAAGTAGAAAAGTTAAATTTAGTGATATAGAGATTGATCAAACAAATTCAACAAATAATTATTTCATCAAGTATTCATGATGAGATGTTGTATAAAGTGAAAGAGGTAGGACAAATGGTAAATATAATGAAATATTGGATTGAAAAGATTAATGATCAAGTAACCTCATTAATTCTTGCTTCGATAACAATAGTCTCTAAAATTTAGTCATAATTTGAGTAACTAACAACAAAAGAAAATGGGTATGTAGAAGAAAAACATAAATGGGAAGATTTCATTACTAATTTAATTGAATTATCAAAATTTTCCTCTATTGGCCTTATTGAAAAAGGAGTCATCAATAAGTAAGAAGTCATCTATCAAATTGAATTCCTCTGGCCTATGAAATTTAGGATCCAATCACTTCAAGATTGCCTTCAAAAATTCAATAGTGGAAAGTCATTTGGAAGTGATGTGATGATGGATATTGACACTGAGGTCAAAAGGTTGAAATTTCCTTTTGTCAATGACAAATTTCAAGATGGAAATGTAGTTTCAATTGAAATTATGATTGAAAAAATTAGAGAAAAAATTTAATAAATTATCAATCCCATATCTACGTTTGATCATGAGAAACTTCACTAGTTAGCCAAATACCAAGTACATATTAATAATATTAACAAGAAGATAAATAGTATCCAAAGCAAGTTTTAGGAAATGAGATAATTAAACTACTCAGTAAATATCACTTATAGGTATACAAATGGACCAAATGAAGATTTGATAAGGTTGTTTCTCCATCGAAAGGGAAAGAGTCGTCAATGAAGCAGCAAGAAGATTGAATATTGTTCTCAATGTTCTAATATTTTATTCTCATGTTTATTTTACACCTAACTTATATTATCACACTATATTTCCCCTTTCAAATGTACATTGTCATTTTGTAAAATTTCTTTTGTTATTTTGCCAACTTAATTTTTCAAGTTATGCAAATTGATAATGTGATTTTACAAGTAGTGTAAAAAATCCAAATGTTTTTATCAAGTGGTGCTAAATGCTCAAAATATTTTTTCACACTTTCAAGTTTTAATTTCTCATTGGTGTTTTTACAACTCTATAAAAAGGCAAAATAGGTGTTTTTGCACCATAACCTCTCATTTTAACCTATAAATACAAGTTAGGCTCTCATAATCATGGTTTGAAATAGAAGGATTTTGGAAAAACTTTGTAAAGGAAGATAAATTTTTTGACTTTGAAAGATAAATTTAAAGAGGTGTTTTTGAACTTTGTATTAGTAAATCCTTTAGATTATATGTGTTTTTTTATTAATTCAATGTAATTGATCTTTATTGTTATCTCTATCATTTCTAAAATGTTAAGACCAATAAATTATGCTGTAAATTTCATTTAGAGTTGTGATTTATATTTTAGATATATTAAAGGAATATCGATGGGAATAGGAATGATACTTTTCTTATTTTTATTACAAAATATAGAGAGTTGCTCATCTTTTTTATTTGGCTAAGTAGTTTTTCTGGTGTACATTTCATGTTCTTAAGAATATGAATATGTATTTTAATACCATTAAATGAGAGAGATTTCCTCCTCAATGTTAGTTTTCCTTTTGATGTAGTCATCAAGATTTAGTGTTTAACTAGATAAATATACTGTCTAAAAACATTCATTTTTTTACTTTCTCTCTCTATACATTCCTTTCTAAAAACTCCTCATACTTTTAGGTTAAAAGTACTACCCTCACAATTTACAAGTTTTTCTTATAAATATTTTTATTTTTGGTAAACGTTTTGGTTTTAAATAAAGGTAGCTCCATCTTATAATAGGAGAGGGATTTCATTCCCAATGCTATTGATATAAATTTGATGACTTATCCTTGAAAAATATTTCACGCAACAATTTTTGGCACCCACTATGGGGAAAACTTTTTGTAACTTTCATGTTACCCAAATTATTTTTTTTGTCCACATGTCTGTCATCATCTCAAGGACCACTTCACCATCCTGACCTAAATTGGGAATAATCAACCCAAGGTGATATTGTGTCAAATATCAATTTTTTTTTTTGGAATCTAATAGTGTTTCTATGATCTAATTCCAAATTGTGCTAGCAATTTTAAATCAAGAAATTAATTGTGAAGAAAGAATAGAAAGGATTCAAGAACATAGTAAATCTTGTAAAAACCATTAGGGTACTCATAACTAGTGAATTATTATATGACCATCTCAGGATTTCATACTATTGATCATCAACCTAGTTTAAATTGGGATGAAGCTTTGGAAGAAGATTTAGTCTCAAGTATTTGATCATTTGCCTTTGAAATTAGAATGAGTAATGCTCAATTTGATGTTATTAGAGAAAAAGTGGATATATAAGAAACACATTTTAACATTTCTCAGATGAATTTAGAAATAAACTCAATAATTCAAGATAAGAGAAAATATATAAAAAATTCCTATATAGTTGGGATGAATAAATGCATAAAGGAAGATTCATCTCATAATAATTTAGGGATGCAAGCCCCAATTCTTCAACCTAATCCCAACTAGGTAACTCAGACTAAGGAAGATATTTTATCAGGTTTGAGAATGTTTGCTTTGGATAATAGGATTAATTTAGTACATTTTCATAGAGTCATTATAATCCTAGAAGAAAAAGAAGATCAGGTAATTTTAGAATTTAGAGCAGAAGCAATAGATACACAAAGAGTACAACAAAGAAGGCCAACTTAGATAACTCTTTAACATAAAACTACACTTCAACACCAATAACTTTCTTCCAAACTAGTAGAAAAGAGATTCACTAGAGCTAGTAAGTTAAAAGGTGAAGTTAACCCTTTTTATTAGTTACAAGAACATTCTAGTTTCAAATTGAGCCTTGAACATCAAATAAAAGTTAAAAAACAATTAGTCTTCCCTTAACCCTTAAGAAAAACAAATGGCCTAAAGGAAGGAATTCGACATGTCAAGCTCTTATCCTATTAGGAACTATTATTCCCCTATAATTAGCCTTTCAAACTATGTTATTACCATGGGTAAATGTGACTAGTCCATTGCCTCTAGTAAAATTACATGATCTTTCAAAAGGGTCAAGAAATATCTTTCTAAATTTATATGGAGATGGAAAAAAACATCTAGAAAAACACTTTGCAACCTTCAATTTACATGTGGCATTTTGGGTGTTGAGCATTAATAATTTGTTATCATGTTATTCATTGAAATAATTCATGATGGGGCTACAAATTGGTTTTTCCACCTCACTTTAGGATATGTTAATAATTGGAATACTATTAAGACTAAATTTGAAAATATATTTTAACTAGCTGAAGATGCCCATGTATTACTCATTCAGCTCACACAAATGAAAAAAGAGGTTTATGAGCCCATGATAAATTTTGTTTCCAAATTCCATATGTTTCTAAATAAAATACCATCTACCACTTAACCAACAGATAAAAATAAAAAAATGTTTTTTTATCAACTCTCAGTTGGTTGAGGTAATCTATCAATTGAGGAGAGATAAACTAGAAGATTTGGAAGTAGCCCAATAATTTGCTCTTGATATTTAAGATGACATGATATTGTATGGAAAATTTAAAAAGAACCATTAAAGAATAAAGTTTAGTGTTCATGATAATCTCTAATAGAAAAACTTTTATAGAAGATGACTAAAGATATAACAGCCCTAAAAAATCAAATACCTCAGAAGACCATTACCTCTCCTTACCAAGACATTCCAAGGAGGAATTACATTCCTTTTCAAATAAATCACGCTAGATTATAAGCTCCTTAATTAAAACTTGCACTTGAGGATCCTCCTAAAAAAAACTAATGCACCTATGAATGTAGTCCTTGAAACTGAAGAGATATTTAGATATGAAGAAGCTGAAGAAGAATATGAATAAAAAAATCTAGACCTTCAAGAATGTGATATTGAAGAACTTGGTGGTGACTCTGTAAAAACATTTATAGAATATAATTTAGATGAAGATGATTATGAAGAAAATATTAGGGATATGAAAAGTCAATCCTTTATGAGTTTCACTAGAACTTTAAAAAAAAAAAAATAGTCCAATGACTCACATGAAGAAACTCCAAAGTTTATCCTCCCATGAGGAACTACCCCACCCATGTAAAAAAAGGAAAATAAACACTAATAGGTAGTTCATATAATGTTAATGTTTCTCAACTTGTTAAAATGCATTCTATCTAGTTACCTACTTTTGACATAATGGATAATGTTAATAAAACCAAAATCTAGATGTCACAAGTTGAGTACTTGAGATCATACACAAAGAAATTAGATAGATTCATTAATTTCATTAAAGGAAAAAATCCAATGATATAAAATCCAATTTTAAAGTAATCTTAACTAAATGTATTACTTCTAATCAAGTCAACTCAATGGCTATAACCACTTCCAAATCCAATAAAGTTGATCCATTCTATATTTCCCTATTCCTTAAGGGATTCAAAGTTAGAAATTATATCATCAACATAGAAGCCTCAAATAATTTCATGCCTACCAAAGTTGCTCATACTATTGGCCTAACCTATACTAAAACCTTTGGGTGTTGGTATTCCATGGAAGCAAAACAAGTTCTGATCATTAGATAGATTGAAGATGTAGAAGTGGCTTTTACATATTTTTCCCAAAAATGAATTAATATTAATAATTTGGTCATAGACATTTCGATAGCTTATGGTATTATTTTGGGTATAAATTTGTTATAAATAAATGGAAGGAAAAATCCAATTAGATTTATCACATGCTTTGATTCCATTCAAAGGATTCAAACAATGTCTAGAACTTAAATTGAAAACAAAGTATACAGTGCAAAAGTTGATGATCCTAGGGTGGATATTTTATATGAAGATGCATGAATTGGTTATTATCTTTTGATGATATATAAATATATAAAATTTAGATAAATCATGCAATAAAATATGATTCATGTTTGGATGATGAAGTTTGATTGTAATTTTTCATCAATAGGTTTAGGTATAGGTGTAATCTTGATATCTCCATCTAAGTAACATTTTCCTTTTTCCTACAAGTTGTAGTTTGATTGTACCAAGAACACAACCAAATATGAAGCAATTTTTCAAGGACTATAAGTAGTAGAAGATATGGGAGTCAAGAATTTGAAATTCTTGGGTGATATTGAATTCATTGTAAAATAGGTCAAAGGTCAGTATCAAGTGAAGAATGATCATATAATACATTATAAGAATAAAGTATGGGATAGTATATAAGACTTTAATGTTTTATCTATCAATACAATTCCTCATAAACACAACTCTAAAGTTGAAAATTTAGAAGTATCAACTTCTTTGATGATTCCTCACATAGATATTGGTACAAAAAAATATACAATTGATATAATATATAGGTCAAGTGTCCTAGACAATGCAGATAGTTGGTAATTTTTTAGTGATGATCAATAAATTATTTCATTCCTTGAAAAAGCAAATATCTTCATAAATTTATATTTTGAGGGTAGTGATTCTTCATACAAGGAATCTTTAGTCTATACATCAAAAGAGAAAATTACTGATGAATAAGATGAAGAAGGTGTTATCAAGTTGAAAGGAAATAAAATTCTTAAAGGTTTGGTCTTCTTAGAATAATTGTTTGATAAACATGATAGATTTATAAAGTGTAAAATGCAAAAAGGAAGTCTTGATTTTTTTGACTATGAAAAAGTAAACATTCGCTTAGAGGAACATTTTAGGTTTGCCAAAATTGGAAAATGTTGCTCACCTAAGTAAAAATAGAAGTTTTTAAACCATAATCATATTGATATAATCATGAATTTGTATGCAAAACTTAAGTATTTCCTTCCTTAAGAAATTCAACATTCAGTTCCTCTAAATCCTGATGCAAAATATTTAAAATAAAACCTGAGGTAATATAATCCTAAAATTATAGGAACAATTCTCACCAAAGTGGAAAAGATGTTTGATGCTCAAATTGTCTTTCTTATCTACTATTTAACTTGGGTAGCTAACATATTACTAGTCCATAAGAAGAATGGTGAGATCAAAATTTGTGTTGATTTCAGGAACCTCAATCAAGCATCCCTCAAATATAATTACCCATTGCTAGTCACAGATCAAGTTCTCTAGGTAGTAACTAGTGTTGAGATGCTTTCAATGCTTGATGATTTTTTAGGATAAACCAAATTGAGGTCAACAAAGAAGACCAACACAAAAAGATTTCACAACACCTTGGGGCACTTTTGCATATACATATATGCCATTTGGATTGATCAATGTAGGAGCCACTTTTTATAGGGTAATAGATATAACATTCAAATAATTTAAGAAATAAATCATTATGGTGTATCTCGATGACTTGATAGTATTCTCAAAAAAAGTGAGATCACTATGTACATTTGGATATATTTTTTGAAAAGTGCCATTTACACAAAATTTATCTTAACCCTAACAAATATATCTTTAGAGTGACTGAAGATAAACTCCTAGGCCATATCATTTCAAAATAATGAATAATGATTGATCTAGAAAGGGTTTAGGTGATTCATAAACGTTTCCTACCTCCAAGTAAACTATGAGTACATTCCTTATTTGGGAAAGTAAACTTTTTAAGGAGATTCATTATTGATTTTACCAAGTTCACCAGAAATATTGTAGACATGTTGAAAGGAAAACATTATTTTAAGTGGAATAATGAAGGAAAATATCCATTTGAAAAGATAAAGGTTGTTATTATTTGCACACTGACATTAGTTTGTCTTGATTTTAAAAAAGAATTCATTATTTATTTCTATGCTTCAGATCAACCACTCAACAATATTGATTCATAAAAAAATGAAGTTATCAAGTCCCAAATTTCCTTTATGAGTTGTAATCTCAAATATTATGATTTGATATATTTTCTTGAAGAAAATCATGCCTATATAGTAGTGAAAGTAGTCAAGCAATTTAGGTATTACATATTACATTCACAATATGTGGTAATGGTTCTAATTATATTAGTAAAATCCATTTTAACACAACAAAAAATTGATTCTAAATGAGGTAATTGGATAACCAAAGCTTAAAAGTATAATATATAAATAAAACCTAAAAAACTAGCCCAAGGAAAAGGACTATGTCAACTCATCGCAGAACAAGGAAATATTCATTCAGATTATTTGATAGTTTTAGATGAACAAGATGACCATGAACTTACTATGGTATTGTTTGTTGATTTTAATAATGAATGATTTTATCACATTGCCTTCTACCTGACATATGGATAATTTCATTCACACTTGAATTCTAAATAATGCATAATGGTTAAGCTATAGGCCAATAAATATATAATATGGGATGGCACTCCTTTTAAGAAAAACATTGATGGTTTCTTCTTAAGGTGTGTTGATAAAGAACAATAGAAAAATATATTTCAATATTTTCATGATCAAGCTTGTGGAGGACACATTTAAGTCAGGGTAACATCCTATAAAATAATTATAACCCATTACTATTACCCAACTCTATTCAAAGATTAATATGAATGAGTGAGAAAATGTGAGTAATGTCAACAATTTGTAGGCAAACCTAGATTGGCAACACATCCTCTTCAATTAGTAATAGTTAAATAACCTTTTCATCAATGGGGACTAGATTTCATTGAAACATTGAAACCTCATTCAATTCCAAGTTACACTCATGTTCTCACAATAAAATATTACTCCACTAAGTGGGTAGAATCAATTCCTATTATGTAGACAACTTCAAAAGTGATTTGTAACTTCATCAAAGAAAATATATTGGTATGATATAGAATTCCAGAGAATATTGTTACATACAATGCCTATAAATTTTATTCATTAAAAATGATTGAATTTTTTTATGGGTATGGAATTTCAATGTCTCATTCATCAAACTATCATTTGTAAGGTAATGGTCAAGCTGTGTCAAGTAACAAGAACCTATTCACAATCACATGCAAATTAGTTGATGAGAATCAAAGTAATTGGCATAATCAGATATATGATGCTCTTTGGATATATCACATAACACCTTAAATATCTATTGGGATGTCTTTGTTCTAGTTTATATATGAAATAGATGTTGTAATTTCCATAATTCTTGAGTTACTTGCCCTATGGTTGTCTAAAGCCATTGAGAATCTAAATTTTGAAAGCCCACTAGATAAAATAATTTTATACCTACATTAATTGGAATAAGAAAGGACATAGGTGGTTGATAGAATTAAATAACATCAAGCTTGTGTTAAATTTCTATTTGACAAGAAGGCAAAGAAAAAAAAATCCAAGTAGGGGATCTAGGCCTAATTTGGGATAGTCATAGAAAACCAAAATAAAGTCACAAGAAATTTGATTAATTTTAGATGGGGCCATTTAAGATTAGGCACTTCTAAAATAATAACACTTTCTATCTAGCATACCATGATGGAACTCATCTACCATGCCCTTCAGTGGGTAATATATCAAACACTATTTCTAGTGAGAAGCAGGTAGTCCTATTTTGTGTATATGTAAATATAGTTTTGGTTGTATTTCTTTACTGGTTGTTATTTTTGTCTTATGTCATTTTATTCTTTCTTTTTCCATTTTGTCCCTCTTTATTTTTTCATCATGTTGTGATTTTATATCTTCAATAATCCTTTCCATTTCACCTAATCGATCTAGTCAATAACTATGTATCCCAACAAGTTGTTACTACATGTATAATTATATCCACCCCTGAGATTTTATCATTTCAAATGATGGTTCATCTTGACTTAAATCATTCTCTAAATACTAGTCTTTCATAAATGAGAATGTCATGGTCACTTATTTGGATATTTGGTCAAGTTTCTATTTAAAATTCAATCATAATAATTTAAGAGACATTTATCTCTTTGTATTTTAGTTTGTGTGAAAAAACATAATGAAAATGCCCTCACATACGCTATCCTTTTGGATATGTGATAATGCCTATTAGGATGAGTACCTGATACTCGCATACCCTATCCTTATGAATATGTGACAACACCTTTTAGGTTGAGTACCTAACCCTTGAATATACTATCTTTTAACATGTGATAGTGTTTTAATGGCTCAAAGACCCATAATTTTATTGAAAATCAATGATTTATCAGTTGATCAAAGTTGCTACTGAATTCAAGACTCCATTACCCAATGGATAAAATTTTGGCATATGAACCCAAAGAATCTAAGTTATTTTCATTCTATGTAGTTAAAAATCCTAGTTAAAGCCAACTATTGTCATAATTTTTGGGAAAAATAAAAAATTTCAAAATATGTGTTTTAAGTCACTAATTTTGAGTTTAATGGTTTATTTATTTTTTATCTTGAAAAAATTGAAAATTGATCAATTATTAATATTAATTGATTAATCAATGAAAACATTGAATTGTGGACCATAATTTTATTTTTTTGAATAATGCAACAATACTTTCGATCTTTCATGTAAAAATCCATTAGCTTTTCCTGTAGACTACAAAAACAAATCCTTCTTTTATAAGTCATGTAAATGGTTTTTGATTTTCCCTAAGTTTTTTTAAATGCCCTGACATTTTTATAGATCATGCAATTTCCAAATTTTATTTTCCACTTGGTGCAATTTAAAATTTCAATTTTTTAGTGGATCTAATTTACAAATTCATTTTACATTTTTCCTTCCCATGAAAATTAATTTTTCTTTTTTGTAGTCATGTAATTTCAAATTTTATTTTCCCTAGTTGTGTAAATTGAAATTGTGCTTCCCCAAATCATGCAAATTGAAATTGCACTTCCCAAAATCATGTAAATAAAAACCTCCATGTTACAATTTCCTTTTTCCATTTCATGCAAATTTCCATTACAAATTTAGGACTCCTTCAACTTGTATGTAATTGCCTTTACTTCTTCCCTAGATCTTGCAAGTCTTATTATTTTTTAGGGTATGTTAAATCAAAATCTTCTTCCCTTCTAAAAATCTTCTTCAATTTTCATACCAAAACTTTGGAAAATATGTAACAAAGTGGAGTTACAAATAAAATCCAATTGAATTTTTATTTCAGTTTTGACTACTCAAACCCATAACCATATAATCAAGAGGTGAAGTGGAAAATGTTGAGTTAATAGAGAAAAAAATATTTTTTATTGTTTTCATTTTCCAATGTGAAATAAAAGGAGGTTGTACGCCCCTTTTAGAGAGATAAAAATTGTGAAGGATTAAGTGAAATTACAAAAAATCAAATTTGTGTTTTTATTTACTCAAACCAACCTTACAACCATCTGTACAACCCATGTGGGAAGCTAAAAGTGAAAATTTTAATCAAAATCTTGTTTATTTTTTTGTTTCTTCTCTACATGTGAATTATACAACCAACAGTAAAGAACATAACTGGTAATAAAATAATTTTATCTATTTTGGAGTAGAAGAGGAATTGTATGATCATTGTACAGCTAAGGGAAAAGGCAAATTTTTAAAAAATGGTATTTCTGATCTACACCAAGTTGTATGACCTATGTTAAGAAGAATAATGTTATAATTGATGCAAAGGAATATTTTGTGGTGTTTTGGATAGAGTATAAATTGTATAGTTGTTGTATAATGTATATAATGTATATAGATTTTTAAAAGAACAATTTTCAAGAGTCTTGATATTCCTTTGACCTGCATGGGGTGTTGTACAGTCAAGTAAGAGTAGAAGAAAGTAATTTTAATTTGAATAAATCCATTTTTTTTTTTGAATAGTCCAAGCTCAAATCATATGGCTATATGACAAGGTGAAAATAGATTTTTAAAGTGAAAGAGCATAAATAACAATTTTAATTGCTTATTTGATATCAAATAGCCATATACCTCCATGGAAGAGAATTAGAGTTGTTAAAATAAAAAAGAATATTTTTATGAGGTTTTGAATTTCTAAAAATAAAAATTGGGGTTTAAATTATCTTCACCCAAAAAATTAAAAAATGTGTTTTCTTTCAGTGAGTTCAAGGGGTTTGATGTTTTACAAAATCAATTAGTAATTGATTTTTGGTGTTTTGGGCTAAATCAGTGATAGGTGATAACATTTTAAAATTGAAAATGAAATTTACAAAATCTATTTTTGATTTATTTTCATTTATCTAGAAATTTTATCCAATAGAAATATAAGGTGATCGAACAGGAACAGTTGCAATTAGGAAGGGTGGTCAAGTAAAATTAAAAATCTGTACAAGTGGCATTGAAAAACACTAGATCAATTTGCACAAACTAACCTATGAGTATGGCCTTCTAGTGCATTAAATAAATTATTTTAGATTTAAGTTATTTAATTTTGTTAATTTTTGAAAATAAGGAGTTATTATGCAAACATCTCCTAATTGTCAAATTTCTTGTAAAATTTAATGCTTCATCCTATACTCTAAAAAAGGTAATTCATAGTAAAAACAAAGGAATAATGAAATATAAATTTCAAGGCATGACACCTTTCTAGCCATTTGAATCCATTGTATAAAATATCTTAGATACTAATCTAGGTCACATTGACTTAGATGAGTTTTGGGAAGCATGAATGTAGTGCATAAAACTGACTTTGGGAAAATCATTTTTTATAGTGGATTGGCACAAACAATAGCAATATTAATTTTAGTAAAGTTTCTCTAGTTGATCTTAGTCATTAAAAATAACTATAACTTAGAGACAAGGGAAGTGAGAGATTCATAGGGTGAATTGATGGTGAATTTCATTTTTGAACATATAGACAATGTTTTTCACCTTCCATATCAAGAATATTTTATACATATAACTCCTAAGTCCTCTCAAATATTTTGAGATGATAATAGTATTGCATGTGCTAATAAATTCAATAATGGATGGTTGACTAAACCAAAACCTTCTTTTACATGACTCCCAAAAAATATTGTGATATCTGATTTCAAGCATGAAATATTAACACTATTGCATAGAGCAGTGGGAAGCTAAATAATGAATAATTTTCAAACATGTATGCATATATTTATTATTATCATTATTAGGAACAAGAAATATCTCAATTGGGGATAGTTGATCAGTGAAACAATTCACAAATAACTAATGGAAGTGAAAGTCACGTTAAGGTTTTATATGATGTCATATCTCATTTACATTATGTCAAGCTAAAGATATTTTGATGGATTGCATATAGTAGGTTATTTTTGGAATACAATTGCATATTACTTCTATCCCCAATTGGTATTGAAGGAAAACACTTATCATTTCAAAATAATAAATGATTATTTTTTTAATTTTGTCATTCAATTGTTTTAAAAAGATATTTTCAACATTAAGAATTAGTAGCATCCACTATGAAGATAGCCATATGGGAAACTTGGTTCATACAGTTCCCATATTTAAATTATTTAATAGTTAGTGGATATGAGGTTGTTCCTTATATGCTTTCATGACATGTCAGTGATAAGTGGGCATTGATGGAAATGGTGAGACAACTTGTTGAAACACATAAGTTTTTAATAGGTTGACATAAGAAATGAGTCAAATTTTTTATTTCAATTGATAGGTATACTTGTCCATCTTTGATAAAATCTAAGTCAATTGAATAATATATGTCTCATAATAGTCTCAGAACTTTTGAAAGCAGGTTTGCATTTGATATTAGGGGATTTATTGAACACAAAATTAGACCTTCATACAAACATCTATCACATTTTAAGGATTATTGAATAGATTATGATGATGAAAAAATAGTAAGGTTTAGAGAATAGTCATGATTACTGTGAAGCAAATAGTCAAATTTGGTATAATAAAAGTGCTAAAGTAGTTGGTATATGATGAGGTCATATTGGATCCTATCTTTGAAAAAGAAAACATTGCAACAAAGCCACTACATGTAGTTCATTAGGATAAAACAAAATATACTTATCTTATAATTAGAACAAGAGTACTACTTGAAATAAATCTCAAGTGGTTGAACATAAAAGGAGTAGATGTTGGAAATGTTGATTTCCCTACACCCCCTAAAAAAGATGAATTTGGTAGCTTCTAGAAACAACATGATGAATCAAAAAAATTAGATGAATCAGGTCTAAGTGAAGAACCCCAAATGATATATAAAGTGAAATAACTAGAAGATATTCAACAATACATTCCACCATGTAAGTTTTTCAATCTTAAAATAAAGAGGTTAGGTGAAAATATCTCCTCTTCTCCCAGTCTTTCAATTCCTTAAGAAATTATTATTGATATTTTACCTCATTCTTAAAAACTTGTAGAGAATACAACCCAATAATTTATTGCTTCAAATGATATGTTTTTTCTTATGTAGTCTACTTTCCCACTACAAGATATCATTCAGGTTTATTCATCTTCTCCCTCAAATCTTGAATTGCATAGTGTCTCCTCTCTAAGAACTTCAGTTGAAACAATTAGCACACATGAACAAATATAAACATATTTTTGAGGTGACATAATTGAAAAAACACCTTCTTCCACTATAGTTATGTTGGTCCCACCACTCTTAGCCTCTACACCACCTTCTTCTTTGAACATGATAACTTTAGACTAGTTATCCATGGTGGTGAGGAAAACAAGAAAAGTTTTTAAACCTGAGGAGATTGACTTTATAAATTTTACAATCCCTTTTTTGAAAAGATCAAGAAAGTGAGAATTTTTTTAAGAATGGTAACATATAAAAAAGGAGATAAATATGCAGAAGTGGAAATTCCTCAATCAAAAAGGATAAATCAGAAATCAAAATTGAAGATTATAAGGTATCTAGGGTTCATATGGGAAAGTCTACCATAGAAAGAATGAAGGGAGACATATAGTTGGTGATTGGTATCATTTTTGAGAAAATGGATAAGGAAAAAGAAAAAAATATGAGTTAAAGGAAAAATTAGAACATTTGAATTCAATGATATAGAGATTTATTAGACCAAGTCAACCAAAAATTGCTTCATCAAGTCTTCATGTTGAGACTTAGATAAAGTGAAAGAGGTAGGCTAAATGGGCAATGCAGTGAAAGATTGGATTGAAAATATTACTAATTAAGGGACCTTAACAATTATTTTTTTGGAAACAATAGTCTCTAAAATTTGGTCACAATATGAATAACTAATAGTAAAATCAAGTGGATATGCAAAAGAAAAACATAACTGGAAAGATTTCATTTCCAAGTTAATTAAATTCTCAAAATTTCCCTCTATTGACCTTATTAAAAAAGGATTCATCAATAAGTAAGAAGTCATCTATATAATTGAATTCCTCTGGGCTAAGAAATTCAAGATTTAATCACTTCAATACTATCTTTATAAATTTAATAGTATAAATTTAGTTGGAAGTGACATGATGATGGAGATAGACATTAAGGTCAAAAGATTGAAATGTATTTTTATCAATGACAAAGATCAAGATGAAAATTTGGTTGAAATTGAAATGGTGATTAAAAAATTCAAAGAGAAAATTTAGGAAATTATCAATCCCATATTTGCATTTGATCATGAGAAACTTCACTAGTTAGCCAAACACCAAGTAGATGTTGATAATCTTAACAAGAAGATAAACAGACTCCAAATCAAGTTTTTGGAAATGAGAGAATTAGACTTATCAGTGGATATTTCTTATACATATATAAATTTACTAAATGAACATTTTATAAGGGTGTTTCTCCAAATATTTGACGATCTTTAGAAAGGAAAAAATTTGTCAATGCAATAACAAGAAGATTGAAAATTATTCTTAGCATTCTAGTATTTTATTCTCATGTTTATTTTACACCTCACTTATATTATCATACTATATTTCCCATTTTGAATTTACATTGTCACTTTGCAAATTGACTTTTATAATATTGCCAACTTGCTTTTTCAAGTTGTGAAACTAGATAATGTGCTTTTGAAAGTAGTGTAAAAACTCTAAATGTTTTTCTCAAAATTATGATAAATGATCAAAACATTTTAATAGAATTTTGTTGTGATTTTTTTTGGTGTATTTGCAACTCTATAAAAATGAAAATTAGGTGGTTTTACACAATAAACACCCATTTTACCTATAAATACAAGTTAGGCTCTTATAATCATGGTTCAAAATAGAATTATTTTGTCAAAGCTTTGTAAATTAAGATATAATTTTCTATTTCAAGAAGATCAATATAAAGAGGTGTCCTAAACTTTGTATTAGAAACTCCTTTTAATTATTTCTTTTTTACTTAATTCAAAATAATTGATCTTTATTGCTATCATTATCATTTTTAAATTATTAAGACCAATAAATTAGGTTTCAAGTTTCATTTAGAGTTGTGATTTATATATTAGATATACTAAAGGAATATCAATGGGAATAGGAATAATATTTTTATTATTTCTATTAAAAAATATAGAGATTTTCTCATCTTTATTATCTAGGCCAAGTAGTATTTATGGTGTATGTTTCTTGTTCTTAAGAATATGAATATGTATTTTCAACCCATTAAATGAGATAGATTTCCTCCTTAATATGTATTTTCCTTTTGATGTATTTATTGAGCTTCAATGTTTAACTCAAAAAATATGTTGTCTAAAAACATTCCTTTATTTTCCTTTCTCTCTCTATAAGTTCATTTATAAAACCTCCTTGTACTTTTAGATTAAAATTACCACCATCACAATTTACAAATTTTTCTTGCAAATATTTTTATTTTTTTTTTAAACTATTTGGTTTTTAATAAAGGTAGCTCAACCTTATAATAAGAGAGAGATTTTTTAAATGGTGCTATTGATGTGAATTTGATGATCTGTCCCTTGATAAATTTTCATGCCAACAAGACTATTATACACATATTTTCCTCTGGCCATACATTTATGGTCTTATTTATGAGATGACTCAAAGTACAATTGATACCATGAACTACATTTATAGTTGTCTAATTTTATGGTAGGATAGTAAGCTTACATGGTTTTACCTTTATGGTCAATACTCCAATGAAGAATCACACAAACATCATCCTTGGACTTAAAATTTGTCTCATGTTCAAGACAACTAAGAATGAAGAATCTTGCAATGGTATGAACTCTTAGCGGTCTATAAAATTTATTGATACTTGGTAGCCAATTTGGTCTCAAAATATTTCCATTATGTGAGGTATCCACTTGCCTATTGTGATTTATATTATAACAAATTATTCTCTCAAACTAATTCTACAATATCTTCTAGTGGGGGATGACTATCAAGTCAACTATAGAAATTATTTATCTCTTTGATATCTTGTTCCAATTTACACATAATATTTCTGATTAGGCTATCATATTCCTCAAGATATGTGATGAGGTGAGCCCTTTGTTATTTTTTGATATAGAATTATTTACCCAAATCTAATAGTCATTTTATTTATGATTAAGTATAGTCTTTAATGATGTCATATAGTGTAATGGCTTGATTAAGTTTCTCCTCCAAGGAATCTAGAAATTTATTTTCTACTTGTATTTTTATTGGCCATGAAAAGTATGTTTTGGCATCTAAAATTGATTTATAAATCAAATAAATATTTTTATTAATTGTGTTTCAATGTTGATAAATTTCTACAAATGGTTTTTGTATTTTGTTTAAACTTAAACTCTTCAACATTAGTTTCCCTAATTTTTCAGTTTTTAGCCTTTGAGTGTTTGATATTTGATCAAATTATAACTTATCTCATGAAGGCATTGTCCATTTTACATCAACATGATATTGTGGTCATGCTTTAGATATATTATATCTAGCTTTCTGAATGGCATCTTCTAGGAAAACACATTTCTCCATCAAATCTTGATTTTCACTATTCTAAAAAATGGTGCCCAAAAGTTTTTTTGTATTGGAGATAGTTTTTGGAGATGGATGTTATTCCTTTTTGTGGAATATATCATGTCATGTGATAATTTCAAGGTTCTAATATTTTTTTGTTTGGATAATACACCTTTAATTTATATGATTGAGTCTTGTGGGTGAGAAATTGTGTATCTACAGTGGATTAAGACATATATGGTGTGGTAAATTGGTGTGTGTGTGGGCGGGGG
This sequence comes from Torreya grandis, assembly GCA_037957365.1. Lineage (NCBI taxonomy): Eukaryota > Viridiplantae > Streptophyta > Pinopsida > Cupressales > Taxaceae > Torreya > Torreya grandis. The sequence continues at coordinate 138,782 of JARHVA010003062.1, read as the reverse complement.
GGGGGGGGGGGGGGGGGGGGGGTGGTGATGGGTGGGGGGAGGGGGGTGGGGGTGGGTGGTGGATTGAATCATACTATAGGGATGGATGTTGGAGTTTGGGATGTCACCCTCATTATGGATTTGTTGATGACTTGTTTTTATTTTTCTAATGTTATATCTTCTATGACCACTTTCTTCTTCTCTACCTCTGTTTATGTGATCTAACCAAGATTATCATAGATAAAATGGGGTTTCCATGTCTACAAGAAGTGGGGGAATTTTGGTCACAAAAAATAGGGTATTTTGGGGGAAAACATTTATAAGTGTTAGAACACAATAATTTTTTTTATTCATTAGAAACAAATTAATCATGAATGAAAAAACTTATATTTTAGGTAAATGTATAAATTCTAGTTTCAAAATGAACACCAAACATACTAGGTCTATTACATTTTAAAATATTAAAAGTTTGTTTGAAGTGATTCATTTACATTACCTTAGAGATTTTGATATGGTATAAGGTAGATTATTGATCAAAAAATTCAAATGGGTATTATTTTTTTTTATAGGGAATGGCTTGGGGGGGAAGGCTATGTATTGTTATACTACTAGATAAGTTTATATAGATCCAACATAGTTACCTTTGGCTCCTTTAGATGCTTAAATATAGATTTATATGTTAAATTATTCCTATATGCATGACACATATATCTCAAGGCTCTATCCTTTAGTTTGAATTATTTTCAACCAAAAGGTATGCCCTCAACACCTCATTGGGTCTAATTACTTAATTCTTAGTGAAACCCTAAATATTATAATGATTTAGATCACATTTAGCCACATAACACCTAAATTATGATATATATCCTTCACTATTAGTTAAATAACCTCAAAAACTTTCTTCCATCCTAAAAATTTGTGTTTAAGGTGGGACAATAGTGTCGATGCTATTATCCCTCCTCTGACATAAGTGTAGTTAATCTAAAAAACTCAAATTTTAAAATATTTCAATGTGTATGAGTTGACCTAATAATGTCACTATCCCTTACATAATGAATATTTCAAAAGATCTAGTCTAAATACAAGTAAAAGCCAATTCATTTGGACATCTAGCAAATAAAAACAAACACGTATTCAAAATCAATAAATCAATTTCCCAACTAAGTTATTCTAACCTATTCATCCCTATTTTCAATCAATCAATTTCCCAACTAAGTTATTCTAACCTATTCATCCCTATTTTCATATCAATCATAGGATTACTCATACTATACGTCTAAAGAACTCAAAATATGTCCCATTAGTTATATTTATCAAGTTATAAGCTAAATCATTGTATGCATATTCATATAGTATATTTCACCCTTGTCCACACATATTCCCACATATAGGGGAGAATTACATAATCCCAAGGCCCTCAATGGGTTAATATATGTTTATGTATTTCTCATTAATATAGGTATATGTGATTTAATCTTAAAATTATGAGCCTACTAACCCATTTTATGTCAAGGTAACCTAACCTAAGGTGGAGAGCTAGGGTTTGAGTTCTAAATAATGATACAAAGCTTGTGCATAGAATCTAGATACATTATATGAAAGGTGATATAAAACATATAAAGAGATAGGTGGTGGAATATTAATACAACAAATTCTTTAAATAAGATAGTTGCATCGAGATTAAGATAGTAGTGTAGACACAAGTGTCTAGGCAACCTAAGAGAATATTGATAGAATCTAATGACTAGTTCCTAAACATCAGAAAACCTATTCCTTCACATGAATATATTATATATATATGCACATCATTTCATATGATAATTATATTTTAATATTCATGATTACATGATCAAAATATTATTTTGTATTTTATTTTATATATTTAATATTTTTTGTAATTCAACACTAAACTTAGATATCTATTGAATTGTTAAATTGGCATGCTTTGAGGAATAGTTTAATTCAATCTTGAATATTTATTTATATTCCTTATAACCATTAATTTTATAAAAAAGGATAAACAACTCCACTTTAGGCCTTTCTTCATTGCTAGCTAGGTGTCCATAGTCCCAATGGAAGTAGTCTGAGTCACACTTTAGGAGAAAACTTATATATATATATATATATATATATATATATATATATATATATGAGAATATAGAATATTCAAATAAAATTCAAAAATTTTCTCCTAAAGTGTGACTCAGACAACTTTCATTGGGACTATGGACACCTAACTAGCAATGAAGAAAGGCCTAAAGTGGAGTTGTTTATCCTTTTATATATGATTGTATTAAAAAGGTTGACAACTAATATAGTTAGGGTATAGAGATAATTAAAAAAATTCAATCTCAAGTAATTTTTTTAATTTATTTCTCATGTCCCTCAATGAATACTTATTGTGAAATATTCATGACTCTTTTTCAATATAAATACTTTTCTTAATTCATGTGATAATTTTAAAATAAACATTTAATTACCTATTAGACATATAACCAAATCAAATAAAAGGATAGTATTCATTCAAAAGTTTACCATCTTTCCTAAATTTTTCATCACTTTCACATTGATCCCTTTCATTATTCAATTCAAAGTGACTATTTTTTTTTTTGGATTTGGTTGGGAAATGTGGAAACAATGGAATTATACAACTTACTAATTTTACTTGGGGATGGATGTAGAAAAGGACATTATTAGTTTTTCTTATTTTGTCCTCAATAAGGATTATTAATATAACACCTAATAAAAGAAAATTATTCTAGGAAAATAGTGAAAATAAAAACTAACTATAAAATCAAAACAAAAATCAAACTAATCTAATCTTAAACTAGCCTAAAATATTGAGTTATGGTCAAAGTGGGATAATAGGTTTGGAAACTTTATATGAAACATATCCCATTCATTGGTAAAATTAAGCTTTCCCCATTTATATTTATAAATATTTTAGGAACATGCTTGTATTCATTTAATAATTCAATAAATTTCCTCTTTTTAAACTAAAAGAATTCACGTGTTTATGCAAAACATGGTGATGATATTCAAAAATAAAATTAGAATAAGCATTTTGATGAGTGTAATTTTAACCACATATTAAACTAGCACATACCAATCACTATACATATAACCCTATTAACTAAATAAGGCAGCTACTTGGTTTATAAAATCCACTACCTTCCTTCATTATCAACCTAGGTTGTGTTAAGATTGTTAATATATCAAAATTATATGTCAAAAACTTGCTCGTTCATCAACGTTTATCAATTGTATATGGGTAACACACTTTTCATAAAGTAAATTACATAAATTAAAACTGTATAAAAGTAAATCACACTCACAAAAATAAAAAAACTAAAATAAATTAAAATCACCATGTTAGAATATTCCTGTAAGAGATTTAATAAAATTCACACTTAATCATAATTATGTAGAAATTAATTTTAACTCATAAATGCATAATAGAAATAAAATGAATAAATACTTCAACACCAACCAATGGCTATTCTAACAACTTAGGATCCTCATTGAAACTTATTATGAGGGGGACCTCCTCAATTGGATTTGAGTTATAATCCTTTCCTTGGATTTAAAACACATTTACTTAAAATCACTTGCTTGCATTCATAATCCTATAAAAATTAAATATCATTACAACAAAGGTTATAGATAACTCAATAACCTTTTTCTATTCAATCACTAATTTCCTATTACCTTTGACTTGTGTCCTACTACATTAAATATAGAGACATTCACCTTTATTGTTCAAAAATGAAAAATAACTAAGCCAATAATTTAAAATAAATATGATGAAATTAGTTTTAAACCATCCTAACTATGAGAATGCTACCAAAAATTAACTAAGAGAAGAAGAAAAATGAAATATGTTTTGTCAAGATATATGATCTATTAAGAAAAATGTATTGTCAATGCCTCCAACTATAAGGTATTCAATTTTCCATCTTGTAAGATTTATTCTTCAACTACCTTAACCTCTTAGAAAGAGATAAAGATGTTATACTTACTATAGGCTAAAACAGATATCTAGCAATTTCTATGGGTTAGTCATGGTAACCTACAGGTTACTACATGATAGTATCTATAGGTTGAATTGATCCATTCTCTACATGTTAAATTCACCTAGTTTCTATGTGTTGTCACTATCCATTGCTTTAGGGTGTCACTGCCTAGATTACTGTGGGCTAGTCTTATTTTCTCAATATCTTTAAATACATGATATTATAAATAAACCAATATAGTAAAGATAGTCCATAATGACATAAATTAAAAAATAAACCATTTCATCCATATAAACATAAATAAGATATGCATCATCTTCATTTAGTGTTTTTCATAAGAAAGGTGTTCAAAACATAACTTTTATATCTAGGAAGTTTGGAAATGAAAGGCTCAAATAAAGATAATAAGTACTCAAACTAGACCATTTTGATAGTTCATCACACACCCTAACTTAATGGGTTGATTGTCTTTAATCAACTATTGATTTATGCACTTAATGAGTACATAAAAATTTGAAGTCTAAAGATTGTGATGTTTCATACCCTTGATTTCCATAAACTCCTTGAAATTCTTCCATTTCTTATCCTTTGTCTTATTATCAACATATTTTCCCCTATCTAAGCTCCTCTACTCATAATAAAGATACAAGTTGTCATCATGATAGCGATGAGAAATAAAGGCACTGTAATGGGTGGTAAAGGAGTTGATACAAGAATTTTTAATGCTAGAAATGGGTAGGAGGAAGGAAAACTACAACCCAATAATCTTGCTTAGTCTACCATAGATTTGGAAAAGGTTATTTTGGGGAAGGTTCCTGTTTCATCGATTGACTTAAAAAATTAGATGGTACTTGGCAAGGAGCCTAATTTGGGTCCATAAGTCACTGATTCCAACCCCACCAAAGGCAAATAAAAATCCTCATGGGTAGATCTGGTCATGAGAGAATGTCATCACATATTCCTAGAATATTATCTCCTAATCCCATCAAGTGAAAGGAAGGAGGTAAGTCTTTAAATAACAAATATTATCATCAATAGATTTGATTCCTCTCTTTCAAATTTTTTCTTGGCCAAGTTTAATGATTTTTGGCCAAATATTTATTATTTTTGAAACTAAGCTAATCTCAAATGGAAACCAAAAGGGAAAATTAATATCATATCCATGCCAAAAAAAATTTCTAATCAATTTGTCCCATCTTGAGGACACCTTAAGGACCCTCACAAGAGGACCTTAGTTTATGGATAAATCAATGGTCTACTTTTGCAAATGAAAGGTAGGCCTTAACCTCAATAGTTTGGTCTCTAATGATATCCCAATCTTGATTAGTCTACTAGAATGCCTTCTAGAATTCTAGGCACCAAAAGTCATTTTTGGGATTACTAGGGCCCTTAGTCAACCCATTTCTATTATCTCGGTCACTAGGTCTAGAAGGAGACTTCTTACCACCAGGGTTTACATTTTCATTCCATTTGACAAACCCTTAATCCATTATATCAAGATCAGATCAAAGTATGATATATGGAATCAGAAAATCCTTACCACTAGGGTTTGCATTTTCATTCCATTTGACAAATCCTTAATCAATTATAAGATTTACAAAACTTGTGATGTCTTGAACCACTCATCTAAAGTTTTCCCCCTACTTAAGAATCTATACATTTCCCCTTCTCCCTCTTGGGTCAAGAAATCCTCTACCCAAGCTTCCTCTCCTCTTCCCCTCCCTCACATCCCCCTTTCCCCTCTAAAATCCCCCCTTTCCCTTCTCCCAAAGCTTTGTTTACTTATTCCCTCCCCCTCCCCCCTCTCCTCTCCTTCTTGAAGCCCTTCCCCCTCCTCAAAACTTCCCTAGCCCCCTCCCCCAATTAGGTTTTGGCACCTCTCAATTTGGGGAAAAATATCTCCACCATTGATCTACTGAGACGCCCTATGGCTCTTAAGATCCTTATCCCTCCCCATCTCACCCTAGCTCTAACTTTCCTAGAAAGTCCTTGATTACTCCCTCCACCTGGTTCCTCTTCCCCTTTGAAGGACATTCTTGCTAAAGATGATTTCTTATCCCTAGTGGGATTTCCTTCCTTTTGTAAAAACCATTTAGTCATCTCTCACCCCATTTCCTCTTGCCCTATTCCTCACACTTCTCTCTTGATGGATGACAACCTAGTGTTGTAATAAATTTTACCTCTTTAGTCTTTCCACACCCCTGTTAAATCTTGCAAGGAGTCTAAATTTTTCTCCTCATCTGATGAACAGTGTTCTTCTACCAACAAAGGGGAAAGTTCCATTTTACCCAAAGACTCAACTAAGGAGAAATAAGAAATAGTCCAGAATAAAAAGTGTAGGAAAAAATTATAAGTTGGTTGTGATTAAAAATCAATAGGTAAACCCTCATCCTAAAGCTCCAGGAGAGCATAAATAGATAGGTAAGTTTCAAAGGGCATGTAGATGACCCTTAGGCACTAACCCAATAATAATAATAAATGAAATCCCTTTCTTAGAACATAAGGGGGATGAACAAACTTGATAAATAGAGGTTAGTGAGAAATTTAGTTTTAAATACCAAACTGGATATTCTAATGATTAAAAAAAATAAGATGTCAACTAAAAAACTTTCAAAGATCAGGTTTAATATTTAGGACAAATCACATTTTAGTTATAGTTATTCAAGAGGGGCCTCAAGTGGTCTACCAATTTTTTTGGATTCTTCAAACTTGGAAGGCAACCCCCTTCTTATTACTGCATACCATATCTATATTGATTTTTTTACTTTCATGACAAAAACCATTGGATCATCACTAATGTTTATTTCCCAAATTCTAGGCCTAAAAGAAACAAGTTATGAAATAACTTGTTGGACACTAGAAATAATTCAAAAACATTAAGTTAATGGTTTTAGGATATTTTAAATCTCTTCTATCCCTAGGGGAGAAAAAAGGGGGAATCTTCTCTCTCAATGATAGTATGTTGGAGTTTAAATAATTTATTGTTAATGCTAGTCTTTATGATGTGGATCTTAAATGCAACTAGTACACCTAGTCAAACTAAAGGCTAGGAGATAATCTCATTCAAGTAAGGCTAGGAAAGTTTCTAATTTTTCTCAACTAGATCCATAATTCTTCTTATCTTCTCTTGTCTCTCCCCAAAATTGGATCTGGTCATAACCTACTTCTATTCCAAAGTGACATGGTGTCAAAATCCAAGTCTATGCCTTTCAAGTTTAAAAAAATGTGGCTCTTAAATTAGACCTTGGAGGGACTTATTAAGGAATGGTGGAGTATTTCAATTCAAGGATTTTTCATGTTTAACTTAGCCATGAAACTCAGACATGTTAAGTATAAGCTTAAAACTTAGAATAAATAAGTGTTTAGGAATATCTTCATTAATAAACATTCCATCAAAGAGGAAATTCAAAGGATTGAATTTAAAATGTATATCTTAGGTCCTTCCCCAAACCTTTAGTTGAAATAAAACTTCTTGGTAGCTTTCACAACTTAGAAGCAAAAGAGGAAACCTATTGGAGGTAAAATTCCATAAAGTTTTGGCTAAAGGAAGGTGATAAAAATACCAAATATTTCCACACCTCTACATCAAGGAATCAATATTAGAAGATTATAATAGAAATTCAAAGGGAAGATGAAACTTGGTTAAGGAAGGATGTAGATATTGAAACCCAATTCATTAATTTCTTTAAGTATTTGCTTGCCTATGTTCTCCCCTAGGATGAGGGTCTCTAGGATCAATTGGCCAACCTATTTGACAAGGTTATATCTCAGGAAGATAATGCCTCCATTATCACCCCCCTTGAGTGAGTAAATATGGAATATTATGCTCTCTTTGAAAGGGGATAAATCCCCAAGCCCTGATGACTTCCCTCCTTTCTTATTTTAGGTCTTCTGGGACATCATTTAGCATGAGTTTTTTATGGTGGTTGTGTAATTTTTCAAGGATGGTACCATGATCCAAGATTTTAACAACATGTTCCTAGTGCTTATTCCAAATAATCAGGGGGCCATTAAAATTTCAAACTTTAGACCCATTAGTTTGTGTTCCACATTTTATAAAATCTATACTAAAGTTATTTTGCATAAAATTTAACTTCTACTAGATAAAATGGTTTTAAAAGGTAGGGAGCCTTTGTGATTGGAAGAAAAAATTTGGATGGGATCATCATTTCTCATGAAACCATCCACTCAATGTCCCACTCAAACTAGCAAGGTATGTTTCTCAAGATTGATATGGACAAGGCTTATGATCGGATCTCTTGGTAATTCCTCGATAAAATTTTGGCTAGTTTTGATTTACCAGTTTAATCACCTCCTGCATATTTACCCCTATGTTCTCTATTATTATCAATGGTGTCCCTAGGGGCTTATTTACATTATGAAGATGTTTAATACAAGGGTATCCTCTCTTTTTTTACTTGTTCATCATTTTGGTAGAAGCACTAAGTTGACTTATTATCAAGGTTAGAACCTCTAACATCATCAACAATATCACTGCTGCCCCTAACACTAGCTTGATCACTCATCAACAATTCATGGATGATATGTTGATGATGAGGGAAGCCTCAGTTATAGAATCTAGGTGTTTTAGAAATATTCTTGTAATTTAAGAAGTGGTCTTAGGATAGAGTGTCAACTTTCACAAGAGATCCCTCTTTTTCATCAATACTCCACTTTTCCTTCAAGGTAAAATATCCAATATTTTAGGTTACATCATCAAGAATCTTCCATCTTCCTATCTTAGCATTCTTCTTTTTGAGGGTTCCATGAAATAAAATTTTTGGAATCCCCTCATTGACAATATTTAGAAAAAGTTATCAAGTTGGAAAGGGAATCTCCTATCCCAAGTAGGAAAAGAATCAACTTCTAAAGAGTTCCCTCCAAATCATTCCTATCTATTTCATGTCCCTCTTCATCATACCTAGAAGGATTGTAGATAAAATTTAACATATTAAAAAAAAACTTCCTTTGGAGAGGTACTAAAGATAGACTCAAGTTCCCACTTATCTCCTGGAAAAAAGCTTGTTGCCCTACCTCAAAAGGAGGCTTGGGACTAAGAAGAGTTAAAACCATGAATCAAGCTCTATTGGCTAATTAAGGTTTGAGGTTGGTTAAGGATGAGAACTAATGGACTAAAATCATCAAATCCAAATACATTAATTTTGGGGAAGGTTACCATTTTATTTCAAAAATTAGCCCTGATAATGGTTTAACATTTTGGAAAGTAGTGAAAGTTGGCAAGAATAATCTTAGCAAAGGACTTAAGTAGAATGTAGGTAGAGGAAACCAAGTCAAATTTTGGTTTGACCCTTAAATAAATGACCCTTTAGCTACCTCCTTCCAAGATGGAGTTGATCACATTATTTAAGTAAATATATGGTCACAAAGTGTCAGATTATTATGAGAGGAAAGGGAGGAAGAGGTGGAAAATTATTATAAAAAATGACCTAAACCAGTAGTAAGCCTACCTCTGTCAAGATTTAAATGAATCCATTCAACACATTCACATCAATATTTTTTTGAAGGAGGATGTCCTCATTTAGAAACATGATCCCAATGGCCTTTATTATATTAAATTTGGTTATTCTTACCTTTGGGTCTAGGAGGATGAGGATGACAACTAGAAAGATCTCTTGCTCAAAAAACTCATTCCCAAAACTAATTTTTTTTTGTTGGTATCCCAAAACAAGATTCTCACTATAGACAACCTGATTAAAAGAGGAATCTCCATCCCTAATAGGTGTGTTCTTTATAAGAAGGAAGATGAGATTATGGAACACTTTTTCCTCTTTTGTTCTTTTGCTTCATCTACTTTTTTGCTTTTATTTAGTGTTTCTAACTTCTCTTGGGTCACTCTAGGCTCCATTAAGGGCCTGATCACCCAATTGAATCTACCTTGGGATGCTCCCCCATTGAATTTTTGGTGGAACCTAGATCTCCCCCATATTTTTTAGGGAATTTGGAAAGATAGGAATTCTTACATCTTTGAGAACCTCAGACCTCATGCTTCTTCCCTTTCAAATGGGTCTTGGCCTTTATTCATGAAAATTGGTCTTCCTTTGCTTCCTCTTTTGATCAACCTAACTCTCCTTCCTTCTCTTAGATTATGACTCAGCTCAATCTAGTCATCCCTAGAAAATCTTAAGCAAGGGGGATTTATAGGTCTAAAGTTAAGTGGGTACATCCCCCTTATAGGCAATTTAAGCTAAATTTTGATGGGGTAGTGAAAGGGAATCTAGGTCCGATGGGCATATGAGTGGTGATCATAGATTATTTTGGTAATATTAGAGTGGCCTTTGTAGGTCCGTAAGGTATTCAAACCAACCATGTCTCAAAATCCACCATGAAACTTTTAGGTATTGAGTTGGCATCCAATATTAGTTTGGATTTCATCCAAATAGAGGGGGATTCAATGAACATTATCAATTTATTAAAATTCCTCTCACCCCTCTTGGAACATTTTTGGCATCATCCATGATGTTAAAAAATTACTGACCCACTTCAAAGGGGTCTCCATAAGACACGTCTATAGGGAAGGCAACAGGGGTGTCAATTGCATGGTGAATATTGGAGTCCTAAGGAGTGACTATATCACTTGGCATGAGATTGATTATCTAGATGATGTCATCTATATTATCGAGATGGATAAGGGACACATCACATAAAGTCATAATGTTTAAATTAATTATGATATAATAATAGATCATCCATGATGAATTTTACACATGCAAGGCTATTATTACCAAAGCCTTGCATATTTTTGGAGCCTCGAGTTTGCATCATATGGCCAAAGATTTATCTAATTTCCAAAAACTTCATTTTTTAGTCCTGAAGAGATTATTTTGTAAAGTCTATAGAATCAAGTCACACTTTCAAAAAATGGGTGGGGATAGAGATCAATTTGAGCTAATTTATTGTTTTGATGTAAAGAAAAATGATTATGTCTATAAAAAAATGGTCCAGGGTGGGATGGTGCCATTTATGGAATGCCTAATCGAGCATGATACTACGCTCTCTAGGGATTTTTCCCATGGTTGAAAATATCACAAATTGAGAATGCATGGTCTAAAGATTTAGACTATTAAGGAACTCATTTGTGAAACAATGGGGATGAAATTCCATGGTGTCAAGGCATTCAAAGATAAGAAGTGGAAGGAGGAAATTTTGAACATCTTCTACAAGAAGAAGGAAAAGTATAAACCCAAGCATTCAACTCACAAGGTATTTATGCATGCATAGCTATCGAGGAAATGGTTGGAGGTCTATTTAAAAATAATGAGGTACATTACCCTTGAGGTTAGACACACCTATTATATTCTCACATCATTTCCTTCTTTTGAACCACTTTAAAGGTCATACAATTAGCATCACATTTTTCTTGTTTTAATCTCTAGAGATTTTGGTGTTGAATTTCAAAAAGAATTATTTAGAAAATTTAATAAACCAAGGCCTAATCTTTATATTGATTAGGTGTGGGGAGCCACTATGGTCTAAGATTGTCACTGAGTCCATAGATATTAACAATGAGAGGGATGACTCAAAGGAGGAGGAAGGGAACAACACTCAGTCAGATTTGGATGATGAGTAGGAGGAGTAGGAAGAGGGGGATTTGACAAAACATATTTAGGATGATTCTAAGCCTAGCTTGAGAAGACCTACACTTATCTACCTAATTGATTCCAAATTTAAAGTGCTCTCAAGGTCCAATGTCTGGTAGGGATTGAGGATCCCTCCAAAAGCTGTATATATAAATTATGATCTAAAAAATACTCTTTGAAAAAATTGTTGAGGAGTTTGAGAAGCTCAAAGGTTTCCTCTATCTAGATACGACAAGAATGAGTGAAGGTATAAATTGCCTAATTTTCACCCCAAAAGGTAAATCCAACCAACATAAAAAGATGAGGAAGCCAACTGAGATCCTGAGGAAGAAAAGGGGGAGTTTTAGTCCTCTAACCTTAAGAGGAAGAGATAGGATGATGGAAAATAATAGTTTGTTGGGAGTCGAACTAGGGGGATAAATAACAAAAGTGCTAGTATTAATACCAAATAGTTTGTTTTTTATTGAGAATCAAAAGAACTTGTTGGTCTCTATTTTACTTTTGGTTACTTTTTGGTTTTTTTACTGATAGTTGGCAGTTTTTAGGTGGAAGGTGGGTTTAGTTGATTAGGTTTTCTTTTTGTCCTATTGATTTGACTTGATTATCTTTCAGTGATTTGTTTTAAAGGGTACAAACCCCTTCAACTTAGCTTTTTAACCAATCAAATAAAATAAAAAATTACCATATTAAATAAAAAATGGGATACCAAATTGGTATAGGTTTAAAAGTAATGGTTAACTAGTTCATCTCCTCCTTGATATTTATATATATCTATGTACTATGTTAAGGGCATCTTTGAAGTTATATCTAGAGAATGGTTATTTTGTTCTTAATTTAGGGGTTAATTACTTCCATACATACATACATACATACATACATATATATATGTATATATATATATATATATATATATATATATATATATATATATATATATATATATAAACACTAAATGATTCTTGAAAAATCTTAATTAATAATTTGATTAGAAAAATAGAAAAATATATATTCCTTAGGATCCTATAGCAAAATATATGTCACAACCCATATCACAACCTACAACACAACTAATATAAAAATAACATCCTGCCATTTTTGTAAGTATTGATATGTATGTTGCATCCACTTCTAACCAAAAAAAAAAACTTGACCAATAATTTATTTTTATTGAAATGTATTTGAAAAGAGATGAACAATTCCAAGATGTACAATTTTAGTGGCTTAGAAATTATAATCAACTAAATAAATAAAATAAGGAATTTAAAAAGAAAATCCAAGAAAGTGAAGCTCAAATCATGAGATTGAAGTAAAAATGGAGGATATGGGAAAACTGACTGAGTAACTTTTGAATTGTAAGCCACCTACTCGAGTTTACTCTATTTTTATTGAGGAATTAATGAGGGTATAATGTGATTCACCCCACTTGGTAATATATCCTACATCATTCTTTGAATTATCAGATATTGTGAATTTTATATGCATAAATATGCTATTCCTTATGACATAGAGTAAAACCCAAACCTATATGTGGGTGATGTTCTATTGAAAATATTTTCCTCCTATTTGGTAAATGAAAATATGAGAAGATAAGAATTTATGGACTACCATGCAAAAGATAATTAAATTGAACTAATGATCAGAGGAGAAGCCACTCAACCTAGATTGATAAAGAAAGAATGGATATCACTAATGAAAATGAAAGAGGTTTTTACATGGTTTTTAAAGGAACAAATAAGATCTCAAAATCAATACCTCAAATTATTAATTATGATTCTTGAAAATCTTAATTAATAATTTGAGGTATTGATTTTGAGATCTTATTTGTTCCTTTAAAAACCATGTAAAAACCTCTTTCATTTTCATTAGTGATATCCATTCTTTCTTTATCAATCTAGGTTGAGTGGCTTCTCCTCTGATCATTAGTTCAATTTAATTATCTTTTGCATGGTAGTCCATAAATTCTTATCTTCTCATATTTTCATTTACCAAATAGGAGGAAAATATTTTCAATAGAACATCACCCACATATAGGTTTGGGTTTTAGTCTATGTCATAAGGAATAGCATATTTATGCATATAAAATTCATAATATCTGATAATTCAAAGAATGATGTAGGATATATTACCAAGTGGGGTGAATCACATTATACCCTCATTAATTCCTCAATAAAAATAGAGTAAAATCGAGTAGGTGGCTTACAATTCAAAAGTTACTTAGTCAATTTTCCCATATCCTCCATTTTTTTACTTCAATATCATGATTTGAGCTTCACTTTCTTGGATTTTCTTTTTAAATTCCTTATTTTATTTATTTAGTTGATTATAATTTCTAAGCCACTAAAATTGTACATCTTGGAATTGTTCATCTCTTTTCAAATACATTTCAATAAAAATAAATTATTGGTCAAGTTTTTTTTTTGGTTAGAAGTGGATGCAACATACATATCAATACTTACAAAAATGGCAGGATGTTATTTTTATATTAGTTGTGTTGTAGGTTGTGATATGGGTTGTGACATATATTTTTCTATAGGATCCTAAGGAATATATATTTTGCTATACCTAGGTTGTGATATGGGTTGTGTTGTAGATGTACACTTCTTGATGTAGCTACATATTCCAATGTATCTAACTCATTTCCTTCTTCTAATACCCTAACTAACAAACAAGGATTTATGTAACCTTACCTATAAGGATTGATGTATGTAACCTTAACCATAAGGATTTAAATCTCTTTAATATCCTAATATAGGGTTTGAAATTCTAATTGATGTGTAATTTCAATGGTTCTTTGATCTATGTTATCAAATTATTCATATATCTCTTTATCTTCCTTCCATTCTTCCCGTACATCTTCCTCTGATGAATGTGAAGAATTTTATTCATGTTCTTGTTGTCACTTTGATTTTTACCCTTTAAGGATATGGTAAATATTTATTCATCTAAATGGTATAATGTAATCACCTCTAGGCTTGTGGGTTGCCTAAGGAATGAGGTAATTCTTTAGATAGGGCTAACTCCCTTGATGTACCACTTTGGATTGCAACTACTACTAAACTTTAGGGGGTGAAAAGTGAGAAGGATAAATGAAATAAAAATAATATAAGGGGGAGGTGATACACCATATAACATGATGGCATCTAACCATATTCATGTTACACTTGAAATCAAAGGACAAACTGAACATACACTTCTCGAATCTTCATCTTCTCACATCAATGTTACATTATGAGGTTATGTATGAATGTGAAAATTTAGGAGGAATATAAAAGAGGAATATGATGGAACTAATGAACATAATAACTCAATAAATACTTTAAATCTCCTAAAACACTTCACATGCCCTGAAAGAAGAAGATTTTCAACTATAAATAGGATGAAAGAATGACAAAACATGTTAAGGAATCCATAGTCTTCACTTATGCAAAGTCAAACATTCCAAATGAACACACTAATAATAGTCATGAAATAGGTTTAAATTATTTTTATTATTGATAAAAATTTATACAAATGAGTATGGCTTTACCATACTCAGGTGGAGTATAGAATACAATGGCTAAAATGGTTAGTTCTTATAGAACTTGAGAGAGAGAGGAGAAGAGAGAAGTCCAAGGGTCACAAAGATACTTGTAAAGATGTTAAAATAATTTAATTGTGCATGAAAATATAATTTGGGATGAACCATGAAATTTCAAGAGCTACAAGTTTCAATCCAAGTCACAAACTTCATGAAAAGTAGTAAGAAATTCTTCATTCTAGCTTAGAAAAACTACCTGCATGATTAGACCTATATGAACACCTTATAACTGATTAGAACCAGGTATGATTAATGTAATAAATTTTAAGGACACCATATATTCCTCTCCATGAATTTTTTATAATCCTATTCATCTGGAATCAGCTAAAAGGATCAATCATCATCTATAATCCAAAAAACACTCATTTCATGCAACCTCCACACTTGGATTCCAAAAATATATATTTGATCATTAAAATTCATGTTATTAAGTTAATTATACCATTAAATACCCTCCATGGTCTTATAAACATTAGGGAAACCTTATAAATACATCCCCTTGAAGTTTTCACACCTTTCACTAGCTTGTCTAATATGCCAATTTTAACTAGCTGAGTTAAAGCACCTAGTTTAGACACTTAGGAGTTTCTCCTTAGAATAAAATAAAAATAGGGGGTTATTAAAAGTATTTATCTTCCTCCCAAACTTTATTTCACCTCTTGAAATCTCTTGTATCCTGGACAATGAATAAAACTATCAAGAAAAGCCTATTTCTCACCCCATCTATATAAGTCCATATAACTAATTTGCATGTGAGGAGACTGAGTGAGTCCTATAAAATTTTCAAAAGGATTAATGGCCAAATTTATACATATATATTCATTTTTATCTTCATATTCCCAATCGGATTCCTCTAAGGGTTTTGTAAGGGTTTTAAGTGTATTCTACTCTTAACATTTGTTCATAAAGGTTTCACATCCAATGTACAAAAAAAATCCACAAAATAATTGTTCAAGACCCCTATAAACTCTTCCAAACTTCTTATATTCCCATGCAAATCCTTCAATGAGATATAAGTATTTCAACCTAGCCTATCAAGCTTGTTCTTGCTTTTCCTACATACTAGTGTTGGTTTTGATTTAAAAAATGGCTTCTTTATGGCTTCTCTTGCAAGTTAAAAGCTTGAACACACATGTGATGACCTCATTAATGTATTCCAACGAGTTATAATTCTTAACTCATGCCATAAATGTGACTGACTCCCCATTTAGCCACTAGGTCTAGTCCTTGCCTAGTAGGTCTGAGTTGTCTTTAGAGATTAGAATGGATTTTGGTGGTTTTTCCTATCTCTAACTAGATAAAAAACATCTATAGTAATCTTATGAACATATTTAAATATATTATAAATATTTATAACATTTAGAAGAGAAGATGACCTATTGTTTGGCCTCTAGGCATAATCATTTCTACTAGGTATAACTACAACCTTAGGAGTATGGAGCACCCTATTGAGTTTCATCCCATTAAAAAAGGTTATTCATGTTTAATTTGATTTAAATCAATTTTACACACCTATCTCCATGGTCCAAACAACCTCAAGTTCACCCTATCACCTCCTTTCCTGAAACCTGTATGTCTATGAACAAGGGAAAGTACCTCCTATCTGAGACAAAATATGGGGTACATCCTTATTTCATCAGATGAAAGTGAAAATTTTAGGGTCATATAAAGTTTTTAAGGATTTAATACACAAAAAAATCCCTAAAATAGGTCATTTTTTCATCTAAAGGCCTCAAATTTCAAGACAAACCAATCAAGTAAGGACTATGTGTGAGCCTTTTCCAAGTGGACTATATATGTATCATGAGAACCCTTTTCTATAATTTATTTATATAATAAATTATTATAAATTATATTATGGTCCTTATGGGGGGGTACCATCATATATTATTTATTCAACCTTCCTTTTACTTCCCCCTTCAACTGTCTAATCAAGACTGAGTGCCACTACCCTGAATGTGTTCTTGTTCCCCTCTCAAAAAGGCCCCTTTAGGTGTCTTGAATGGTTTTAACCTTGATAAAATTATTTAAGACCCTCAATATAATATTTATATGGTGAATTATAAATTTTTAGACCACTTTTTACCTTAGGTATATCCAATACAACCTGAGGTGTTAAGTTTCATATTATTACATGTCTAAGTCAACATAGTTGATTGTAAGTGAATTTAAAGACCTATAGGTGGTGATTTTCATAATTAAATATTGAAAATATGATTAGGGGCGTCTTAATGGTTACTTTAATCCACTTGGTACACCACTTCAAACACTACCTCCCTATCAATCTAGGTGTTACCTTGACTGTGATTGTGTTTTCTTGTTTAACAAACCTATAGATGTACTTTCCATGAATTATGGCATTGAAAATGGTGTTTGAGGATACCCTTGAAGTTATAGATAATGTTTTTAATCTATTTATTCATTCCATTCTTTTATATACACTCTAACCCTTAAAATACCTTCCTTTAGGTAAGATTGTATGTTCCCTGCCTGACTATGTCTCCTTCTTTCCATAGTGACCTGTAGGTCATTATGCTTGTTGTAGTTTGGAAAAACCTTTAATGAGTTTCTCCCTTAAACCCTCAAGTCATTTGTAATTATTTTAAAAAATTTCCTTCACCCTACTTAGCCTATATTGAGCACATTTATTGACTATGTTTTCTTCTTAACAATACCCCTGCATATAGGTTAGCATTTTGGGGATGCTGGGACACTTGTAGATGCACGTTGAACTCTAGCACCTTACCACTTAATTCTTCTTGAAGATCCTTTGGATCATAATGGAACATTCATCATTTAGGGTCATTACATAATATATATTGTTCTAGTATTATCACTTTTAATAAGTAGGGTCACTTTAGGTCAATACACATAGACAACACTAAGTTCAATGTATAAAAGTGCATTTTTTGAGCTCCCAATAATCATCCACCTTAAGTCATTTGACATCCATCATTTGTATAGTGTTTTTATAAAATAGAGGCTAAAAAATTATTATATTAGGATACATATAATACGTTATAAACCTTGTCATAGGAAGTGCATAAGAACCCCCTAGAGCTCTATTTTAACCTTTTAGCAAAAATTTCCCATAAATGAATCTTTAACTCCTTGAACATGATTTACAACCTATTTTAAAATTTATCCTTCTTGGCATGGATATGATGATTTATTTATTATGTTAGTACTTCAATAATGATTTGTTGTTTGTATTTTATACCTATACACAAGTACCCCTATTCTTTACCAATGAACCTTGTAGGTGGACATTTTCAAGTCTTCAAATAGTATATGCAAGTGTGAATAATGCACATTACTTTTAGACTCTCTTGAATTATGAAACACTTTAAACACTTAAAATTTATTATTTATGTGTAAAAAATATTGAAAAATCTTGGCTAAGGTATCCAACCTTAGCATGACATCAACAATGGCTCATGTAGATGATTCTTGGCTATGTGTGGACAATGGGTATGAAATAGAGCAACCAGGTGGATAAAATTCCTCATGAGAAGCCAAAATCATTGTGAAATTATTAAAATTCATTAAATTCACTAATAACACCTTGAAACAAGATCAAACACATCCTTTCCAATCTGAGAACCTCTTGACAACATCTAGAATGGAACATGCAGGGTAATTAATAGTGGTTTGCTATGATGAAGGCATTGGTTTTTGGTCAAAACATGGGGTTGTGAGACCAAAAACTATAAATAATTGATTAAAATGGAATTTAATCATGTAATACACCATTTCCCATTCATTTTAAACATTTTTATGTAATTTAAGCTCCTACAAGTGGAAAATTGAATGAAACTACTCATCTTGGCACCCTCTTGCAAAGTGAGTTATATTGCTCATTAAAACACCATAAAACATGAAACAAAGTATGGGGAACATTATATTAATAATTAAAAATTATCTCTAAAAACATACATATCTATACTGTGTGGAATCTCTGAAACCAAGGTAAAACCTATAGGGTGCATAGATTAGTAGGTAGATTTACACCATCAACTTGTTAGGAATGGTTCATAAATCATAGTTTATAAATATTAAAAATAATTATGTTAAAATTAAGGTATATTATTTTAATAAAATCTCACCAAGGTTTTTAAGCTAAAACATCCCAAGCTATCTATTGCAAGTACAAACCTGTAAGTCACTTATGCTTGTCAAGAAGGGTTGAACATGAGTATATTGGTTTTGAGAAATAAATGACACTTAAAAATAAAAATAATCATGTAAATAATCATGGAGAAGATTTATAGGCACTTAATAATCATTTCCCATGTGGTAAAATTCCTAAAGAGGTCATACAAGTCCCATTTTCTTCTCCTTTCACTATAAAATGACATTTTCTTATGTATAACCTACCACCTTTAAATTTTTTTAGTTAATTCAGAATTATAGGGAAATTTAGGACATGAAATAATGTTTTTAAATCTTAAAACTTCCAAAAAAACTTGTACAACTCATTAAATGCACTTTTTTGACCCCTAAAATGACCTAAAATGATAAATGGACATAAAAACTAATTGACCAAAGCCAATATAACATTAATTAAAATAAATTTAACTATAATACACCCCATGAAACTCATATTACACACCATATATAACTATAAAGTCAATTTTTTACCTATAGGTACCCCAATTTGACTTAAAAGTCAAATTTGGTCAATAGTTCCTATTTTTTATAATCTAAGGATCCATATCCATGTTAATTTTAGTATTCTTCTTCACCACTACTAGTTTTTGGAATGATTTATTTTTTAATATTTCTCACTTCCTTAGATGGATCCTCAATGATGTAAATCAGATTTTAGGTTTTTGAAATAGATTTTATAGATAACTTGCCTCTCAATTAGTGTGATCTTCTTTTGTAAACCTACATGGATTTAGTTATTTGCCTTTTTGTAGGTTTAGAAGTTTAAGGTAACTTATTATTTACATTTATATTTTGTCCTTTATTCTTATTAATATTAAATTTAATAGATTTGAATGATAAATTTCCTCTTACTTCTCCTTGGATACATCATGCTTCTTTTTTATTCAAGCTCCCTTGACTATTCAACAACCTACTTCTTGTGTTTCCAATGTAGCTTCCTCTTCTACAACTACCTCTTATTATTCATTATCATTTTATACTTCAAGTTTATCATTTTCTTATTCTTTATGTTATTCTTCTAATTTGAATTTTTAAAAATATCCCCAAGCTAATTTTGGTCTCCTATCTCACACACTATTGGACATTAAACTAAATTAGGCAGTGGTGAGATAGAGATTTAGGTTTGCATGTTTTATATTATTATTCAATTATCCTCTAGACATTATATATAAAATTTGGTACAATTATCCTTATATCATGCCTCAAATTATTGATAAAATTAAAATGACTTACATATAACATATAGTCTCTACCTTCAAAAGTGAAATATTTAACAATAATACAGAAAATTGTGCCAATACCTAGGGTAAAGAGAGATGAAGTGTGCCTTACTTAGAATATTTAAAGTGATCATTTAATTCATAGAATATATCTCTATTAATTGTATCACTAGGTATCCTTTCCCATATATCCCATATTCTTAGAAGGCTAGTTACATGACTGATCAAGTATTTAGTGACTTGTATCCATAACCCCCTGATAGTAGTTTCATTAGCAATGAAGGTGCCAAAAAATTATCTACTACATGGTCATTATACCCAATCAAATTTTAAAATATGTCAGCTATCCAACATTTTGAAATATGTTGGCAACATCTTATTATGTCATTAATGGTGCAAGGTTTATGGATTCCCTTTGAATAATGTCTTCTCCCATTATTTCTCAATGTTTACTTGTATAAAAAAAGAAGGGTTCTCAGATATTTTTAGAGTAGCAGTGTGTTTGTGCTTTTTCAATGATCATTATTATTTTTGGCTTCCCTACCCACCTCTGCATGAATGATTTATTTTATTTCATGATTAAGAGCATGTAGCTTATATCAGTGCAATTGAGTCATCCCCCAACTATAATGTCATTCAACCTCGAGTGGAAGACAAGATAGGAGATACATGTGATAAAAAGGAAATTATAATGGTGGAAATTTTTTAGTGGTAGATATCAAGTGTGATTGAACTAGTTGCCAAAAAGGGAAATGAATTGGCATGGGCTAAGACCATAGCAATAAAAAAACACATAAAATTACATGAATTATTCACATGAAATAAAATATGATTACTTTGGAATAATAAGACATTATTTCCTTTATTTAATTGGTTACCTAATGATGTGAATCTACTCAAATGAATTTAGTGAGTGTTGGAGCAGTAAGATGTGCAGAAAGTTGATGGAGTAATAATGAGGTGGAGATTGTGTTTAAACTTGATGATGCTCATTCTAGAAAGGTCATGTGTCTATATAGAAGGACGATTGTAAATTTTTTTATATCCATTGTTATTGATGATTGGTGGGAATATTAGTTACTTAGATAAATTTTTATAGGAAACTCTTACATTATAGTTTCTGTCTCCTTTACAAACTATCACTAGAATTAACTCTTCATATAATTTTTGGTAGAGGAAGAGGATATCAAGTAATTATTTAAGTGATGAAAGGTTTTTTTTAGTAGTTTCAATTAATTAGGGAAAAAATAGTACATATGACTATTTATCCCAGCTAATGTCAAAGGTATGATCATCCTATAGTAAATTCATCTATCTTTTTATATCAGAAGGTGTCAATTTATGATTGATTCTAAAGTAACTACATCACATCCTTTGGTTGGTGTCCATCCTATAATATATTCTATTTTTTAAACTTGTATACTTCCCATCCTATAAGATTGATCAGACATTCTATGGCAATTTCCACCATTTTTCATCATTGTCCTTTCTACATGTAGCCCCTACTACTAATTATGTACCATCCAGTACCCAACCTTTAGTAATTGTTTCTAGCCTATAGTAGCTTAAATTTTAAGCTATATCAAGTATTATGTAAGTTATAGCATTATGAATGTATTTGTAGCATATTCTCAATCATTTGGAAGGGGTGAGAAAAGAGGAGAATGGAAAGTATATTTTATTGATTTTCTTTCCTCCTTAGATGGTCATCAAGATGATTTTCCATCAAGGCTTTTTATATAGACATTAGGCAGGAAATGAATAGTGTTATAACTAAAATATATCAAAAATGCCCAAAGGTTTCCATTATTTAGTTAACTCTCTCTCTCTCTCTCTCTCTCTCTCTCTCTCTCTCTCTCTCTCTCTCTCTCTCTCTCTCTCTCTCTCTCTCTCTCTCTCTCTCTCTCTCTCTGAATTCAATATCCTTTTGATGTGTGAACAAGGTATCCTATAGGTTGAGTTTAAGGAAGGGTTTACTCATCCATAAGTTATGAGAATCTCTCTTTAGAAAGTGGTTTGTTATACAATTTCAAATGATGACCATTGACTAATAAGTAGAATTATACCAATTATATTATGTGTGACTTGATAACTACATTATAAAATACTTACTTTATTTCATAATGGCCAATCCATCTAGTTTAAAACTTTCCCTTTTGATCTTTATACATGGAATAAAAAATTAGGGTCCAATATCTTGGTTATAATTATCTAGTCTTAATGTACTTTTCATGCCATCTAATCTACTATTGTACCACTTTTGTATGTTGTGGTTCTTCTCTCCTCAGTTCATCTAAATCATTAAATTGGATGATTTTAACTTTTTGTTCATGTGAAAAATCTAGGCCAATTTTCAAGGCTTTCCTCAAGGTTTTATGATCAAATTTAATGGGGAGAACATGTTTCTTCCCATAGACCAGTTCCTATCAAGTGAATATAGTTGTCATTTTCCTTGTGATTTGAGATGCTCATACTAATTCAAAAATATTTACGTTCTAATCCTTATGGTGCATATTTAATATTTCTATGAGAATTTTCTCCAATTCTCTATTTGTAACCTCTACCTATCCATTTGAATAAGGATGATATGGAGTGTACTTCTTGTGCCTTATTTCATATTGGTGAACAAGGGTAAGTGTTAGATTAGACATGAATTTAGGCCCTTGATTTGTAATAATTTCTTGTGGAACTCCATATCTAGTGAATATTTCCTCATATATAAACTCTATGAATTTTTCATCTCGTGTATTTGTTAAAGCTTTCACCTCAACCCATTTGGTCACATAACTTGTGAAAACTAGTATGTACTCATTTTTTTTGGATTTGGGATCTATAATTCCTACAAAATCAAGTCCTAGTTTTTCAAATGGTTCTAAAACTATTTTTGGTTGAAGTGACATCTCATCCAAACATGTGGGTTTCCCTATACATTGGTATTGATCATACTAGAAGGTATATAAAACTATATATTTATGCAAGGTGGGCCAATAGTATCTTATAATTAGAGTTTTAATGTAAGTCATATTTTCAGTAAAATGAACCCCATAAGGTTCATAATTGCATGATCTAAAGATATCAACAACCTTTTCCTCTCTTATACATCGATGCATGAATAAATTAGGTGCAATGACAAAAAGGTACCCATAGATATATGTGTATATATCACTTTTCTCCACTAGATTATGTTTCTCTTTTCGATAGAAATGTTTTGGAAGTAATCTTTCATCCAAATAATTAGCAATGTCTACATAATAAGGAGTGTTAGTGGATAATCCAAAAGTATTTTCATCAAGAAAGGAATCATCTACTATGGGACATTATTCACCTTATGTCAAACAAGATAAAAATTCTATAACAACATCATATTTATGTTGCCTATCTACAATAGTAATATCAAACTCTTGTATTAAAGGCAACCATCTAATTATCCTTTCAATGACTATTGGCTTATTCATTAAATATTTTATTATTACATGATTAATATGGATGAAAATTGGATAACCTATAATATAATATTTAAATTTTTTGATGTTGTATACTAAAATAAAAAATTATTTCTCCATCATTATGTAATTTATTTTATCCCTTGGAGGTTTTTGCTAACAAAATATATGGCATAGCTTAAAGACAACTCATTTTGACCAAGGGTGACTCCCAACATAGTATCATAGGTGTCTGTGTGGATGTGAAAGAGCAATATCCAGTCAGAGCCTCTTAATATTTTATTTTTTAACATTAGATCTTTAAGTTCTTGGAACATTATTTGGCATGCAGCAGTCTAAATAAAATCAACATATTTAGAAATCAAAACAAATAGAGGTGCTATAATTTTGATGAAGTATTTGATGAATATACAATAGTATACAGTGTGTCCTAAGAAAATTATTACATTATTATTATTTTTTTGGAATTTTAAGTTATTTATTATGCTTATTTTGGCTTCATATACTTCAGTTCCTATAGGTGAGATGTGGTTTCACAAAACAATGCCTTCGATCATCAACATATAGCATTTTTCATGACTTAAGGACATCTAGTTTTCTTTACAATATTAGAGGACTTTTTATAAGTTTTAGAGGTATTTTTCATATGTCTCCCAATATACTATGAAGTCATAAATGTATATTTTAATGTAGTCATGGGATAGATCAAAAAATATGCTCAAAACAACCCTTCAAAAAGTGGCATGAGCATTACACAAACCGAATGGAAATAAATTGTATCCATAGGCACCTCAAGGAAATGTGAAGGTAGTATGATCCTAGTCCTTAAGAGCTATTCTAATTTGAATATATCCACTAAATCAATTAATAAAGGAAAAATATTTATTTCCTACCAACATGTCAAGTACTTGACCAATAAAAGGAAGAGGAAAGTGATATTTCCTCATAGATGTGTTAAAATATTTATATTAGACACATATATTCCATTTAAAACATTTTTTAGATATAATAGAAATAGGTGAAACTGATTAACTATCATAAATAGGATAGATAAACCCTGCATCCAAGAGTTTTTTCAACTTAATTTTGACTATATATTTAACAACAGGGTTTATCCAATGTTGTGGTTAGTGAATAGGTTTACACTCATCCTTGATGTAAATGTGGTGGGTACATAAATTTAGGTGGATACCTCTCATGTCATGATAGTACCAAGCAAAGAATATTTTGTGTCTTTGGACCATAATGACTAGTTTAGTGTTTTTTTGAGTTTTTAATTTATTTCCAATATTAAGGGTTTTTCCTATAAAAATTTCTACTTGTTTGGATAGAGACAACATGGATTATGCATTACCTAATAATTAGGCATGGCTGAAATGGTGTGGTAGTATTTGGTGTAAGGTTCCTATATCTCTTTAAAAATTAGAGTAAACTTATTTAAGAATAATGCATGTGAAATGACATGGTATACATTGTAAGAAATTGTCTATTTCCAATCCATTTGATAGGCTTTTTGTAGGGTATTAGAAATGATTGTGTATTCTTATTTATATTTTAGGGATATGTTGTGGTCAATAATGAACAAAGTATGCAAAAAAATGTTTTTTTATTCTACATCTTATACCTAAGAAGTTTTTTCTATTTCATAACAAAGTATGCAAGGAAATTTTTTCTTCTTTTGCATCTTATACCCAAGAAGTTTGTTCTATTTCATAGAAAGGCTTGGCTACTGGGTACAAAACTAATTTATAAGTGTCATTTTCATTTGAAATCATAACTTCCCTAATCTACAACCAATATAATCATCATATGTATCTAGACATGGTATTCTTAAGATAAGGGGATACACTCCTAAGTTGGATTTAGTTTGTAAGAGGATAAAATCATATGGGTATTCCCATGATTCCATGACTATGACTAAGTCTTCTATAATCCCTTCTAGCTTTACCATAGATCTATAATCCATTTGTAGAATTGTAGGTGTTGGGAAAAGTTTATTAAGTTAAATTTTATGCATTATTTCCATAGTCATGACATTGATGGTTGATCCTCAGTCAATTAATATATTGTGTATAAGTTGGCCATGAATGTTAACATTAGCTACAGGGTTTCCTAGATCATAATACTTAGGTGGAAATTTATTTCTTAGCATGATGTTTGAAAACTTTCCAACTACTTGATGGTATTTGGATCATTCATTTTTCATCTAAGATTCTTTAATCATAGTTCATAAATAAAATTAGCATAGATTGGCACATCTTTTATATCTTGAAATAGTAGAATCTTGACACAAACATTTTTTAATTGTAATAGGAAATAAAATTTAGATTCTTGATCAAGATGTTGGATATTATATCTCTCTAGAAATGGAGGGTTGGTAGGCCATTATTGTGTTGTATTAGATCTTGGTTCATGAGTATTAATGTTTTCAAGTGGTTTTTTATTAGTATGGGTGTTTGTAATCTATTCAGGAGGTTTTGTTATAATGGGTGAGGTGGGCAGTGTAAGAATAAGTTATGAAATAAGATGGAATTTATTGATGTCCAATATGTAAGGTGGATATTACATTATTTTGGATTATTTTGTGGGTTTAATTGACTTATTTTTAGGGTTTAGTATAGGTTAGATGGGCAATTATGGTTTCTTAGGAGTTTGTTGAGTATTAGGCATTAAGGCTTTGTTGTTGTGGCTATTGTGGACATCCAAAATTTTGGTTAAACCAACACTAGATATTTATCCATGGTTATTTCCATTGGTTTGATGAAGAGAACCATTGTTGATTTTGAGTATGAGATTGCCAAGGTTGGTTTTAGGATGGATACCAATGTTTGGTGTTTGGGCAATCTGTCGTTACCAATTTTGAGGCATCCAAGATTGATTTTAGGGTGGTTTACAATTTTTTGAAGGTTTGTTATTATGTTATGGACAATTATATTTTTTGGGTGGCATGGGTATCCAATAATTATATCTATATGAGTTAGGAATATCTATAAATTGAGAATTTAAAAATGCTGAATTTGGTGGTATACCTTGAATTGGTGGCCTTTGTGGCCATTTTATTCATTGAGTCATGTAGAAAATATGATCTCCATCTCCACTAAGTGCATGAATTTCCTTTATTTCAATATTTTTATCCATTATGTTGTCTATTTTTATTTTAATGACATGGAATTCAAAGTCTAATTTATTCTTATGATAATCCAAACAATGAACTATCAAGGCCAACTTTTTCTTTCTTTCTTTTTCCTTGTGTATAGTGTATCCATTTATGTATCCATGTGACTAATAATATATTGCTTTGTATCTTATAAAAAATTACTTACCTTTATTCATGAGATTTCATGTGTATTTTATGAAGGAATCACCTAATTGTTATGGGTTTTATTCATTATTGACCTTGAATAATTCTTACATAGAACGGTTATCTCATCAAATATAAATTGTAAGACATATATGCAACTCATTAAGTCCAACATTTACAAGTTGTCTTCTTTAACTCCCTTCAAGAATATAAATTTTTGATTATCTAGATTTATTGTGGTCTACTTATATTTTTATAGGCTGAAGATAATCCATTCCATGTAATCCTCTAATGATTCATCCTCTTCTTGTAACATTAAAAAAATGTCATTTCTACTATAGTTCCTTCCTCAATAATATTCTTTATATTTGGAAATAAAAAATCCATTCATATCCCTTCAAGTGGAGACTGTGTCCTTCCCTAGATCCATAAACCATTTGAGGGTTGCATCTTTGAGTGTTCCCATAAATAGCTTCAAATTTTGATCATATTTATTATAGTCATAGTTGTGGCATAAGACATAAAACTCAAAGATGAACGTATCTATATCCTCATTTTCCTTTCCCTTGAAATTAGGTAGGGAAGAATGAGGGGTATTTTCATAAGTGGATTTAATTTGGGGATATTGATGGTAAAATTGAAGTTTATATATTTATTGATACTATTTTCTTCTTGATGATCCTCCATGAATTTTTTGACTGTGCATAAACTAGCAATTTCTATCACCCACTCTTCAAATTCTTTATCAATATTTATAATCCCCAATAAATAATAAATGGAAATTTTGGGAATTTATAAGGGAAGGGAGTGTCTCCTAGATGAAGGTGAGGGAGTGTAATTTCTTAATAATCCTCTTGGAATCTCAATAAGTATGTTTTCTTGTTTAGCATATTCAATAGTTTTTGAAGGTTTGGTATTCCTTTTGGGGGATATAAGTCATTTAAATGCTCTTTTGGAGAGAAGTTTGGGCGAGGGTAGAGGAAGATAAATTCATAAATATTGAGTGTGGGGTGGCCAAATAAGAACCCTCTAAAATAGTGGAAAAATATTTTTCTCAGGAGTATGTAAATCATTTTCTTCTTGATTTTTTGTCTATCTAAATAGTTTAGCCAATAACTCTTTTGTTACTTTCTCTTTTAGCTCTTCTAATGATAAATGTGGATTGTTTATAGTTAGTCCTTGTGACTTAAAATTACTATAGGTTTAAAATATATTCATGTACCAATAGTTATCTACTTAGGAAATAATCCACACAAATGGTCTCATTCCTACTAAATGAAAATCAACAACTCTTGTTTAGTGTTTTACTTGCCCTATCATGTACAAGGTTAGTACATGTATTTTTCGGTTTTTTACTAATACACTTTTCATAAATTGATCTTATGTATATAACATAGTAAATATAAATTATAAAAGAAAAATAATTTATCAACTATAATATATAAGTGTTTTGACACCATCCTTAGTAATGGTGCCAAAATAATGAGTACAATTTTAGCCACCAATTAAATTGATGTAGACCAATATCTACATGTAAAACCCTATCAATCAAATAAGTAGGCCTCTTGGTTTATATAATCCACTACCTTCACTAATTTTCAACCCAAATTATGTTAAGCTATACAATATGTCGACACTAATGTGCAATACTTGCTCATTCATTAAGGTTTATCAATTGCATATAGGTAACACACTTTGTATAAAGTAAATTGCATAAATTAAAAGTGAAAAAAATAAATCACAATTGAAATAAATAAATAAATTAAATAAATTTAAATCATTATGTTGGAATCTTCCTCTAACATATTTAATAACATTCACACTTAATCACAGTTATGTAAAAATCAATTTTAACTCACACATGTAGAATAGAAAAGAAATGAATAAATACTTTCACACCAACCAATGGATTTTTTCATGATTTAGTATCTTTAATAGAAATCCTTAAGAGGGTATCTTACTCAGTTAGATTTAAGTTCCAATCCTTCTCTTGATGTAAAATGCTTTTACTTTAAATCACTTGCTTGCATTCATAATCTTGTAGCAATTACATATTACTACAAGGTTATAGATAACTCAATAAAATTCTTTTATTCAATCACTAATTTCCTATTATCTTTGGCCTATTCCCAACTATATTAAATATAGAGATAAGTACCTTTATTATTCAACAAGAAAAATACCTAAGCCAGGAATACAAAATAGATTTCAGGAAAGTAGTTTTGAATCATCCTAAGTATGAGAATGCTACCAAAAACTAAGAGAATAAGACATAGTGAAATATGTTCTATTATGTGGTGCTATGAAAATAAATAATATACATTAGAAAAAAACAATTTCCAATACATACAACCATATGTTTTTCATGTTTTCCTTTTGTAATATCTATTCTTTAACTTCCTTAACTATATAAAAATAACCAAAGATGTTGTTATATTGCTATAGGTTAGAACAACTATCCAACAATTGTAATGGGTTAATTGTAGAAAATTAAAAGATGATATGGGATAGTCACTAGAATTTGATTTTATCCATTCATTATAGGTTAAATTTATCTAGTTTTTATAGGCTGGGTCTATCTATTATCTTTGGGCTAGTATTTCCAAGTTCTATAGTCTGCCACTACCCAAATTTCTATAGTCTATCACTACTCAAATTGTTATAGACTAGTCCTATTTTCTCAATATCTTTAAACACGCGGTAAATAAAGAAATATAGTAAAGATATTCCATAATGCATATACATCAAAAAAATTACCTTTTCATCCATATAAACATAAACAACATATGTGTCATCTTCATTTATTGCTTTTGATATGAAAGGTATATAAAATATAGATTTTATATCTAGGAAGTTTGGCATTGTAAAGCTCAACTAAAGATATTAAGTATTAAAACTAGACCATTTTAATATCTCATCACATTAGTCTTACATAAATTGACCTTAAAATTTATCCAAGTATACACATGAGATTATTGTAACTATGATCATGTGATGATGATATAAACTAGGGGAAAATGCTGGATATGCCATTAAATAAACATATTATTTTACATCATTTTGCATATATTCATGGTGTTATTCTAGATCTAAAATATTCTCATCAAAACCTATTCAAAATATAAATTTTAACATTTAATGTTATTTAAAACATCCTCTATTATTTCATAGATGGTATCATGACTCAATAAACTAGCTTCCAAATATTCTTGTTTGACAAGTCTTGTGAAAGTAAACAATTATTCTTCATTATCCTATGATTCTTATGGTTCATAAATTTATTATGAGTTATCTTTAGAGTCCAAATATTTTCCATAAAGTAATTCATGTGAAATGCATTTATTTGTATCCACAATAATATTTGTGGTTTGGCCAATAAGAGGGTTTGTACATGAATCAATACACTTAATGGGAAAAATATATGATGTAAGTGGTTGATCATAAGAAAATCCAAATATTTATAGACTCGAGAAATATCATGGATTACATTTTGAAATAGAGAATAATCCATCATAGGAGAAATATTTTTTCTCTAGGAAGACAATTGTTTTACCATTAGGAAAGCCTCTTCATAAGACAAACCTAATTAATTTGCATGAATGTTATTAAAAACGTGGAGGTGATTTGGTATAAAGCATATATGTGTATATCTAGATTTACTACATCATGTGGTTCATGGCTAACTAGAATGTTTTTATATATTGTTTGAAATCTAAATTTTAAATCCTTTATTGGCTCAAATGGCTCTCTCTTTAGTAAGACTAAAAATGATACAAAGAAGAAGGATCTATCATTAAAAAAATTGTAATTAAATGAATACTCAAATTCTTTCTAACTTCTATTGAACCATGTTTTATTTTTAAAAACAATTCATGTTCATGTTTGTATAATGTGAAGGGGAAAAACCTAGAAGCTTCATCCCCATACTAAACATTTAATACTCATAGGACATTTCTTTAATCAAGAACATTTTCTTTAGTCATCTATTTCCATCATTTTGTAATATCAAAAGGAACTTGAAAGTTTTTTTTTTAGAAATTATGTTGAACTCTAGGTATTTATATGGTAGTTTAAGAATTTAATCCATCTTTTGTTTTTTTACAGTTTTTTTAATTTTAGTTTTTTTTGGTTTTTTAATATTTGGTTGATTCCACCATAGATTTTTAATGCCATCCTATGATATTTATATTGGTTTTTATTTTAGACATGCAATAAAATATGTTAATACATGAAGGAGAGGCCTATGAGGTTATTAGAGGCTCCTTTTATGTCAAATTTTACCTTGTTTATACCAAAAGGCTATATTTTGGTTCTTAAGGCCCTTATAACATCTACTACTTTTTGACACATGTTTGTGTATCCACTCTAATAGATGATGGGGATACTCCCTCTCATTTTAGGATCTCAAAATTTTGACCCAAAGAATGAGTTTCAATTTGTGATTCACAAAGTGTAATCCATGGTGGAATAAGAACATGAAACCTAAAACCTATCAAAGGAGGTTCTACCAATGTTCACCCATTTTTTGAAAAAATACCCACAAGTTCAAGAAATAATTTTTAAGTAACAAAAATGGATATTCATAATGATAATTTTTTATAATGATTAAATATTATTAAAAAAATTAAGAGGAAAGGGTATGGTAGAAAATAAGTTTAAAATTTCCACATATCTATATTTTACTAAAGAAAACAAATTTCATTTATTTCAAAAATGAACTAATGTTTACTGAGTCAAAAAATCACTTAGTTTTAAACAAATAAAATTACAAATTCAATGAATAAACTTATGATTTAATTTCATAAGCATACTTAATAAGATAATTAATTGAATAAAATGACATAACACATTCATCTAAAATAATTTAGTTTAAGTCATAGTTTTCTAGTGAAATATTTAGTATAACATGCACTCAATTGAATCAAATCACAATATAATATATTGTAGATACTAAAATATTGTATTAAGTAATTGAAATTAACAATATTTACATATAGTTACCAATCATGACTTACATACACAAATATTTTACTAACTCATCATCTCACCCTATTTTAGTACATTCTATAGATCCTACCCCGTTCTATTTTTACACACTTAAAGGATCTTCATTATCTATTTCAAACTTGTATATTATCATACACAAAAATATCTAGATGCTAATTTTAGTATTCCTATGCATACACATTACCATCATATTGGGTCATTATCATAAGTCAATACTAACATGTGTTTGATGATAGTGACTCTCTCCCCCCAATGCTTAATTTTTAAAATAAAATCTTTCCTTAGGGTTGGCCCATCTACCTAGTTTGTAAATAGTGTGATAAATTACCTAATTAGACTCATATATATATATATATATATATATATATATATATATATATATATATATATATATATATATATATATATATATATATATATATATATATATATATATATATATATATATATATATATATCAAGGTCTCACTTGGTAAGGGACTGGGCACTTATCTGATACACATATATATGTTTGTATATTGATAAAAAATTTCCCTATTCCTCCCAAAATTTTAAAAAAAATCACTAGGTTAAAAAACAAACCAAGTATAAATCATACCAAATCCATGTTAAAACAAACATTGTCAAATATCAATGCTAAATTATTGGTTTCATTCATATAACGAAAGATGAAAATTTCAAAATCACACTAGGTGTGATAACTACATGTGGATTTATTTCCCTCCTTGGAGTATCAAATATGTAGGCAATGGTTAATAAAAAAATTGGGGTGATTGGGGTCATCTCATCCTTTTACACTTTCTTAGTTATTGTAGGTTTATATCCCTCACAATAATATCTAGGGTTCAAGGTGAAGGAAGTTATTTTTTTGGGTTACATGCACCATCAAATTCAAAATTACACATACCAATATTTCATAGATAGGAAAAGGTGACTTTATAATCATAAATACTATTTTACATACATGTCACTATTAACTGTTACAAGTTAGTATCAATAGTTAAAACTAGCCTAAAGCTAATGGAATTGACACTACACACACATAAAAACTTTTCCATATTTGGATGAATCACATGCCTAATTTAATCCTTTTTCCACTATCAAATCATGGTCACAGTCAGACACTTAGTTATAAAATCTAATTATTTATTCATTTTTTTACTTACTATATTTATCATATGCCACTTGTCAAATGACTAAAATCTATTTCAAGATTTTAAATTCAAATTCATACCTAAATGCCATATTTAGTAATATGAATTCACATACTAGTTATTATCTTAACTAGATCAAGTGACTCATATTAATAATTTTTTTGGTAAAACATATTTGGGAACCCACACACTGATCGAACTATTTCAAACCCTAAGTCTCCCGTAAGGTTTCATCCTTATAGGGTTTTAGTTTTAGACCTTATTTCTAATTATTCCCTAATAATACATATTAGTCATGGCTATAATGAACAAAACTTATCTTTATTACTTAATTCAATTCATGACGGTAATATCTTAATATTGATCCCCATGAATATGTTACATTTTGACCAATTATATAATCAAAATAATAATACAGCTAAAATTAAAGATGATGAATTTCAAGCCTTCCTCAAATCCCATTGTTACAACATCCAATTTATGTTTTATTTTGTTACCACTAAATTATAAAGGTAATGCATGATTAATTTTTTCCTCGTCCCTTAGACATCAAGGTTAGATTAGCTACCATCCCACTCCCATTATTTTCCCATAACTTATTTTGGATTTTATAGTTCATGTTGTCAATAGAAGATGAGGTAGAGTGCCCCATCATGCATAAAAAAATGAATGTACTCAACATGTTTTGCTTCAACCCCATCAGCATCCAATGAACATCCAATGAAGCAATCCAATCAACATAAATATTATAACATCATAGACTAAATAAATAACACCCATGTTAAAATTTCTATCTTTGAGTTATTCAATATATCAATGGGATAAAATACATCTTGTATGAGGAATTACAAGAAAAAATCTTCTTAGTGATAGACATTCTACACCATTTTCCTCTATCATGAATACATTAAATTATATCAAAAAATGCATCACCTTTGATAAAGAATACTTACCTACACAACACACAAGAGATCAAAATATTTCATTATTCACTCAAGTTCAAGTGAAAAATAAAATGGTCAAACAAGTGTTGGTAGATAATGGTTTTGGCTTAAATATTTGTAACACTACCTTATTAAAATAATTAGGGATCAATCTATATACTATTTAAATATAAAATAAAATCATAAAAATATTTGAAAACACTCTACACCAAATACT
This sequence comes from Torreya grandis, assembly GCA_037957365.1. Lineage (NCBI taxonomy): Eukaryota > Viridiplantae > Streptophyta > Pinopsida > Cupressales > Taxaceae > Torreya > Torreya grandis. The sequence goes on along the minus strand of JARHVA010003062.1, from coordinate 104,159 downwards.
TAGGACCATATCATTAAATTTAAAACTAGGTCCCAAGATGATACCTACTACCTTCCACATCATGCCTAATTATCTACATTACAATTTAATTTTGGGGTGACCTTGGATACATGATATGGAAGTGGTACCATCAATGTTTCACATATTTATGAAGTTCATATATGAATTTTATTCTTATACACAACTAGTAGATGATGATCATTTTAGATATTTTAAGATGACCTAATCTACTAATGAGAACCAATCATAATCATATTTGGAATATCATTATATAATTACTCCATAAAAAAACATGCCATTATGTTAGAATCATACATATTAGGTGTTAAACTCAAGTATTGAAAAGGAAAAGGAACCAATAATATCATAAAAACTAGTTATACAATATGAACCACAAGCTAATATGGAGAAACCAAAACCTATTCCTAATCTTCCTTTATTAGTGAATTTGGAAAATCAAAATGGCATGGTCATAGAATATTATGATAGTGATGATGATGATATCAACATGGAAGATATGAAAAAATTATCAACTATGAAATTTAAACTTTAATCCTTCATATGAATATATATCTCAAACTCAATTCACACATATTAAAGTTGGAGAATCTTAGGATAGTTTATATACAAAAAATGGATAAACCAAAAATTCCTATTCAGGTACAATAATATATGGGAAATTAAATGTAATAATGATATATTATTAGTTCACTTGAAATGAAAACAATAGTTTTAATATAATGTTACATCATACACATGTGACACTAAAGTCAAACATGATTTGGACAAATAAACAATCATGCATTTTAATAAATAATGTTGAGATGTTAGATACCAAAGATCCAACACCATTGCAAGTAGTAAGTATTCAAGATAAACCAATATAAATATTAAAAATATTTATTGATCATAATTTCATCACATTACCATCTACTAGACATAGATCCATGTGATGTCTCTCACATTAAGAAGGAAAATCATATTATGATTATTATAGAATCATAGGACATAACACACATCATTGTGATGCATTAAACAATAAGATATAAAAATAAAAGAAAAAATTAATTATTAAGGTAATATAATTTCAATAAGAACCACTTTCATTAAGTTATGCAAAGACACCATTTTCAAAAACAACAAGCAATAAAAGTCCTCGGGCTTTGACCATTACCACATATATGAATGGTGACTATTATAAACACATTCAACTTGATAGAAAAAATGGGAAATAACATATAGTTTTATAGGTTTATGATAGATGCTACATGACACTAATGAATTACACCATATCACACATTGTCAAGAACCCCTTATAAATATGATTTTACCAATATCTTGTGTGCCAAAAGTGGTTGATACACATATATGGGTCATGCCTCCTACTTATCAAATTCATTTTACACTAGGATATGAATGAATACAAAAAAAATTAGGTTATAGTGAATCAAACCAATCAATATCTCACTTTCTCATATTCAAGAAGAATAATCATGATTTGACATGACATCGATGCTTACCAAAAAAAGAAAAAAAAATTGAGAAAGAATAAATTACAAAATGCAAACAATTAGAAGAAGAAGAATAAGAATCAATGTAATTAAATAATATCAAGGAAATCTAGAATATATAAAATTTAATCTTGAAAAGGATTAACTACTCACCGATCTAAGCACTAATTTCACATAATTTAAAAAATATAGAAAAAATCAAAAAATACAAAAACATTCAAAATATTAAAAAATAAAAACCAAAATTAGACTTGAGTAGGAGATAGTTACTAGATGACACTATTTACACATTTTATTTATCACATTTTTTGTAGATGGCGTATTATTTTCATATACACATGCATTTCATGGTATATGAGTGTGATGTAGTACATACAAGTTACACACAGACATATAGACGTTGGATTATCCTTTACCTAGTGGCCATGCCAATACTGGGGGGAATCTTATTATATAGGTTTCACTATTACATGTAATATATTTATATAATCATATACCATGTTGAGCTACATAAATTTGTTACACATGCCTTTCTAGTTACTCATATCTTATGCAATGCTACATGGATATGTTATTTTACTAAGATGTGACATTGATATATATGGACAGTGTAGACTAGTTTTTACTTGTTCTACACTTCATTGATTTTGTTAATCTCTTACATAATAGGATATTTTTTCTTGTTTATTATGTGTATCCATTGTCCTCTTTTATGAGACTTATTTATGTCCCTTTTTTCATGTGACATATTTATGTTCTTTTTTGGCAACAACTTTATTTCCATTACATGTGACCTTGGCCTTGTTTGTTGGGACATCTTCATGTCCCTTATAGTCAGCCCTTGGAATTATATGTGACACTAGTTCTTGATATTTTTTCACTTTCTAAGCTTGTTGATATTTAATTGTTTTATGGTCCGTATCATACATCTTTACTGCATAGTCTTATTAAACTATATTTTTAATGATTGTAACTATTGTGTGATTCATTGATATATCTATTTATATATGACACTTCTATGCCTTGCATTACAAATGTTACATACATGCATTAATTTACATGTACATTACTGTGATGACTTAATATTCACATGTTCACATTATTATACATGATGTTATTTGTTGATGTGGGTTTTATGCACACTAGATATTCTTACAAGGAAACCTCTAATGCTTGAGGATCAGTGAATTATCCAATACAAGACATGAGTTATAGGGTATTTAGTTTTATAATATCTATGTGATGGAATAGTGGTGAATAGATTGGTTATTAACCATATATGGTTTAGATATGTCAAATGTCTAACATTGAATTGAAATGGATGGGTGGATCTAACCTAAGGTGAGATTATACAAAAAAAAGTAAAAAAAGAGGGAAAGGTAAGGTAGAAAATAAAGGGGCTATATGTTTCAACTAAGGAAAAAACCCTTCCAATCTAACCTCTTTTATCTTAGGTTGATCAAATGTCCAAGAACTAGTGCCTGATACAAATTGTTATTAGCATAATATACATACATACACAATTAAAAACCAAAGGAAATATCTGCAATAAACTCAATAATTATCATCAAATATATGGTAAGAACTATACTACATATCACATCCCTACTTATAACCAATAATTAGTGTGATCAATACTCAACAAGAATTTAAACTAACAATCAGCTCAATCTAAATAATTACAAAATAAAACAATCACACAACCTATTATAGATATTAACTTAATGGAAATTTTTTACTGAAATATATAAATTGGAAGAGAAAAACACATTCACACAAACTCATAGAAATTTTACAAAACTTTACTTTCTTGTGTTAGTTACCAAAAATTGTCCTCCTTTTATAATGTGTGATAAACATGTATATATAATTTTTGATGGGCACCATTTCATTTTTAGAATTAGATTGCATATAAAAAGATGGAAAATAAACTATGCTCTTAACTTAGATCATTAATTATAAAGTTTGCTTATTCTTGAAGCAAAGACATAAATAAGCATGACAAACATAGAACCCCAAAAATTGAATCATGACATAAAAATAGAACATATGGTGTTAATGAAAGATAAATTAAACATAATCCAAATTTCAAAATTTAAAGTAGACATCCTGAAAACTAGGGTTGATGATGTGGCATTATCTATAGATGAACTATTGACTGTAAAAATAACTAGGGGTATTGCTATTATTTAAACTGAAGTTAAATATATTATAAATTATGAGAAAATTATGGTAGAATGAATAGTATATTGTGTAGTCCCAATTATTGTATGTGTAATAGACCAAGGTGAAATTATGGTTATTTGAACTTGTGAAGTTCCTACAGCTGATTGTTCTCATTTCTTCTTTTCCTTGTAAACTTCAAAACATGCTTTGAAATCTAATTCAATCACTTCAAAGTTAATGATGGGAAGTTTAGATAAAACAATAATTTTTTCCATCAACTTATTATGAGTAATCATTACAATATTAAATAAAGTATCTAATGCCTGTGCATGGTCAATCCTTTCCTTAGCAAATTTGACCAACTAAATGACCAAGTCTCCTTTTCCTTGAGCCAAGTATTTAATTTTAGATATAAAATGGTTAATATAATCCTAAAGTATAATATTGAAATATGTTCTATCCATTATCCCCCATTGTGAAGAATATATAAAGGGGATTCATTATCTCCTAGTAAGTTGGTGGCTTCATGTTATTGGCTAGTTAATTTATTTACCAACTCCTTCATTGTCAAATGCCACTACATGAAATCATGTTTTGTGTTTTTCACATAATTTTGGGCTAGGCTTATGTTTGGGAGTCCCAAAAAAATCAAACATGGATATGAATTTTCCCTTATTACCTTATGTATGGTGTATATATTATCATCCAATTTATTAAGTGCTTCATAGAACTATACCACTCTTATCTAATGTGGTTGTGATTCTTCCTGTGCATCATAAATTGAACCTACTAAATCATAAACCATACAAGTAGATATTTTTACCTATTTAATCACATATTTTGGGGATTTCACCCTAGGTTGGGATTCCATCCTTTGATTTTATTGATTGAGACCTATAAACATTTTCTTTAATACACCACCTATGACATATATTATAGTTTTAAGGTCTTCTTCAAACTCATCATGTTGTTTAGTTGTGTCTTTATTTTCTTTGTCAAACTAAATAGTTCTTATCTTTTAAATTTTATTTCATTTCCAACAACATACTTTTTAATTTTTATGATCCTCTTTAGTTTATTAGTACTTTCATCAAATTCAATGCTGATCTTTGGTGGCTCAATCAACAATAAGTGTTGCCTAGGTAATTTCTTTGTCTATATTTTTTTTACATTGGCAGTGAGGCCAATACTAGTATAGAATTAGAATTAAGCTCTAATCATGGAGTAGTCATGGATGAAATAGTGGATGTAGGTCCCATGAGTGTGTGAAGAGTATATGGGAAAAGAAGTATTTACCATTTTATCTCTAGAAGCCTTAATCCTAAGTGGAGGAAAACATAGTACTTAAACACATTATGAGACACTTGAATAATTGTAACAATGGAGGAATATGTGGGAAAGATTAAAGGTATGGTAATACATAGTTGAATGGATGAATGGGTATGAAATGGCTCATATAGAGATTGTAAAACTAATTCCTCAAATTTTACTTCTTGAGAATCCATAGGGAAAGGCCCTTGTGGGTATACTATATCCTCAAACTATGAAATATGAACTTGGGTCAAGTTTATGGTTACTTGAAAAAATAATACAACAGTGTCCAAAACAAAATTAGTGTCTATGTAAGTATTTGAAGTAATAATCAATGAATCACCTAGATTATTAGTATTTGTAATAATAGGGATACTAAAAGTACTAGAGAAAGGAAAAAATACCCATGAAATCAACTAAAACTATAGAATCTACAATAATAATGTGAACAATATAAATTGGAGCAACACTATAAATAGGGGGAAGGGGAGCTCTAGCTTGTGTAGTAGTGGTTACCATAGTGTTTTCATTAGCCATTCCACTAGTTTTTGATTTATGCATTTGAAGAGTTTGTGTAATGATGGGTGGATCAAAATCCTTGCTAACTATAACCTCTTATTCATGTGTTTTAACCACTTATGATTATGTTCTCTAAGGAGAGATAGAAGTAAAATACACTTGTAAAGGTGTATTTGGGATCACATCATGTTATAGTTTATCTATTTCCTTTTTTCCTATATGTCCTTCTTCCATTTCCATTTCTACCAAATCTTCCTCGATGAATTATTCTTCCTCTATTAATTATTTAAAAGGACTAAAAGAACTAGGTAATACCATTTTTTATTGAATAACTGGAATGGGTCTAGCTAAAGTAAGAATTATTAGGTCCTAACTAAATACCAATGATTGTGATAATGGAAGTGCATGAGTGGGATGAAATGCATGAATAAAAATAACTCTAATAGGAGGGATCAAAGGAGTACCCATGTCTAGTGTAGAAACCTGCGATTGGGGAGACTTAGGAGGTGGAAGCCTTATGAGTATATTCCTAGCCAATTATTCATTAGTCTCCCCAATAGATTCTTCATCAAGTACCCATTTAGGAATTAACTCACTTTTATTTATATGTGGGTCATATTAGATATTTTGATAAATTTGCATTGTCATCTATGCTACATAAATATTAATCCATACTTCAAAATAATTCTCTCTATCCATAAAAATGTATTCATGTAAATAACTAGCATGACCATACCTAGCATTTATTATTCCTTCATGATATTTAATATGTTGGGATATTCTCCCATATTGATCCTAATATCAATACTCTACAAATCTAAAATAGAAATGTGATACATGTTTTAAAGATACAATAATTTGACTCAAGTATTTGTGCTGCTATCTACCAATTCTCAAGGGTGTTTTATATAAAACCCATAGTTTTGATTATATATAATCAATATCCACACTCTTAGATAATTGAAAAGTTATCTCTTATTTTTCCAACTTACTTGGCACTCATATAATAAGGTATAAAGGAACAACATTAGTTATTTATATTTTGATGAAAATATGATCAAGTTAATAACAATAATTTCCCAATGTCTTCAATGACCTCCTATTTTCCTCTAATAATCTAGGCATAGTTTTGTTGGTGATTTCACAACACACCCATTTTAAAACTAAAATGGGGACCCTCATTTTTATTGACTGATATAAATGTTATTACATCTCATCTAAAGAAGATTTCATGTTTGAGGGTTTTCTTTGGAGTAGGTTTTACATCTTTGTTTGTGTTAGGCCTTGATTTATTTTATCATCTGAGTGGCCTATCTACCTCTAGTCTTTTTGAGGTAGAATCAACACTTAGTTATATTGATCTCCACTTGACCAAACCTATATCCCTTGAGCTCAAGTTATTTGAACCTAAGTCACCCAAGTTAGGTTTGACTATATTCCAAGCCAATCATGTTGATTTAACCACATATTTTAAACCAAGCCCCATTCCTTACCTCTATTTTTTATTTTGATCTAAGCCTTAAGTCTTTCTTCCATTTTTCATGTGTCATGATAGGGTTATTTCTAGTTTTTAGTCCAATCCATAAAATTTATAAGTCCAATCATTTTTTAAAAAGATTCTAAGTCCTTTTAATGTCTTGGGGCCTCAAAAAAGTGCCAATAGAATGATCTCAATAACCCAGTCCGGTGAATAATTGAACTAAGTCTTAAAGGTTAATAGTTTTGAGGTCTTGAGGCCCCAAGAAGCCATCATGCAGTGACTTCCCAAGATCTTGACATCTCAAGGATTCAATCTAAAAGTTAATAGTCCCATGATTCTAGGGACCCATGAAGTCACCACATGTCAACTTCATGAGAGCCTAGGACCATGAGGAATAAACTAATTAATACATGTATCTCAAAGGCTCATCTCATCCTAATGGCACCATGTAGCATCACTCCATGCCCCATACCAAAGGGATAGTTGAATGAGGTATAATGAGACACATAGACAAGCCTAGTCACCAAAAGAGCTCAGGAACCAAAATTTATAGATTGTCTAGTTGTCAAGACCATCATAGTCCCAATATGACTATATGTCAAGTATAGGAAGTGTAGTTAAAGTGTAGTTTATTTATTTCCAACTAAAGGGCCTTAAAGGGATAAATTTTGGGCTATTAACAAAGTGAATTTATCCAAGAGACCCTGAAATAAATCTAGGGATGGCCCACTCATTTAATAAGCCTTTCAAAATAAATGCAAAAGTCTACATAGGGCATGGTGAAGTATTAGTCCCAAGGAAATAATAGTGACAATTTACTAGTAATATATAAATTTTATCTTTATTAGCCACTAATTTACATGAAAATCAATCAGTGTGGAATGATTCATTATATTATGTGCATGGGTAGAAGGCCAAGGAGAGACAAAGAGCATACAAGATAAATTCTAGCCTTTAAGAGGCATGGTCTCTAGAAATTATGAATCATGATAAATACAATGGATCTATTAGGATCCCAACCACATTCCCCAATCAAAAATGAATGTTTGTAACTACCCTAGTTAGTGGGCTTAGCTGGTCATCAAGGGAGGGGCTAGCCCCCTTCATGTATATTTTAGTTTTTTAGAGACTTTCTCTTAGATGGCATTTTTTAGGATTAAAGAATGTTGTGCTTGATTGTCTCTTTATGAATAGACATATATAACCAAGCATACTTCCATGTATTTTACTACTTTTTAGGATAATATCTCCCTTTCTCTTACTTTTATCTAGTTGCCATAAAATTATTTATTACACTCAATTTATTGTAATCACCGAATATTATTAATCAAAATATATATATTGATATTTGAAAGGCTATTAAGATATTAAATCCATCTCATGTTTATGCATATGGTGGTCATTGTATTTTACTCTTATCTATTCATATTCCTAGACTCTTACACCATCTTTGGGTTGAAGGTGCATTAGGTTTGGCTCAACCAAGGATCTGTATTAGTGGGTGCACTTAGTTAGATGTTTCAAGAACATATTTGGTATCATTAGGCTTATTATGTCAGTATCCCTTCTCTTTTATATTTTCTTTATGATGATGATTTAATCTAGGTTGATATCAATCTGAATATACACATTTATCTTGATTATTGTTTCATTGTTCTGTTTAAGCATTGTTGAATATATACATATGATGAATATATTTGGAAATTAGTTGTTTATTTTTTTCACTCATATTAAGAATATGTAATTTCTATTCTAAGGCTAGGATCTATAAATACTAACTAGTAAATTTCTAACCTCTTCCTAATTATCTAATTTGGAGTCATCATAGAGATTTAGTTTGTTAAAAAGGCTTCATAAAATGGAATGGTTACACATCAACTTGATGAGTGAAGGTTAGCATACCAATACATGGTAAATTTAGACCTTGGGGAAGTATTTTATTCATGGTATCTTCTTATTTTTAATAGAGGTAGAGTCTTATCAAAACCCTACATAATTATTATTGTGTCAAAAACACCATTGAAAAATTGGTGCTAGAAGGAGGGTGTAAATATAAAAGATCTCTAAGTCTCAAAATTTAATCCAAATTTTTAAAATTTTATTATTTAGAAGTGTCACCCACATTTAAGTGTTTTAAACCTCAAGTTGGAAATAAAGCATATACCCATGATATCAAAGTCCACAAGGGATGATATTGAGTTCTTAGTGTTAGGAATTGTTCCAAAGTCTTAACTTAATTTAGGTTGTTAAGTAATAATAAATTGTAAAGGGGCATACATATTTATTTATAAAGACACACCTTTTAATAATATTTTTCATATTTACTTAGTTTGGTTTTATGTTTTAAGTTAATAATAAAACTAACTTTCAGGTTTTATTCTAGTAAAGAGTTGGTTAATTATGTAGTTGGTTTTACCAGTCATAGGTGGAAACTATATATTCATGTTTGTGTGAGTAAAAGGGTTGATATTATATTGGAACCTTTTCTATGTAATTTTTCTAAATTATTAATAAAATTCTTGTAGACTCACATAAGTGGGCACAATATTTACACTAAAGTGTTTTTTTTTTTTTGTTGAAGTAATTTGAGTGTTATCAATGGTATCAAAGGATAGTGATCTTGGGTAAAAGAAGAGGTGAAATAGTTTATTGGATTTAATAAGAAAGGATCACATGAAATTAATATTGTAAAGTTAAGGTATGCATTTTTATTAAACCTTTGGTGTCAACATTTGAAAAATTATTCAAATATCAAAATTTTCAAATACATTTTTTTAAAGCCTATGATTGGAGGAATTAAATAAGTTGATAAAATTAATTTTGTATGTATGTATGCCTAAGAATAAAAAAAAATTAATTATCCTCCTCTATTTTGAATCCTGATCATCCTATATAAGCTGGTTGTTTGAATCAATTATAAAAATTATGACCTAATAGTCAAAACCAACCATTTATTTGTCTTTTTAAGCTTGAAATCCCCTATAAACATATGGTATGGCCTCCATGATTTTTAATAATAAAAAAAATTAAATGAATTTGATTGAGTTTTTATATGTTTTAATCTTATATCTACCAAAAAATAGATCTAAAACAATTATAGAAGCATTTAAAGCCATTTTCTAATCTTGTACAACCTATGTGAGCATTGGTACAACCTCTATGGCATCCCATATATTGTATCCACCATTAATTTTACATCAAATTCCTTTATAGTAGTCTAAATTAGCTCAAAACCTTTTTAGGATGGCATTTTATGGATTTGTATGGCATAATAAGGAAGAAACAAAGTTGTTGATTGTTTTGAAAGAGAATGGCATCTCGGGTGCAAGCATGGCATTGGAATGGCAAGGAAAAATAAAAAATTTCCTTTACAAAATTTTGATAAAATATTAGGGTTTTGGGGGTCCACCCAATATCCAATTTTTTACCTTTTTCTAAAAAAATCTCACAGATGAATTAACTTTACTTGGGAAAGTAAATTTTTTAATTTCCATAGAGAAAAAAATTAGGCTCAAATATATGGTTATCCTTATATGTCTTGTAAATGATCATATAGAAATTGGAAAAGATAATTTTGTAAAAACCCTTGGAATTTAGAGGTACAGGGTACAAATCTCTCTTTTAATCAAATTTTCTATTTGGTCATTTGCTTTTTGGAGGAATATTTAATTTTTTTGGAATCTTCTTTATGTTTTGAATATTGTAAAGGACATAAATCATGTAAAAGAGTGAAATTTAGTGAAATAAAAGTAATATTTATGTGTTTATTTAGTGAAATAAGGGTGAAATTGGTGAAATAAGAGTGTAAATCTTTTATTTTTTTTTGAGGTTAAGTACAAAACCCATCAAAAAATCTCTCTTTTGCTCTACATGGAGGTTAAGTGAAAAACCTCATAAAAGCATTATTTTGTGCTAAGTTTTATTTTGAGTTATTATTTTATTTTTTTCCATTTAATTTCATTCCAAAATACTAAAAATTCAAAATTTTCTTTTAGATAATGATCATTTAATGATTTCTAATTACACTAATTGGAAACATTTGATGGAAGTTTCATTAGTTTTCAATGAGTTATGGGATGTTGTGAAGAGTGAAAATCCTATGTTGCCTAAAAAATAAGCTAAACTTAACATTTTAAATATGTGTGGTTCTAAGGCCCTAAATTTAATCAAGTTTTGTTGAACTAGATATACTTATATTCATATTGAAAACTCTCCTCATAATTACACTACATGGAAGTCTTTATCTAACTTGAGTGATAAAAATTCCAAGCATAAGAAAATATATGTAAATATTAAATTGATTTCTTTGTTATTAGAGGAGTATGGGGATATAAGAGAGTACAAGTTTAAGTTGAAGAATATTTCTACTAAATATATTAAATCTAGGCTTGGTAAACTTGATGATGATCTCATTGTTACTACTACATTAAAAGGACTACCTATGGCCTATAGATTTTTTTTCAAAATAGTACATGTCTTTAACAAGATCATAGGCATAAATTTTGATAAATTAGTTAATCTAATTATTCACCATGACCTCACTCTACCCAAGAAATCCAAGAAAAATAAGGAATCCCATGTTATAGAGTCCAATCCTAGTTATTATTCTTCTGGTCACAAAACTATAGAGGGCAAAGTTATAAAGGGGTTATAGGTTATAGAGGAGGTATATTTAAAAACAAAGTTATAGGATATAATGATAATAACTATTCTAATAAATAATATATCCATTATCTTTCAAATGATATGATTGATAAATGACGTGGTCACAACTCATATAGAGGTAGAGGTCAAGGTAGATCATACATTCAATGTCATAGATGTGTGAAATTTTGTCACATTTATTCATAGTGTAGGATTCCTTTTAAAAAAAATTAGAGGCCACAAAAAGTGACTAAGTCTAACTCTGCTCAATATGTTGACCATGATTATGATGAGTCAAACAATGTTTCTCATGAATCTACATTCACTGCTTTAGGAAACATTATTTATATGGAATATGAGGCTAGAGATGAGTTCATAGATCTGTAGGTTTTAGATACAGGTGAAACCAAACACATGACATTTATGTGAGACTTATTTTGGACTTTCAAAAAATTATCTCTCACTTGGGTATCCTTGGCAGATAAGTCTATGCATTCTCCATAGGGACTTGGGTTTATTCAGATTTTACTTCAAAATGCTTTTATCATATACTTGGAGAATCTTTGTTATGTTACCACATTATAACAACATCTTATTTTCTTGGTAACTATTTATAATAAGGGTTATCAAATTGTGCTTGAAAATGGGCTCATTTATATTAACCCAATAAAATATGGATACAAAAACATATATATAGGTTATGAGGATGGAAATTTGGTTCCTTTGCATTGTAAAGTGCTTCCTCCCATAGTGGAACTTACAATAGTTATTGATATAGATATAGGTACAATATCTATGGCATCTCTATTATGGACATTTTAATGTTAACTCTTTGGTGGACTTACAGATATATGGTATGGTGAATGGTTTTCACACATTTTACAAATATATTATTCATCATGAATCATCTGTCTTAAGAAAATAGTTCAATTGAAAATTTTCTTAAGAGTTATCCATGGGGAGCTAATAGATGTTTTTAGTTAGTTCATAATGATGTTAATGACATGAATAATTCATCCATTGGAGGGTGTAGATCTTTTGTGTTGTTTATTGATGATTTTTCTAGGATGACTTTGGCCTTTTTCATGAAAAATAAATCAGAATTTTTCACTAAGTTTGTTGAATGGTTACACTTAATTGAAAAATAAACAAGTTCACACTTATCCATTCATCATTTAGATAATGGTGGTGAGTACACCTCAGATCAAATTTTATATTATTGTTAGGAACATAGAATCTATTGATAATATAGTAATGCTTATACTCTATAGTAGAATGGAGTCTCTAAATGAATGAACAAAACTTTAGAGGGTACAATTCAAGCTATGTTGCATTATAAATAGATCGATCATAAGTTTTATGCTGAATCCATTGGTACTATAGTGTATTTGAGAAATAGGTCCCATAAAATTGCACTTTTGGCTATAACTCCATAGGAGGATTGGTATGGGTTTAAACCAAAAGTTAAACAATTGAAATTCTTATGATGTCTTTGTTTTTTTTTGGTTCTTACTAAACACAAAACTAAGTTAGAACCACGAAGTAGAAAATACATCTTTCTTATCTATATATAAAATAAAAATGGGTATCATTTACTTGCACAATATATAAGCAAATTCATAGTGAGAAGGGATGTGATATTCGATGAATTTGGTAATATGAACACTATAGAGATTGATTCACAATTTGATAGGTTACATAAGAAGATTAAAAAATGTACCAAGGGATTAACTAATGAGGATAACTCTCATAGATTTTGGTATGAGACTGGTATCCCTTCCATTTCTTCTACTTCCTCAATCATTTCATAAGATAATGAATTATAAAATATTGAAAATTTTCTAAGTCTTCCTTCAAATGATACACATGAAGATAATTCTAGTGTTCTTAATCTTAACAATTTAATGTAGACAAAATGGACTCAAAGTACTTTTTATAACTTAAAATTAGATGAAGTTAGTCTAATATGTCCCAAGATTTCTTGTAAACAAGTTAATTATGTAATTATTGTTACTACTTCTTCCACCAATCCATCCACTTTTTATGAGGCTTATATTGAATAGGTTTGAAAAATTGCAATGCAAAATGAGTATAATGCCATTATTAAAAATAATACTTGGGTTTTAGCTGATCTTCCTCCACATGTTCAACCCATCGAATGCAAATGGGTTTATAGGGTGAATTATAAATCAGATCGATCCATTGATAAATATAAGGGAAGGCTTGTTATGAAAGGCTATGCATAATAAGAAGGCATTGATTATGAGTAAATGTTTTCACCAACTACCAAATGGAACACTATTCATATGGAACTTTCCTTAGTAGTAAAAAATGGTTGGAAAATACATCAGATAAATGTCAAAAGTGTTTTTTGAATGTTTATTTATAATAAGAAGTTTATATGAAACAACCATAAGGTTTTAATAAAGTGGGTGTAGAACAAAAAGTATGTAAATTAATCAAAGCTCTCTATGGGCTCAAATAGGAACCCATCGCTTGGTATGAAAAAATGAATTCCTACTTACATAAAATTGGATTTACATGTAGTGAATCTAATGATACTCTCTATATTTGAGTGCAAGGAAATAAATTGGTAATTCTTGTTCTTTATGTTGATGCCTTGTTTATCATAAGAAATGATGAAAACCACATGTCTTTGAAGAAGGAACTAAAAGATCGGTTGGAGATGATAGATCTTGGACATATTTACTATTAACTTGGCATAGAAGTTAATTAGAAAGATCAAAGTATTTTCATTTCAAAAACTACATATATTTATGATTCATTAAATTTTTTTGGCATGAATGATTGTAAACCTTCCCTCACTCCCATGTAAATTAACTTGAAATTATATAAGGATGATGGTAGTGCCTTTTTTGATGGCACCAAATACCAAAAGTTAGTGGGAGGTTTGAGATACTTGATGAATACCAAGCCTAATATATCATTTGCAGTTGGAATTTTGTATAGTTTTATGCATGATCCTAGATAAATTCATTGGAAAGTAGAAAAAGAGTACTTTTTTACCTCTAGGAAATGAAAACATAGGGCCTTAAGTACCGTTGTCAAAATAACTTCAAATTTATTGGGTATTGTGATGCAAATTTTGGCAGATGTGTGGATTATAGAGTGTCCACAATAGGATACACTATGCCTATGGGTTCAACTACCATAACATGGTGTTTTAAGAAGAAAAATATAGTGGAAAATTCATCAGTAGAATCAGAATACATCACAACAAGGGATGCTTCTAGAGAAATTGTTTATTTAGGTGCATTATTGAAGATCTCCATATTTTTAAGATTGATCCTACATATTTATACATTGATAATAAAAGTGTGATTAATATGTATAAGAATACAATATTTTATGCCAAAATAAAACATGTCAATGTTAAACATCATTATCTATGAATGTTGGTGTCAAAGAAAGAACTTGATTCAATATATTGTCCAACTACTGATCAGATAACTAGTTTCTTCACAAAACCCCTTGATAAAATAAAAATAAATAAATTCAAAAAAATGCTTAACATGTGTCCAAAGAACTAACTTTGGATCATGGGGAGGGGGGGGGGGGGGGGGGGGAGGGGGCACGGGGGTTTAGGACTTTTTCCAAAGTATTAACTTAGTTTAGGTTGCTAGGTAATAATAAATTATAAAGGGTCATGCATCTTTATTTATAAAGACACCCCCTTTAATAATCTATGATATTTACATAGTTTGGTTTTATGTTTTAAGTTATTAATAAAACTAAATTTTGGGTTACATTTTCATAAAGAGATGATTAATTAGGTAGTTGGTTTTACCAATCATAGGTGAAAACTATATATTCATGTTTATGTGATTAAAAGGGTTAAAGACATATTGGCACCCTTTTTATGTACTTTTTTATTATTATTAATAAAATGATTGTAGACCCACCTTAGTGGGCACAATATTTACCCTAAAATGATTTTTTTTTGAATTAATTTGAGTGTTATCAGTTAAAACTCACTAAACATATAAAACTGAGGGAAAACAAAGGGAAGCTAAAAATTCAACAAATACACTTAGATAATAGATCACCTATGGATGTAGTTTCCTTTATTAATACTTTTTTCCCTTGATAACCCAAAAATGGTGGCTAATCCTTCCTGGCTTAGTGGAGGTGGATGCCCTATGAACATTGTAGGTCCTACCCATGACTTGCTAAAGAATCCTAATAAGGTCTACCTAAAGTACACACCCAATGGGATTAAAATGATTGAACATCATATTTAGGCATTTAAAGATGCTTGATCTAAAAATAAATTCAACATGAGGACATGTATTTCCACCTATTACCTTAATTTTACTTATGTCTAGTATATTGGGTTTCCAAATGGATTTGTTGCTTTCTATAATGATCTAGAAACCATGTTTGTCAACCATTATAGGCTACCTATTGATCCAGTTGTCCTATATCATCACTTTAAAGCTACCCATAGGTAGTGAAATGAACCTATGAGTCTCTTTAATGCACACTTCCATAATCTATATCAAATGTTGAAATACTCTTACACTCAAATAGAAGTGGATACTATATAAATATACCTAAGGGATTTAGACTCAATGACTTCCATGTTCCTTAGGAGAACCCCAATGAAAATATTATCCTTATCTTTGGCCTATAATTAAGCTATCAACATTGAGAAACATATGGTGACATAAGGATAAAGGGTTGGTCCTTTACCTTCATTAGGCCAATTGGGTGCTTACAACCAAATTCTAATGATCAACCATGCTCTTCAGCATAGGACTTCATTGATGAATCCAATCCTACAAGTCCTATATGTAATCCCAAATATGGTTTAAAATCCAAAAAATATGAATTATATTCATAAAATATAGCCTTATATTATTTGGAACCATGCAAACAATCAACAACTTCTAACAATCAACAACTTCTCATTTCATATAACAACACTGCTACCATGACCAACACTAGCAGTTATGTTGCTTCTGCTAACAACTAATAGGCCATCCCATCATTCTTAAACAAATAAAAATTATTAACAATGTTCATAACCAAGCCCACCCTATTTTCCATGCATTTATAAATGTTGTATCACTAGTGACCAACACCTTATCACCAATATGGAACTAATAGAATACTAACATAAACCTAGAGGTGGCAAACTTGTAACAAATGGTTCAATAGTTGACAAATGATATGGTAAATTTATATAGATAAGTGACTCAAAGCACCAAAATAAATACAAATAATCCATCATAAAATATAAATTTCAACTTCTAGAGACCTAATAGGAATTGGAACATGAGGCCAAACAACGAGGGAGTGCCTAGTCCACTTGATAACATAAATAATAATAATAATAATAATAATAATAATAATAATAATAATAATAATAATAATAATAATAATAATAATAATAATAATAATAATAATAATAACAATAATAATAATAATAATAATAATAATAATAATAATAGTGCATCAAATGTGGTGAACTTGGATGATTTATCTTTACCCACCTAGACCATGTTGAGACTAATTGTGCTCAGTTCTTTTTGGTATCAAACATATTTAAAAAGGAGATATACAACCTAAATATAGTGCATGCACTTGATAATAACAACCCTAACCAAGGTGGAGGGAATCTTGATACCTCTCTAGTCTTGGAAACTTACAAATTCTCATTTGAGAGTGATAATAAGCTTGAGGACAATTTAGATGAGGTCTATGAGTTTAAATAATTTTAGAGAGGAAACAACTACTAGTTGAGGAGAAAAATTCAAATAGGTTAACTACTTTTACTCCTCTAAATAACACTCAAGTTTCACCTTATGAGAAATTGAGTAATAATTCATTTCCACCTAAGAGACTTACAACATCTTATCAACCCAAGAAAAGTTATACACCCCAATAGACTAATAAATTAATGAAAAAAAAAAGACATGGATATAACATTATATATTACATGAAGAAAACTAAGGCTAATATAAAAATGTTTGATTTTCTATAAATTTATAACCAAAAGGACTTGTTAATAAAATAATTATCTACTCCTATAGGGAAGGAAGATTATAGGACATATGACACTCACATTTTAATTTAAAAATAAAATACTGAAACCTTTGCTTTCCTCCTAACAATCCAATTTTTTGGTAAAAACTTACACAATTGTTTAGTGGATTCGGGTGCTTATGGCAGCATGATTCCATGTGAAAATTTCTAGAAAATAGGTTTGACCCCTATAAATTAAAAATAAAAAGGTCATTCAATTAGATAAGTTAGAGGTCAGAATGATTGGTGAACTTGACAACATTCCCATGTAGTTGGCTTCTGATCCAAGAGTGCATCAATTTATTATTATTTAAGTAGTGGATCTACTTGATGCTTATGGTATGCTCTTAAGTAGATATTGGTTGAGAACATTGAATGGTTACATGGAAATTGACTTCTTTCACATTTGACTCCCATGGTGAAACATACCTAATTAGATCATAATTGAGTGTGAGCCAAAAATGACTCATATGATCATAGAATACAACAAAGAAAATGAAATCTTGTACAAATAATCTAAACTCAAGGTTTATGCACTTCATAAAGAGGTGAAAGCTTATAATAAGCTCTCCATCAATATGTTTTTTGTAAAATAAAAATAAAAATTTAAGGATTTTTATTAGCTAGATGAGGATTATTTCTTTTCTGCACCATAAATAACTTCCTTCCATACTAGTGCCTTATCAACTGATAACACAAAATATGTCGACTAGAGTGTAAACCAAGGCTATTGGGAGATTTTGTCAACATGGTGAATGACTAAGGAAAAAATAAAAAAATTTAAAGGGAGTATTAAAATTGAAAATGAAATACTTGTAATATATTCAAATGAGGAAACAACCTTTATCAATATCCATATACCTACTTCTACCACTGAAGACCTAACCAAAAGTTCATTGTCATTCAAGAAACAAAGTGTGTACCCACTAGACATTGAGAAAATAATTAAAGAGATTAATATTATGGAAGTACCTACCTTTTATAATCCATTTTAGCTTAAGATCACCTATGGATCCTAAAAATTGATGGCTATAATTCCAAGATTGGTTGTGGTGTTGGTGTTGAATTCATCAACCCATGAGGAAAATCACACTTAGTTGTTGTTCACCTACAATTTGACTTCACAAATAATGTATTTGAATATGAATCATTAGTTCATGGTGTATTTTTTGTTCTTATTCTGAAGGTTAAGAATCTCAAAGTTTTTGGTGATTTAGAACTATTGGTTTTATAATTAAGAAGCCAATACACTTGTAATGAAAAGGCATTTGTCCAAATACTGCAACTAGGTATGGAACTTAATAGAATATTTTGATGTATTCAACATACAAATTTTTCCTTATGGGAGAAATTAAATTATAGATTTTTTAGAAATAACTAAGATTACTCTAGAACCTATAGTTGACACTAAGTTAAGAAGGTTCTTTTTAGAGTTAATTTATATTCCTTTTATTCTTGATAATATCAACAACTTCCAAGTATTCAATGATGATCACCATATCATTGACTTCATCACAAACATTGATGTACTTGAGTCTCAGATCCTTGATGAAGATGATTGAGAAGAGTTGATCTGGATGAGGAAGGGGTGATCAATTTTAAAACCAATAGCACACCAAAGGGCTTGGTATAACTACAATGACTATTTGACATGGATTACAAACGTGAAAAGGAAAAATCAGCCCCCACCAAAGGTATGTTGTAACAATATTGTAATATAGGTAATTCCAATTAATAGAAAGTGTGATAATGGGTGAAACATATATATAATGGGAAAAATAATGATTAATTCAATCCTTAAAGTACTTTAATGATGTCATAATGTGGAGATATGAAGACTTGAAAATGTTTAAAACTTCTATTCGCATGCATAACATCCATCTTAATTTAGGATTCAAACCATTCCATCAAAGTCAAATATCAATGAACCTATTGCTTAAAAAACTAACATTCAAATAAGTTCATAAGTTTATCTAAACAAGGATAATATTTCTTATTAGGAACTCTACATGGGTAGCTAACTTAGTGTCGGTCAGGAAGAAAAGCATATAGAT
The DNA here is from genome assembly GCA_037957365.1 of Torreya grandis. Lineage (NCBI taxonomy): Eukaryota > Viridiplantae > Streptophyta > Pinopsida > Cupressales > Taxaceae > Torreya > Torreya grandis. The sequence continues at coordinate 84,426 of JARHVA010003062.1, read as the reverse complement.
AAAGATCTATCTGGACTTATACAACCTGTACAAAGCCTCAAAGAAAGATAATTACTTGAATCCTTCACTATATGAAGTCTTAAATATAGTTAATGACTTTCAAAAAATGTCAATCCTATATGGGTATTTAGGTTACAATCAGATAGTGGTCAATCATGAGGACTAGATTAAGACAATGTTTACAATCAAGTGGGGTACATTCACATACAAAAGGATGCTATTTGGCATAATAAATTTGGGTGAGACCTTCCAAGGTGCCATGGATATCAAATTTAAGTATCTTATTGGAAAATATATAGTTATATATATGGTGATCTAACTATGTTTTCCAAAAATCAAGAAGACCATGTAAAGGATCTAAGGGAAGTATTGCAGAGATATAGGGATCATGAAATCTCCTTGAACTTGTAGAAGTGCATATTTGGAGTCACATAGGGTAATTTTTTAGTTTACATAATCTTAAAGTGAGGAATTTAAATAGACCCAAAAAGAGTAGAGGTGATTCTAAAAATTCCATTACCTAGTAGTAGAAAAGATTTGAAGTCATTCTTCAACAAGATCAACTTCATTAGAAATTTCATTTCATTATTTGTATAGATAATCCAAACACTAAACAAAATGATAAACAAGGATGTTAAGATTAAATGTAAATTTTAATTTTAATCAAATTTTACTCATATCAATAAATCAATTATAAATACACTAGTTCTAATCAATCTTGACTATACACAACCCTTCTACATATATTTTTTTGCTTCTAAACACTCAAGTGTTATTGTCTTAATGCCAAAGAGAGAATCCAGATATGAGAGACATGAATCATTCATGATTTATCCACTCCATAATGTTAAAATAAGGTATTCAAAGATATAAAAATAAGCTTTTTCCTTAATTAAAGTAGTCAAAAAGTTTAGACACTACATTCTGCCTACAAAGGTATTTACAGTTATCCTAGACCTAGTAGTGAAGGATATGTTAATGAAAAATCATCTGGATGAGAAAAGGGGCAAGTGGATAACCCTTTTCCAATATTTTGTCCTATAAATATAACCAATGAAAATTTTGAGAGGTTAAGGACTCAATAAGGACATGACTAAAGTAGACACATAGATACTTTTATAACAATAAATAGTTTGAGTTATCACAAATGATGACTAGTATCAAGATATGTTCTACTATTTACTCAACAATGAGTGTCCAAGTCAATTGATTTAAACTTAGATAAGAGCCTTGAAATTGAAAATTATAGACTTAATGATCAAATTAGGTGTACTATATATAAGGATCTAGTAAGGCATATATTTAAGATGCCTAAGCAAACAATAATCAATTGGAGTACTCAGTGATTTTCATGAGAAATATATAACTAAAAATGGTTCATGAAGTTATTAAGACCATTATTTAATTATATAAAGTTATTAATGGTTGCATGTTTTAAAATATACTCATTCCCATGACTAGATCTATCATACCTGCCAACTTGTGCATAGAGAATGTACCCCTACCATGCCATTGTAGCCATTTTTTGAGGTTTACCCATTCACAAAATAAGGATTGTATTTCATTGGTGCCATTAATGATAACTTCTCCATAGGAAAAAATTTAATCCTTACAAAAATTAACTATTCCACCCATTAGACCAAATCTAAAGTGTTTAAGAATTGCACAATCTATGTGGTAATAAACTTCTTAGAGGAACATATCATTACCAAGTTTGGGATGCGTGTTACTTTGGTATGTGATAATGGCCCTAATTTATCCTCATTATTCACTAAATGATATTTTAATAACCAATTAATTATCAAATTCTTCTCTAATTATCACCCCAAAGGTAATGGGGTAATTGAATAAATAAACAAAAATCTATTAGTTATTATTAAGTAAATCTTAAAAAAGAACCTTAGGGATTGGCACAAAGTTTTAAAGTTTTCACTATGGTCAGATAGTACTAGAGTTAAATATTATCTTGGTAGTTCCTTATATCATCTGGTATATGGCCAAGATCCTATCTTCCCTATGAACCTAATAACCCCAACCTTTTAGTTCATAAGAGATTATTTGGAAACTTTCAAAAAAATGACACTAGACTCATGAACCTAATAGGACTAGAGGAAAAAAGTGATACAACCTTGCTACACTTTAGCAAGCACCAAGGATTCATCAAGTGTTTATTTGACAAATAAGCTAAATTTAAATCCTTATGAATCTCTTACTTAGTCCTTTACTAGGATAAGGCTCATGAAAAAGGGAAAACACAATAAATTTGACACCTTATGGTTAGATCCCTACTAAATTTCTAAAATCCTAGGCAAGAATGCTTTCTACCTAAGGTGTCTAACTCGTGAGGATGTCCCATTTCCTATCAATGGGAAAGTTATCAAGCACTAGTTTTAGGCTTGAACCAGTTTGGAACACCCTATAAATAATTTCTTATTTCTTTATGATTTGTTGTTTGATTTTATTCCTTTCACTTATTTGCTTTTATTAATTTCTATTGTTTTTCTTTGATTTTTTGGTGTTTGGTTCAACTCTATGGTATTTTTTTTTGAGTTGGACCTATTTTTTGACCTGATCCCCCTACTTTATCAACATATGATAAATGATTAGCTTGTAGATAAGTAGAACCAATGGAACTTCTATAAGTTAATGTGAAAATCCTTATATGAATGCTTACATAAACTATTATGTTCTCCTTATATTTCAGATTGTGGAAGGATAATTATTTGAAAAAAAAAAACATGTGGATTTAGAAAGTCCTCTTTTCTTCTTTAAATACCATTAAATTCACTAAATAATGTATCTAAAGGAAGAATGCATCATTAATTTAATTATTCTTTATCTCATTTGTGATGAACTTTATAATTTTACACAAACCCATGGATTGGTCCCCATGTTGGAGATTTGTCAATGATGTCATGCTAATGTCATGAAGGTGTCTAGGTGAGTGGATGAAGTGCCTTTATAGTCTAAGTGATAATGACAAAGTGTGTAATGTGCGTGTCCTACTATGCTTCAAGGAGGCTTGGTTGACCTTCAATTTTGGCATGGTTAAATATGTTCAATGATGAGTATGGTGATTTGAGGATGTGCAATGGGTTATATCAGAAGTCAAGGATGATTTTAATGCTTGTGTGTATGAGTGGAATTCATCTAGTTCTTCATTGTGTTCATTTAAGCATAATTGGCTCTATGACAGATAAATCTGAGGAGGCATTTTTATGCCATTATATCTCACACATGTGAGGGTTTAAAGATTAGATTGATATATGGTTAGATTCTCTTATGTGAGGAGATCATATGGTCTAAATGTCATATCATGTGATTTAGTGTAGCAAAAGATATGTGGGTGCAAATTTTTTCTCTCAAATAGAAGCGCACTAAGTTTCAACACAACCAAATTTATAAAGATCTAACGGTTCACGTTTCATTGCATCAAAGATTGAGGACAAAAAATGAATCTAAGTTCAAATATTTTATTTTTCTAATTACAATAAAGATTTGAGTAATTAGTTTGGTGATGGCATATCTCACATGCATGAACGTTTCAAGAGGAAATGTCATATGGGTTTGTTCAGTATTTTGCCTAGTTTTTATGGTTTAAATCTGAGAACATGTGAGCAAGGTAAAAGATATATTTGTGAAAAGTTGGCATTATAAGTAGATTTAAATATTACCCATACTTAGTCATTTTTTCATGATGTTAAAGATCAGTACCAGATGGAGATTCAATGGTTCATAGGAGTTCATACATCTAGATCTATGGTGCATAGTAAGTCAAATGGGTCAAACTGTTTGATGCTTAAACAGGGTAAAAATAGAGATCCTTAAAAAAAATCAATGGATCATGTTTATTCCAAGGTGTCAAGAAGAATAAAGATGAGGACAAGTGTTTGATGTTTAACGTTGAGAAGAGGTGAAGACCAAACTTCTTCAGAAGATCAATAGTGAGTGGGTGTTCATACTAATCAATATCAATAATGCATATTAAAGTAAGCAGGCAAAAGTGAAAGAGGTTTAACAAGGTAAAGGTTAATATTATTACAATAATATTGATAGTGCATGATTAATATAAGTAGTGAGGATACGAGATGATAGCATAGTGTCCAAGGTTTACTATAACCATTGGCATTTGAAAATTAACAAAGGAAAAACTAGCATTCAGTGTTTGTGCCATAAAATTTGATTTAGGATGAATTTGAAGATTAAGTAAAAATAAAAGTTGAATATGACTCCATGGTACATCCATATAATATAATTAAAAGGTTTGAATGTATACATAGATAAAGATATTTAGATCCAGATTTGACCATGTGATTGACTATGTTGTACAAGTGACTCAAGAAGGTTGTTCAAGATTATTTTGTTGTTTTTGGGATGCCTCATGATGAAATAGATATTTTAAAGTGTTGTAGACTCCTTATGGATGATCTATGTAATCTTTGGAAGCTTGAATAATCAATATTTAGTATGAACAAAGATTAATAAGTTGAATGTGTGTTTTTTCATGTTGTCTTTATGAATAAGGCTATTATTTGATTTGATTGATCTTGCACAAAAGAGTGTAATGATGACTATAATCATTTGATAATGTCAAAGGGTTCATGTGGAGTGGACCTATGTATTTGAAGGTGGTCCTATGTTCTTATTTTTTGATTGATGAAGTGTTAAATGAGTGAATAGGTCTCCATGAGACCTATAAGGGCTACAAAGACCTAATTGATGTAGATCATATACCAATAAATCACATTCAACCTTGTTTTAAACCTCCATTACCTTAAGAAATGTTTACTAGCTCACTTCTCTATGCAAGATTCTAAGTTTCACTTATCATTCTATAGTTTTAAAGGTCTTTGATATTGTTTATTAGGTCCTTTACAATCTCATGGACCTCTCAATCACATATTAACTCCTCTACTGATACTTTACAAACCTCATTTCCTTCATTGATTAATTTTGTCCTATTTTGTAAACAATCCTTCTAACCCTTTTGTAGGCATTAACTACATAGTATGGAAAAGTATAGTTAACTATGGAAAATCAAAACTTTTTTATTGTTTCCCTAATGAAACATAACTGTATATCAAATTTTAAGCTTCAAATCTTTCATTAACATCACTTTCCTTCTTTAGACCTACTCAATTAGGTCTCCTCTTAGGCCTAATCCACCTTAGCTTCTAAAAACTATACTTACCCAGTGAACAAAAACTTAAAACTATTAAATTAGTTAAATAATATCAACATTACTCAATATACAAATTTTTGTGGGATTATGATAGTTAAAACATGTGATAATACTCAAACCCTAGTTTAGGCTTTTCACTAGCTCTATCTCAATTGAGAGCTAACTAAAATAAACTATGTGAATTATGATGCATTTAAAAGCTTAAAAATTATTTTGGTAGGTTTTTAATTACCTCTTTCAAGTCCTTCAACCATTATATATAAGCTTATAATTCATTGTCTTAACTTTCCATCTCAAAACATGCATGATTGTGTCAAGGAAAGACTGTATACAAGTCTATGTCAAGGTTTATAAACTCACACCACATTAATAATAAATACAAAGGTTAAAATATATTTAAATTTAATAAATCACATGTACCATAACATACTAAATTATTTTCCAATCACTCAATGGATCTTGTCCTCTCAAGCATCCAATGCATAGTCTGCAAATAGGGAAACTTATATAAAGTAAGGGTTTGTCCATAAAAAAATATGGGATTAAAAAGGTTTATTTTTTATTCATAGTTATTAAAAAATAAATTTTCAATGAATCCAAAATAAATCACATGTACAAACAATTTCCAACATCAAGTGTTGACCATATTATAAGCATTGTCTACTCTTTAAAAAAACAAACAATAAACTATGGTATGTTATGGTTATAGCTGAACACAAGATGTTGTCCACATTGTCTCTCAAAAATTGAAATAAAAATAGAAACAATAGCTTATTATATATCTCCAAAACATGTTATGATGCATTTATTAGTCATTCCTTATGAATAAATCAAATTTAGACTGTACTAAACCACTATATAGGAACAGGGGTCTGTACTTTGCATTTCCTTATCTAGAACTCTCTTTTCATTAAATATTATAGAAATTATTCATAAAAAAAAAATTCATTCATTTTTAAACACACAAGGAAACAAATTCCATTTCATTCTTTATAAAATGTAGTTAGTAACAAAAATCAAAAGACCTAAACAGGGTTTGTCAACTTCATTCCATCAAAACAGGGGTTACAAAACATCATATATCCCCTTCATACAAACTTTTACATTACATCCTAAATCCATATATTCAAATGGAAACTCTATTTAATCAAACATAATTGAATCCTATATTCCTAAATACAAGGCATAATTTAATATTGATTCCTCTTTTCCACGTAGAGGTTGTTTTTTTGCTCAAGAATTACATTTTTATCTTGATTTGACACCATGTGACATACCTAAGACAATGGCATTATATTATGACATTTTATGAAACTCTATAAGGTATAATCCCCTTGGACATGTTTTAAATATTATTTTCTAGCTTCACACATATCACAAAAGTCCTTTGAAAGGCTTCCCATTATTCAAAATTTTAAATAGAACTTTTGGTAGGAAAAGGAATAATTTGAATTCTATGCTCCTTAAGACCAACTAAACTCCACAAATGGACCTTTATTGACCTCTATTAACTATATGACACCTAATAAACTTTGAAAATACAAAAATTAAACTATTTTTGGGTCCTCAAGGGATGCCCCTGCATCATACTACGAAGATGAGAAATCTTTTCCTTAAGTTCTTGATGTTTCACTTGGCATATGTTGTTTTCTAAATGAAATGGACCTCCATATAGAAGGTATCAACTTCTACTTGCCTCTCATATAGGTTTACATGCTCTTGGTCCCCATATTTAGACCTTTTATAATTCATATCCTTAATAGACATACCTACATACAAAACCAAATTTTTAAACAAAACATGTATGTTGCTAGCTTCTTCCTTCCATGAATATGTATACCACTCTTATTCCTCTTTAAACTAATTCATATTATCTTTAACTCCATATTCAACCACTACTATAATTATGCAATCTTCCTCCTTCACCCATGCTTCTTATACTATCCATTCCACTTCATGCACAACTTATTATTGTCCCTTGTATGACTATTGCTTTAATATTGCTCATCTATATTACAACTACTCTTTTTATCATACTCATGCAAGGGATATATGTTCCCTTTCTCTATCTTACCTCCTTTTTCACTTAATTATCCCTCACAAGCCTTCTGTACATGGCCAAACTCATTATCATTTTTTGCTTATGCAAGTCTCACCTTCAAGCATACATATATTCCTTATGTGGTTTCCTCAATCACTTTAGGATACACATGCATCTCTATTTTATCTTCTAATTTATCTTTATCTACACCATTACAAAACAACATATTAGAAATAATATTTTACTTCATGGCTTTCTCATGAGTTTCCTCCTTCTTGGAAATTTCAACCTCCATCTTCTTCACTTACTTGGTGTCAATCCCAAGCCACTTCCTTTCCAACTCAGTGATAATATCAAAATCTATTATGATGTCTCCTCTTTCATGGACTTGGTTTTCATGATTTCCTTGATTACCTTCTTCTTTGAGCACTCTCATAGGTGATATTCTTTCTTTCTTTTAACAATTACTTGATTCCACCTTGCACTCTTGTGTTATCTCACTCTTTTACATCTTTGTGGACTCATAATGCTAAACACCAATAATCTCAATACAACTTAACTTATCTTCTTTGGGTGCTTTGACCAAACCCAAACTCTCCACTTCTTGACTCCAATATTGCATCATCATTATCCTTTCATCTCTCCTACCTTCTTCACATTTCAATGGGATAAGTGTATATGTCTTTCCATCTTGATTAATGGTATATGTGTTGGATTCACTATCATTTATGGCATGCTTATAAAACTATCATGGTCTTTCTAAAAATAAATGACACACATCTATAGGTGAAATATCACATAACACTTGATCTTTATATCTTCCTATTTGAAACTCAACCTAACTTTATTAACTTACCAATATTTGGTGTCCTTTATAAACCCATGAAACCTTATATGGTTTTATATGTGCTCTCCTCTTCAATCTTTACTTTTTCACCATCTCCAAAGAAACTATATTTTTAATACTACCTCCATCAATAGCCAAATTGCATACTTTACCTCTTGTCTTGCATCTGCTTCTGAATAGACTTCTCCTTTGGGTTGGTTCCTTAACTTGATTTTTATACAATAGGACTCTCCTCATGAGTAATGACACATTATTTTCATGCCTTATATTCTCATTCACCTCTCTCTTCTATTGTTTACTACTTCTCACATTCTTTGGACACTTTACTACTTTGTGTCCTTCTCTTTGGAAATTCCAACATTGCCCCTAAAATCTTTATCTTAGTCCTCTCCTCATTGAACCTTCTTCCCTTCTCAATCTAGCATCTACTAATGGTCTAATATATCTTGTATGGTTTTACCCCATGCTATGTTCTTGAACTACTACTGCATGTCCTTGTGGTCTCTATTAAACCACCTCTTTGTTCTCTTTCTCATTCATTATTGCTTGCAAAGTTATAAACTAACTTTGATGATCATCATTACTTTATTCTCATTTTTTTCCCCTATGAGAGTATCCTCAATATCCTCCATCCTTAAAACTAATGGATCAATTAGCTGAGTTACCTAGTCTACCATCTTCTTGACTAAATCATCATCATCCCTGTTAGCTCTTTTTATACAGCACTGCACCTGGTTCCCTATATTACACTTCACCTCAAAAAACATAATGTAAATTTAGTTCATAATACAAAAAATCTTTTTCTATCTCTGATACCATAATGATGCAGATCATATACCAAGAAATCACATGCAACCTTGTTTTAAACCTCCACTACCTTAAGCAATGCTTGCTAGCTCACTTCTCTATGCAAGATTCTAAGTTTCACTTGTCAGTCTATGATTTCAAAGGTTTTTTATATTTTTTATTAGGTCCTTTAATATCTCATGGAACTCTTAGTCACATATTAAATCCTCTACTAACACTTTACAAACCTCATTTCTTTCCTTGATCAATTCTTTCCTCTTTTACATACAATCCTTCTAGCCCTTTTATAGGCATTTACTACATAGTATGGAAAATTATAGTTAACAATGGTAAATCAATTTTTTTTTATTTTTTACCCTAATAAACATATTTGTATATAAAATTTTAATCTTCAAATCTTTCATTAAGATCGCTTTCCTTCTTTAGACCTACTCAATTAGGTCTCCTCTTAGGCCTAATCCACCTTAGCTTCTTAAAACCATAGCTACCCAGTCTATACAAACATAAAACTATGAAAATAAATTAAATCATATTAAAATTACTTATTATAAATTTTTTTTTGGATTTTGATGGTTAAAATGTCTGATAATACTCAAACCCTAGTTTAGGGTTTTCACTAGCTCTATCTCAACCAAGAGATAACTAAAATAAACTATGTGAATTATGATGAGTTTAAAAGCTTAAAAATTATTTTGATAGGTCTGTAATTACCTCATACAAGTCCTTCAACCATTAGATACAATATTGTAATTCACTATCTTAACTTTCCATCTCAAAACATGTTTGACTGTGTCAATGAAAAACTGTATACAAGTATATGCCAAAGTTTATTAACTCACACCACGTTCCTGATAAATACAAAGGTTCAAAAAAATTTAAATGGAATAAATAATATTTACCATAATGTACTCAAGTAGTTTTCAATCACTCAAATAATCTTGTCCTCTTAAGCATCTAATGCATAGTTTGCAAATAGGAAAACTTATACAAAGTAGGGGTCTATCCATAGGAAATCTAGGATTAAAAGGGTTTATTTTTTATTAATAGTTATTAAAACTTAAATTATCACCCAATATAACTTAAATCACATGTAAAAACAATTTTCCAATTTCAAATGTTGACCATCTTATAAGCATTATTTGTTATTTAAAGAAATAAACAATAAACCAAGGTTTGTTATGGTTATAGATGAACACAATATGTTGTCCACACTATCTCTTAAAAATTGAAATAAAAATAAAAATAATAATTTATTCTCTATCTCCCAAACACATTAGGATGCATTTATAATTCATTAATTATCAATAAAGGAAATTCAGATTATACTAAACCACTATATAGGAATAGGGGTTTGTACTTTGCATTTCCTTATCCATTACTCTCTAGTCATTAAATCTTGGAGAAATTATTCATAAAAAAAAAATCAATTAATTTTAATCACACAAGGAAACAAATTCCATTTTATTCTTTATAAAATTAAGTTAGCAACAAAAATCAAAAGACCTCAATAGGGTCTTTCAACTTCATTCCATAAAAACAGGGGTTACAAAACATCATATCTCCTCTTCATACAAAATTGTTCCATTATATCCTCCATCCATATATTAGAATGTAAAATGTATCTAATAAAACATAAATGACTCCTATATTCCTAAATAGGAGTCATAATTTAATATTTATTCCTCTTTTCCATTTAGAGGTTGTTTTCTTGGTTAAGAATTACATTATTGTCATGATTTGACACCATATGACATACCTAAGACAATAACATTGGATTATGACATTTTATGAAAATATATAGGGTGTAATACCCTTGGAAATGTTTGATAAATCATTTTAAAACTTCACACATATCACAAAAGTCCTTTAAAAGGATTCCCAATATTTAAATTTTCAAATAGAACTTTTGGCGGCAAAAGGAATAATTTGAATCCTATGCTCCTTAAGAACAACTAGAATCCAAAAATGGACCTATAATGACCTAAAAAAACTAGATGACACCTAATATAATTCCAAAATATAAAAATGAAATCATTTTTAGGGTCCTTAAGGGATTCCCCTACATCACTACTTGAAAGGTGTAACTGCTTAAGGGTGAACCATAGATGTTATAGCTGACCTGTTGAGGATGGTATTGAGCTATGGATTCATATGTTATAAGTCTTAGGTTTAAGTCATGTCTAATAGATGACCCAAATGTTGATATTCATGAAATCTCTATATATAGTGAAACCAAAGGAGATGGTTTCTAGATGTGAAAGAGGTGTGTGCATGTGAGAGTTATGGATTGAAGGAGAGGGAGAGGGAGAGTGACTAGTATATGAGTTGATGAGTAAATAAAATTGATGAATTTGTGTATGACCATTTGGTCATGTTATTTATGTAGTGATAGAGTCGTTACTAAGGAGTGAAGATTGATCCAAAAGGTAGCTTTGGATGCATTGATTCTACAGAGTTGAAGAGGGTTGATATACTTTGTATCTCCATCAAATTGGTAGGCAATCAATATTAAAGAGATGTTATTTTCATAGGTGTTGTTGTGATTACTAAACATATAGGGGTTTGTAGCCTAATTTCAAGGTGAAACTTGCTAAAAGTCTAATTTTTATGTTTGCTCAGCTAGATAGGTGTTGGAGCACCTTGTGGGATTATAGTCTCACTAAATAACAGATTGTAGTTCCTTGATTAGTCGTAGCTGGTGTACATTGGTTCTTTTTATTATAGGATAGTATTCTAATTACATGTTCTAGTGGGTTTTCTCTCCCAAGAGGGTTTCCCACATATGCCATGTGTTATGTGCTTGATCTTGTATTGTCTCTCTTATTCTTTGCTATGAAAGATATGTATGCTTCATGAAATGCTTATGGTAATTGATTAATACTTTGAAAGGATTAAAATTTAAGTTGGATTATCTCATCTCATTGATTTACCCCCTTCTTAGTGATTGTACCTATAACAATAAGTATCAGAGCAGGTCCTTTGGTAAAGGTTTGACAACTTGAAGGTGATCTAAGGTATAATATGGGTAGTCATCAAGGAGGTTTCTCTACTAAGCAAGCACCGATGTTCAATGGATCCAATTATTCTTTTTGTAGTATAAGGATGATGAACTACATCATGTCCCTAGGGTTTGACATTTGGTAATCTATTGTGGATGGTTAATCTATAGCTACTATTCCTTTATCTAGTGTTACAAATAAAAAATTGTTTGAGAATAATTATAAGGCAATTAATGCTATCACTTATGGGCTTTCAGAGACTAAATACACCAAGGTAATACATTGTACATATATGAAAAAAAATATGGGATAAATTGAAGACTATTTATGAAGGATACTCAAAAGTTAAGTTGGCAAAGTTGTAGACTCATTGAAGATAATCTAAGACTCTCAAGATGAAGGAAGAAAATTTTGTGGCATATTTTCTATAGAGAGTTGATGAGATTGTGAACATCATTATAGGTCTTGGAGAGAACCTTCAAGAGGATACTATATTTTAAAATATATTAAAGTCTCTTTCTATCAAGTTCGATTTAAAAATGTCTACTGTATAAGAAATTATTGATCTTATTAAGTTGAAAATGGATGAATTACATGACATCCTTACTACCTATGAGATGATAACAAATGATGATATACCATTGAAGAAGGAAGCAACATTCAAGATAAATATGAAGCCTAAGAAGAAGTTCCAAGGTAATAAACCCAAGGAGGATGAACTAATTTCTTTATTTAAAAGGAAATTGAAAATACGTTCAGGAAAGTATAAGGGTAAACTACCCTTTAAATGCTTCAATTATGGAGAGATAGGACATTTTTATAGAAAGTTCCCTCATTATCATGATCATGAAGAACACGGTGAAGACCAAGATGAAGACAATAAGACATACAGGCAAAAATAATTTAGAAAGTATAACAATAAGAAGAAGTCCTTCAATAACTAGAAGAGTCTCTACACTAATAAATATTGTAGCTCATCAGGTTGGAATGAAGACATTGATTCAAATTATGATTATGAATATGATGGTCCTATTGAAGATGAATCCCTTTTCATGGATAAAGAAGTAAGTTATTCATATTAAAATTAGTCTACTTGGAGTGATTCAGATGCTGATAGAGATGAGGTAGGATGTGAAACTAAATTAATGAATGCCATTAAAGAACTAAAGATTGAGAAGAAGATTAACAATAAGATGAAGTCACAAATCAAGGACTATGAAGAGCAATTCAGTGTTTATGAAGCAAGAATGAATGAAGACACCAAGGATCATGAAGATATGGTTAAGCATCTCAGTTGTCAATTGAAAATCTTATCTACAAGCCTAAAAGCTAAAGAAGATGCATGTTCAAGGTATGTAATATAAAATGAGTCATTGAAATCTAAGTTAGAGAAGACATCTAGTAAGGTGAAGTCATTTATGATATTTTAAAATATCTTAAGTGATATAGAAAATATTTTTAATGATCAAAAGCATGTAAGTGATAGAACTAGCCTTGGATAAAAAGAAAAACTAGATAATGCAACTCAGGACAAGATGAAAACTAATGTGAACAAGAATAATATAAGTTTGAAGATAATTCAATAGTCAAGGAATGAAGGTGTTGGAAAACTAAATAAAAATTAGATCAAACAACCAAATACCATGAGGTATGCATGTTTTAATGGTTAATTTTACACATGTAATCAGTTTGGGCATAGAGCTAGAGAATGCAAGAGACTTGTTAGAAATGAGTTTTCATATAACTATGATGGGGTCATCAACCTAAAGGTGTGAAAAAAGTTAATTTCTTCAACTATCTTGATGAGGGACACTTTTCTAAGTAATGTACAAATAAGGTAAGGCAAGGTGAGTCTTCTTCAAAACAAAGAGTTTGTTTTAGTTGTTATGAAATAGGAAACATTGAAAGAGTTTGTCCATATTAGGTCGGGAAAGTTGAGTCCACTTAAAAAATAATGGTTTTCTATGACTGTGAGAATATTGGTGACATTTATATATTATACAAGCAAAGGCCATCAAGTTAAAATGAGTTTAATTAGGCTTCTAGAGTGCAAAGAAGAAGGCAAGTTAACTCATGTAAACCAAAGGTGGTGAGTATGAGTCATGATGGGTCTATTAGTCTAAGTAATATATTTGTGATGGTCGAGAATGCTATAGAAGTTAAAGAGTTTCAAGGTCTCTCATTATATGCTCATATTGTGGATAAAGAGATTAATCTTAAAGAAAGGACTAAGGTATTGGTTAAGGCTAGTTCTAAGGTGAGTATGGATCCAAGCAAACATCTTGTTGTTGATATGTAAGTTTCATGCAAAAAACATGAATTATTAGTACCTAGTGATGTGGTTCCAAACTATAAGGAATATTCTTTAGATGAAAATTTAGGTTATGAATCTTTGTTGTCTTCATGTATTACCAATTCAATCTTAGAAAAAGGATAATGTTATAGTGGTTGAGCATGTTTCTTTTCTTAAGCCTAAGAATAATAAGAAGAACTACTAGTATCAGATGACCAAGGAGGAGAAAGAATATGAGGAATTTTTGGAAACTCCTAGTTTCACACTGTTCTAAGGCATTGTGAAGTAGGGTGTCTCTGTTTATGCTTCTTAAGAGACTCCTTTCAGTGGAGAAGCAAGTATTGCTATGTATGTAGTGTCTATAGGATAATAATGGGAATTTCAAGGTGGATTAATGAGATTAATACAATGTCAAGAATATTTTGATGATTATAAAGGTCTCTTCACTTCTTTGTAATGTATTATAGGTAGTTTTTGTGTCTTAATGATCCTTTTTGTGCCAATTTAAGATTTTTTAGTGCTCTTAGTTTTCTCAGTTTTGGCTTAAGGGTAAGTAGGCCTAAAATTGGTTATAGGAATTCAAATTTCCCAAAGGTATGAAGGATAAAATTTTGGTCCAAAAGTGTGTGATAGTTGTCTCGAGGTGTTCAAGAAGTTTTAGAGGAGGGCATTGACTAGGAGTTTTATTGACTTTGTTTGCTTTGAGATTCTAGGGTTTTGGACTCTACTAGCAAAGTGGTTTGAATTATGAGTTGAGAATTGAGTCTTATTAATAGGTTGAAGGGACCAAATGGGTTATCAAATCAAGATTCATAGAGATTTGAAGGTTTTTAGATTTTAAGTTATTCAAGCTTTTGTCAAAATAGACGCCTAATTGGCTAGTAGGTTTATGAAAGAAGTATATTGAAAAGGATGAGAGAGGTGATGAAAGTTGGTGTGCTTGAGGGGGAATATTACATTGATACATATATGAAGTTTTAGGTCTTGAAGTTGTGTCTACATAAATTTTTGGGATATAAAAGTTCTAAGTAGGGCTACAAGGAAACGAGACAGGCCTTGAGTGAAGAAGAGTGATTTTTTTGCTCAGTTTCTCCAAAAGAAAAAGAAATATATGTTTCAAGGTGATTTATTAGGTTGGTTTAATAGCATGGTTCCTCTTTAGTGAGTGGAAATAAATTTTATTGATGATCCTTGAGGTGGCTCAAGAGAGAAGGGTAGTAAGCCTATGTGGTGATTCTCCATGGTGTGTGGAGATTTGAAGATGCTCAATAGGTTAAATGGATCAGAGATATTAGGGGGAGTCATTATTAGATGTTTCTTGGTGAGTTTCATCATATTTTAGTGTTTTTTGTGTTCTTTTTTCATTTCTTGTAGTGCTTGGTTAAAGAGTGTTGGCATGTAGCAACAAAATGTTGGCAAGGCAAGAAAATGTAGGCTCGAGGTAAGGGGGAATTTGTACTATATTTATAAGATTTTCTTCTCATATTGGTAGTATTTTTAGGTCCTCAAGATTTGTTGGTTCCCACTTTGTCATTATGTCAAAGGGGGAGAAATTTCCTATTGTGGAGTGCTTAAAGAGAGAAAAGGAAGGTGATTTGTATATTTCTATATGATGCTTGTTGACATCAATGACAAAGGGGGATATTGTTGGAGAGTTTTTAATGATGTCATGGTGATTTAATGATTGTGTCTAGATGAGTAGATGAAGTTCCTTGATAGTCTAAGTGATAATGATAAAGTGTACAATGTGCTTGTCCTAGTATGTTTGAAGGAGGCTTGGTTGATCTTTAGTTTTGGAATGGTTATAGATGTTCAGGGATGAGTATGGTGATTTGAGGATGTGAAAGGGGTCCTATCAGAGGTTAAGTATGATTGGAGTGCTTGTGTTCATGAGTGAAATTAATTTGGTTCTTCATTAAGTTCATATAGGCATAATTAGCTCTATGATAGATAAATTTGAGGAGGCATTTTTATGTTGTTATATCTCACACATGTGAGGATTCAAAGAGAAGATTGATATATGTTTGGATTATCGTATGTGAGAATATATTATGGTCTATTTTAGATCATATGATTTAGCATAGAAAAATATGTGTGGGTGCAAAGTTGGTCCCCCAGATAGAAGTGCACTAAGTTTCAACACAACCAAATTAGTAAAGAAGATCTAATGGTCCATATTTCATCGCATCAAAGATTGATGACACAAAATGAATCTAAGATAAAATATGTTATTTGTCTAATTACAATAAATATTAGAGTAATTTGACGGCATATCTCCCATACATATATGTTTTAAGAGGAAATGGTCATATGGGTTTGTTCAGTATTTTACCTAGTTTCTATGGTTTGAATTTGAGAACATGCGAGTGAGCAAGGTAAAATATATATCTATGAAAATTTGACCTTCCAAGCATATTAAAATGGTCCCAAAACTTAGCCATTTTTTCATGATGTTAAATATCAGGAGTAGATGGAGATCTAATGGTTCACAAGAGTTTGTACATCTATATATATGGTGAATAATAAGTCAAATGGGTCAAAATATTTGATGCTTAAACTAGGTAAAGGCTGAGCTCCTTAAAAATATATAAATGGATCATGTTTGTTCCAAGGTTTTAGGAAGAAACAAGATGAGGACAAGTATTTGATGTTTAATTTAGAGTAGAGGTAAAGACCAAGCTTCTTCAAAAGATTAATGGTGAGTGGGTATTTGTGCTAATCAAGATCAATGGTGCATATTAAATTCAAGAGGTCAAAGTGATAGAGGTTTAACAAGGTAAAGGTTGAGATCCTTAAAATAAAATCAATGGTGCATGCTTAATATAAATAATGAGGACATGATATGATATCATAGTGTTCAAGTTTTAATTGTGATCGTTGGTATTTAAAAATTAATGAAGGAAAAACTAGTGCTTATTATTTGTGCTATAAATTTTGATTTACGATGAATTTGAAGATGAAGTAAAAAGTAAAAGTTGAAGAGGAATTTATGGTGCATCTACTAAATATTATTAAGAGGTTTGAATGTATGTACAAACAAAGATATTAATCTCTAAATTTGACTATGTGATTGACTGTGTTCTACAAGTGACCCAAGAAGGTTGTTTGAGATTATTTTGTTATTGTTTGGATGTCTCATGATTAATTACCTATTATAAAGTGTTTTACACTCCTTGTGGATTATTTTTATGATATTTTAAATCTTGAACAATTGATAGTTAGTATGAAAAAATATTAATAAGCTGAATATGTGTTTGCTCATGGTGTCCTTATGAACAAGGCTATTGTTTGAGTTGATTGAGCTTACACAAAAGAGTGAAATGATGAATGTAAGAATTTGAGAATTTCAAATGGTTAATTTGGAGTGGAAATATTAATTTTAAATTGGTTCTATGTTCTTTTTGTTATTGATGAAGTGCTAAATGGGTGAATAGGTCTCCATGAGACCTATAAGGGCTACAAGGGCTTAATTGTAAGGTGTAGATGCCTAAGGGTGACCCATAGATGTTACAGATGACCTTTTGAGGATGGTATTGACTTATGGCTTCATATGTTATAAATATTAAGGGTTAATGAATGTCTAATGGCTGACCAATATGTTTATATTCATGAAGGCTCTATATAGTGAAACCAAAGGAGATGGTTTCTAGATGTGAAAGATGTGTGTGCATGTGAGAGTTATGGAGAAAAGGAGAGAGAGAGTGCCCAGTAGATGAGTTGATTAGTAGATAAAATTGATAAATATGTGTATGAACATTTTTTCATGTTATTAATGTAGTGATAAAGTTGTTACTAAAGAGTGAAAAGTGGTCCAATAGGCGGTTTTGAATGCATTGAGTGCGTAGAGTTGAAGAGAATTGATATACTTTGTATCTCCATCAGATTGGTAGGAAATTAATGTTTAAGATATGTTTTTTTCATAGGTTTTATTTTGGTCTCTCAACATCTAGGGGTTTATAGCCTCTTTTCAAGGTGAAACTTTCTAAAAGTCTAGTTGTTGTGGTTACTCAGCTAGATAGGTGTTGTATCATCTTGTGGGATTGTAGTCTCACTAAATAAGGGAATATAGTTCCTTGATCAATGGTATATTATATAAAATATTTATTTTTATTATATAATAATATTCTAATTGTAGGTTTCAGTGGGTTTTTTCTCCCAAGAGGGTTTCTCACATATGTCATGTTTTATGTGCTTCATCTTGCATTGTCTCTCTTATTCTTTACTATGAATGATATGTATGCTTCATGAAATGATTTTGGTAATTGATTAAGAGTTTGAAATTATTAAAATTTAATTTGGATAACCTAGGCTCACTGATTTATCCCCCCTCTTAGTGATAGCACCTCTAACAATTGGTATTAGAGTAGGTCCTTTGGTGAAAGCTTGATAGATTGAAGGTGATCCAAGGTACAATATGGGTAGTCATCAAGGATATTTATCTAATAATAAATAACCAATGTTCAATGGATCAATTATGATTTTTGGAGTGAAAGGATGAGGACATACATCATGTACTTAGGGTATGACATTTGGTAATATGTTGTAGATGGTTATTACACACCTATTATTCCTCCATCTAGTGTTATAGATAAGAAGTTGTTTGAAATAATTCTAAGTCAATGAATGCTAGCACCTATGGGATTTTAGAGACTGAATATACCAATGTAATCCATTGTATATATACCAAGGAAATGTGGGATAAATTTAATATTATTTATGAAGGAGACTCAAAATTTATGTTGGCAAAGTTGCAAACTCACTGAAGATAATTTGAGAGTCTCAAGATGAAGGAAGAAGATCATATGGCATCTTTTCTACAAAGTGTTGATGAGATTGTGAACATCATCAAAGGTCTTAGAGAGAACCTTAAATAGGATATTATATCTCAAAATATATTAATGTCTCTTTATATAATGTTTGATTCAAAAGTGTCTGCTATAGAAGAAAGCCATGATGTTACTAAGTTGAAGATGGATGAATTACATGGCATCCTTACTACCTATGAGATGAGAATAAATGATGATAGACCACTAAATAAATAAGTAAAATTCAAGATAGAGATGAAGCCTAAGAATAATTTCTAAGGTAATAAACCCAAGGAGGATTACATTTTTGATATTGTTGAGGATGAACTGATTGAATTGCTTACAAGGAAATTGAAAATAAGTTTAGGAAAGTATAAAGGTAAAATACCCTTAAAATTCTTCAACTATGGAGAGAGGAAATTTTGATATAAAGTTACCTCATAATCATGATGATGAAAAACATGGTGAATACCAAGATGAAGACAAGAAGACATACAAGTATAAAGTATTCAGAAAGTATAACAACAACAACAAGTCCTTCAATAAAAAGAAGAGCCTCTACACCAATAAAGATTATATCTCATTAGATGAGAATGAAGATAGTGACTCAAAGTATGATTATAAAGATTATGGTCCTATTGAATATGAATCCATTTTCATGGCTAAGGAAGGATGTTGCTCATATCAAAAGGAGTCTACTTGGAGTGATTTAGATGTTGATAGAGATGAGATGGACTATGAAATTTAATTGATGAATGCCCTTGAAGAACTAAATAATGAGAAAAATATTAACAAGAATAAGTAGTAAAAAATCAAGGGATATGAGGAAAAATTTAGTGTGTATGAAGAAAGAATGAATGGAGACACCAAGGAACATGAATATATGGTCAAGCATATCAGTTTTCAATTAAAAATCATATCTACAAGCCTAAAAGATAAGGAAGATGAATGTTTAAGGTATGAAATTTTAAATGAGTCATTGAAATTTGAATTAGATAAGACATCTAGTAAAGTGAAGTCATTTATGAGATTTGAAAAGAGCTCAAGTGATTTAGACAATATTCTAAATGATCAAAATCATGCAAGCAATAGAATTAGTCTTAAATACAAATAAGAACTAGAGAATGCAACTGAAGACAAGATGAAGATTAATGTGAAAAATAACAATCTAAATTTGAAGACAAATCATAAAATAAGGAATAAAGGTGCTAATAGACTGAAGATAAATCAGATCAGACAACCAAATTCCATAAGGTATGCAAGTTTCAATGGTTATTGTTATAGATGTAATCAGTTTGGGCATAGAGCTAGAGAATGCAAGAGACCTGATAGAAATGATTTTACATATAACTATGATGGGGGTCATCAACCAAAAGGTGTGAAAAATGTAAGTTTTTCAATTGTATTGATGAGGGACACTTTTCTAAGTAGTGTCCAAATAAGGTAAGGCAAGGTGAGTCTTCTTCAAAATAAAGAGTTTGTTTTAGTTATTATGACATAGGACACATTACAAGATTTTATCTATATCAGGTAGGGAAATTTGATTCCACTTCAAAAATAATGGTTTGTTATAATGGTGATAAGATTGGTCACATTTCTAGATTCTAAAAGCAAGGCCATCAAGTCAAAATGACTTCAATTAGGCTCCTAGAGTGTAAGCAAGAAGGCAAGTTAACTCATGGAAAACAAAGGTGGTAAGTGTGAGTCATGATGTGTTTGTTGGTCTGAGTAATCTATTTTTTATCTTAGAGAATGTTATAGAAGTTAAAAAGTGTTAAGGGATCTCATTATCTACTCATGTTGTATATAAAGAGACCAAGCTCAAAGAAAGGCCCAAGTTATTAGTTGAGGTGAGCTATGAGGTGAGTATGGATCCAAGTAAACATCTTGATATTGATGAGAAATTTGTATGCAAAGAACACCAATTTTTAGTGCCTAGTGATGAGGTTCTGAACTATAAAGAAGATTATTCAAAAGAAAAGGTATGTCATGAATCTTTGTTATCTGCATGTATTGTCAATTCAATCTTAGAAGAAGAGGAGAATGTTGTAGTGGCTGAGCATGTTGATTCTCTTAATCCTAAAAAGAATAAGAATTAAAAGTATTAGATTAATTAGGAAGAGAAGGAATATGAGGATTTGTGGAAAACTCCTAGTTTCACACTATTCTAGGACATTGTGAATTAGGGTGTCTCTGTCTATGCTTCTTAAGAGACTCCTTTCAATGGAGAAGCAAGTGTTGTTGTGTATGCAGTGTCTACAAGATTAGAAAGGTTATTTCCATGTTTCCTAATGAGATTGATGAAATGTAAAGAAGAGTTTGATGATTATAAATTTTTGTACAATTATTTGTGATGTGTTTTAGGTAGTTTTTTGTGTCTTAATGATCCTATTTATGCCAATTGAAAATTTTTGAGTACTCTTAGGTTTCTCAGTTTTATCTTAAGGGAAAGTAGGCATTAAATGGGTTATATTAATTCAAAGTTACCAAAGTATATAGGCTTTAATTTTTGTCTATAAGTTTTTGATGGTTGTCTCCATGTGTGCAAGAATTTTTAGAGGAGGGTGCTAACCAGAAGGAGGTTTGTTGATTTTGTTTGTTTTGAGATTTTAGGGTTTTAAGCTCTTCTAGAAAAATTGTTTTATTTAATATTTGAGGTCTAAGTATTATTAATAGGTTGAATAGGCTAAATGGGTTATAAAATCAAACTTCATATAGATCTGAAGGTTTGTGGATTTCATGTTATTCATGTTTTTGTCAAAATGGAGGCCTAATTAGCTAGTAGGTTTGTGAAGTATGTATGTTTTATAGGATGAGATAGGTGATGAAAGTTGGTGTGATTGATGGGGAATATGAGAGTGATCTAGATATGAATTTTTAGGTCTTGAAGTTGTGTCTATACAAAGTTGTGGGCTTTGCAAGTTTCAGGTAGGGCTATAAGAAGACTAAACAGGCCTTGTGTGAAGAAAAGTGCCTATTTTTTACCTAGTTTATATAAAATAACAAGGTATGTATGTTTTAATGTGATTTATTAGGTTTTTTTAAGAACATGGTTCCTATTTGATGAATGGCTGAATTTATGTTGTTGATCCTTGAGGTGCTTAAGAGAGATGGCTAGTACGCATATGTGGTGATTCTTCATCATGTGTGGAAATCCGAATATGATCAAGAGGTGAAATATCTTAGAGATATTATAGGGAGTCCCTCTTAAATGTTTATTGGTGATTTTCATCAGATTTTAGTGTTTTGTGTGTTCTTTATTCATTAGTTACAATGCTTGGTTAAAAAGTCTTTGCATGTGGCAAGAGGATGGTGTCAAGGCGAAAAGAGGTAGGCTCAAGGTAACGGGGAGTTTTTAATATATATATATATAATATAGACTTATCCTTTTGGTAGTATTTTTAGGTCCTTAGGATCAATTTTTTCCCAATTTTTCATTATGTCAAAGGGGGAGAAAGTTCCTATTATGGAGTTCTTGAAGAGAGAGAAGGAAGGTGAGTTATATATTACTATATGATGGTTCTTGATGTCCATGACAAATGGGGATACTGTTGGTTAGTTTTAAATGATTTCATGGTGATTTCATGAAGATTTATTTGTGATTAGATGAAGTGCCTTGATATTCTAAGTGATAATGACAAAGTGTGTAATGTGTTTGTCTTAGTATGCTTGAATGAGGATTGGTTGATCTTTAGTTTTGGCATGGTTAGAGATGTTTAGGGATAAATATGGTGATTTGAGGATGTGAAATGGGTATTATCATAGGTAAAGTATGATTGGATTAATTTTTTTCATGATTATAATTTATTCAGTTCTTCATTATGTTCATTTAGGCTTTATTGGCTCTGTGATAGATAAATCTGAGGAGGCATTTTTATGTTATTATATCTCACATGTGTGAGGGTTCCAAGAGTATATAGATATTTGGTTGGATTATATTATATGTGGAGATCATATGGTCTAAATTTTAGATCATGAAATTTAGCACAATAAGAGATATATGGGTGCAAAGTTGGTCCCTCTGATAGAAGTGCACTAAGTTTCAACATTTAGAAAAATTTGTATAGAAGATCTAATGGTCCACATTTTATCACATCAATGATAAATGATGTGAAATGAATATGAGCTCAAATATATTACTTTTATAAGTAAAATAAAGAGATGAGTAATCATTTTGGTGATGCCATATCTCTCATGCATGAATATTTTAGGAAGAAATGGTCATATGGGTTTGTTTATTATTTTCCCTAGTTTCTATGGTTCAAATTTGATAACATGCAAGTGAACAAGGTAATAGATATATTTTTTTCAAAGTTAGAATTCCATTAATATTTTAATGGTCCTAATACTTAGTCATTTTTTCATGATGTTAAATATCATAACTAGCTGGAGATTCAACGGTTCACTAGAGTTCATACATAAAGATCTATAGTGCAGAGTAAGTCAAATGGGTCAAAGTGTTTGATGTTTAAACTGGGTAAAGACTAAGATCCTTAAAAAATTTCAATGGATCATGTTTGTTATATGGTGTCAATAATTATCAAGATGATTACAAGTGTTCAATATTTAACATTGAGTAGAGGTAAAGACCAAACCTCTTCAAAAGATCAACGATGAATGAGTATTCATACTAATGAAGATCAACAATGCATATTAAATTCAAGAGGTCAATATGATAAAGGTTTAACAAGATAAAGGTTTAGATCCTTATAATAATATAGATGGTGCATGATTAATATAATCAATGAGGACATGAGATGATATCATAGTGTCCAAAGTTTAACTCTGACCGTTGGCATTAGAAAATTAATGAAGGAAAAACCAGTGCTCAGTTTTTGTTCCATAACTTTTGAATTAGGACGAGTTTAAAGATGAAGTAAAAAAGAAAATTTGAATAGGAATCCATAATTCATCCATAAAATGAAATTATGAGGTCTTGATGTATGTATGAATAAATATATTGAGCTCTAAATTTGACTATGTGATTGACTATGTTCTACAAGTGACCCTAGAAGGTTGTTTGGGATTATTTTATTGTTTTTTGGATGTCTCATGATGAATTAGCTATTGGAAAGTGTTTTAGACTCATTTTAGATTATTTGTGTAGTATATTTAAGCTTGATAAATTAATATTTAGTAGTAACAAATCTTAAGAATGTGATTGTGTATTTGTTTATTCTGTCCTTATGAACAAGGCTATTGTTTGAGTTGATTGAGATTGCTCAGAAGAGTGAAATGATGACTATAAGAATTTGATAATGTCAAAGGGGTCATGTGGAGTGGACATATACATTTTAAATTTATCATGTGTTCTTTTTTTTCTCAATGAAGTGTTAAATGGGTGAATAGGTCTCCATGAGACCTATAAGGGCTACAAGGGCCTAATTGAAAGGTGTAGATGCTTAAAGGTGACCCATAAATGCTATCACTAACCTTTTGAGGATGGTATTGAGATATAGATATGTATGTTAGAATTATTAAGGGTTAATGCATGTATAATGGCCAAAAAATATGTTGATATTCATGAAGGATCTATATATATTGAAACTAAAGGAGATGGTTTATAGATGTTAAAGAGGGGTGTGCATGTGAGAGTTGTGGAACAAAGGAGAGAGAGAGTGCCTAGTATATTAGTTGATGAGTAGATAATATTAAGGATTATGTGTATGACCATTTGGTCATATTATTTATGTGTTGACAAAGTTTTTACTTAGGAGTGATGAGTGATCCAAAAGGTGGCTTTGGATGTATTGAGTGTGTAGATTTGAAGAGAGATGATATACTTTGTATCTCCATCATATTATTAGGTAATCAGTGTTTAGGAGATATTATTTTCATAGGTGTTGTTGTGTCTACTCAAAATTTAGGGGGTTTTAGCCTCCTTTTAAATTGAAACTTGTTAAAAGTCTAGTTGTTATGGTTGTTGAGCTAGATATGTGTTGTAGCACCTTGTGGGATTATAGTTTCACTAAATA
This sequence comes from Torreya grandis, assembly GCA_037957365.1. Lineage (NCBI taxonomy): Eukaryota > Viridiplantae > Streptophyta > Pinopsida > Cupressales > Taxaceae > Torreya > Torreya grandis. The sequence goes on along the minus strand of JARHVA010003062.1, from coordinate 59,477 downwards.
AGGGATTGTAGTTACTTGATTAGTTATATGTAGTATAAATTGGTTCTTGTTATTATATAATATTATTAAAATTATAGGTTTAAATGGATTTTTTCTTCTAAGAGGGTTTCCCATATATGTCATGTGTTATGTGCTTGATCTTGAATTATCTCTCTTGTTCTTTGCTATGAATGATATGTATCCTTCATGAAATGATTATGGTAATTGATTAAATTTTTTTAAGGATTGAAATTGAAGTTGGAATATTTGGGTTCATCAGTTCACCCCCCTCTCAATGATTTTACCTCTAATAATTGTTACAAAAGTAGGTCCTTTGTTAAAGTCTTGATATCTTGAAGGTGATCAAAGGTACAATATGAGTAGTCATCAAGGAAGTTTCTCTACTGATAAATCACCCATGTTCAATGGATCTAATTATGATTTTTAGAGTGAAAGTATGAGGAACTACATCATTTCCCTAGGTTTTGACATTTGAAAATCTGTTGTGGATGGTTATTCTACACCCATTATTCCTCCATCTAGTGTGTAGAAAAGAAGTTGTTTGAGAAAAATTCTAAGGCAATGAATGTTATCAATTATGGGATTTCAGAGACTGAATACACCAAGGTAATCCATTGTACATCTTCTAAGTAAATGTGAGATAAATTGAATACTATATATGAAGGAGACTCAAAAGCTATGTTGGAAAAGTTGCAGACTCACTGAATACAATTTATGAGTCTCAAGATGAAGGAAATATTTATGAGTCTCAAGATGAAGGAAAAATATTTTATGAGATATTTTATACATAGATTTGATGATATTATGAACATCATCAGATGTGTTAAAGAGAACCTTGAAGAGGATAATATAGCTCAAAATATATTAAGGTCTCTTTCTATCAAGTTTGATTCAAAAGTGTCTACTATAGAAGAAAGTCATGATCTTACTAAGTTGAAGATGAATAAATTGCATTGCATCCTTACTACCTATGAGATGAGAATAAATGATGATATAACACTAAATAAGGAACCATGATTTAAGATAGATATTAATCCTAACAAGAAGTTACAAGGTAGGAAACCCAAGGATGATGACATTTTTGATATCGATGAGGATGAATTGATTACTTTGTTTATAAGAAATTGAAAACAGGTTCAGGAAAGTATAAGGGTAAAATACCATTCAAATGCTTCAATTGTTGAGAGATAAGACATTTTGCTATAAATTTCCCTTATAATAATGATGATGAAGAACATGGTGAAGAACATGATGAAGATAAGAAGACATACATGAAGAAAGGATTCAAAAAGTATAATACTAAGAAAAAGTCCAATAATAATAAGAGTTTCTACACCAATAAATATTGTAGCTCCTCAGATAAGAATGAAGATAGTGACTTAGAGTATGATTATAAAGATGATGGTCCTGTTGAAGATGAATCCCTTTTCATGTCTATGGAAGGAAGTTGATCATATCAAAAGGAGTCTACTTGGAGTGATTCAAATGTTGATAGAGATGAGGTGGACTGTGAAACTAAATTGATGAATGCCCTTGAAGAACTAAAGATTGAGAAGAAGATTAAAAAGAAGATGAAGTCACAAATTAAGGAATATGAGGAAAAATTTATTTTGTATGAAGCAAGAATGAATGAATACACCAAGGAACATGAAAATATGGTTAAGCATCTCAATTGTCAATTATAAATCCTATTTACAAGCCTGAAAGCTAAAGAAGATGAATGTTTAATGTATGTAATTGAAAATGAGTCATTGAAATATAAGTTAGAGAAGACATATAGTAAGTTGAAGTCATTTGTGATATTTAAAAAGAGATAAAGTGATATAGACAATATTTTGAATGATCAAAATCATGTAAGTGATAGAACTGGTCTTGGATACAAAAAAGAACTAGAGAATGCAACTCAAGACAAGATGAAGACTAATATAAACAAGAACAATTTGAATTTGAAGATAAATCATTAGACAAGGAATGAAGTGTTGGTAGACTAAAGACAAATCAAATCAAACAACTAAATTATATGAGGTATGCAAGTTTCAATGGTTACTATTACACATGTAATAAATTTGGACATACAGATAGAGAATGTAAGAGACCTGCTAGAAATGAGTTTACATGAAACTATGATGGGGGTCATTAGTCAAAAGGTGCGAATAAAGTTAAGTGCTTCAAATTTCTTGATGAGGGACGCTTTGCTAAGTAGTGTCCAAATAAGGTAAGGTAAGACGAGTCTTCTTCAAAAGAAAGAGTTTGTTTCAATTGTTATGACATATGACTTACAATATTTTATCCATATTAGGTAGGGAAAGTGGAGTCCACTTCAAAAAAAATGGTTTACTACAACTATGAGAAGATTGGTCACATCACTAGATTCTTCAAGCAAAGGGCATCAAGTCAAAATGAGTTCAATCAGGCTCATAGAGTATAAGGAAAGAGGTAAGTTAAATCATGGAAACCAAAGGTGGTAAGTGTGAGTCATGATGGGTTTGTTGGTCTAAGTATTCTATTTTATATGGTGGAAAATGCTACAAAAGTTAAAGTGTTAAGGGATCTCATTATCTACTCATATTATGTATAAAGATATCAAGCTTAAGGAGAGGACCAAAGTACTGGTTGAGGCTAGTTTTGAGGTGAGTATAGATCCAAGTGAACATCCTAATATTAATAAGAAAGTTTAATTCAAGGAACATTAGTTGTCAGTGCCTAGTGATGATGTTCCAAATTACAAGGAATATTATTCAAATGAAAAATAATGTCATGAATCTTTATTATCTCCATGTATTGTCAATTCAATATTAGAAGAAAAGGAGAATGTTGTAGTGGTTGAACATGTTTCTTCTAGTTTCACATTATTATACAAGTATTAGATGACAAAGAAGGAGAAGGAATATTAAGATTTGTGGGAAAATCCTAGTTTGACACTATTCTAGGATATTGTGAAGTAGGGTGTATTTGTATATGCTTCTTAATAGACTCCTTTTAGTGGAGAAAAAAGTGTTTTTGTGTATTCAATGTTTGCAGGATCAGAATGGATATTTCTAGGTGGTATAATGAGATTGATACAATTTCAAGAAGATTTTTATGCTCAAAAAGTTCTATGCACTTCTTTGTGATGTGTTTTAAGTAGTTTTTGTGTCTTAATGATCATGTTTATGTCAATTGAAGATTTTTGAGTGCTCTCAATTTTCTTAGTTTTGGATTAAGGGTAAGTAGAACTAAAATGGGTTATAGGAAGTAAAAGTTTACAAAGGTATGGAGGCTCATATTTTTTTATAGAAGTGTGTGATGGTTATCTCTAGTTGTGCAAGAATTTTTAGAGGAGGGTGTTGACCAGAAGGAGGTTTCTTTACTTTGTTTGTTTTAAGATTATAGGGTTTTGGGATCTTCTATAAAAGTGGTTTTCCTTAATAGTTGAGATATGAGGCTTATTAATAGTTTTAATGGGAAAAATAGGTTTTTAAATCAGGCTTCATATAGATTTGAAGGTTTGTGGATTTCAAGTTATTCAAGTTTTTTTCAAAATGAAGGCCTAATTAGCTAGTAGGTTTGTGAAGGAAGTTTGTTGCAGATGATGAGATAGGTGATGAAAGTTGGTGTGATTGAATAGGCATATGAGATATCTCTAGATATGAATTTTAGGTTTTGAAGTTGTGTCTACAAAAATTTGTGATCTTTGCAAGTTCTAGGTAGGGCTGTAAGAAGACTAGATAGGCCTTGTGTGAAGAAGAGTGAATTTTTTTTGCTCAATTTCTTCAAAAGAGAAATTTATGCATGTTTCAATGTGAGTTATTAGGTTGGTTTAATAACATTTTACCTATTTGGTGAGTGGCATGAAGTTCTATTGATGATCCTTGAGGTGGTTTAAGAGAGAAGGGTAGTAAGCATATGTGGTCATTCTTCATGGTGTGTGGAGATCTAAAGATGATAAAGAGGTGAAATGGCTCAGAGATCTTAAGGGGAGTCCATTATATATGTTTCTTGGTGAGTTCAATTATATTTTAGTGTTTTGTGTGTTCTGTCTTCATTTTTTGTAGTATTTAGTTAAATAGTGTTGGCATATAGCAAAAGGATGTTGTCAAGGCAAGAAGAGGTAGCCTCAAGATAAAGGGGAGTTTGTACTATCTTTATAAGATGGTACTATCTTGTTGGTAGTATTTTTTAGGTCTTCAGGATTATTTTTTTCCCACTTTGTCATTGTGTCAAAGGGGGAGAAAGTTTCTATTGTGGAGTACTTGAAGAGAGAGAAGGAAGGTGAGTTGTATATTGATATATGATGGTTGTTGACATAAATGACAAAGGGGGATATTTTTAGAGATTTTAAGGTGTATATGTGAGTGGATGAAGTTCCTTGATAGCCTAAGTGATAATGACAAAGTGTGCAATGTGCTTTTCCTAGTATGCTCAAAGGAGGCTTGGTTGATATTCAGTTTTGGCATGGTTAGAGATGTTTAAGGATGAGTATGGTGATTTGAGGATGTGAAAGGGGTCCTAACAAAGGTCAATGATGATTGGAGTGATTTTTTGTATAATTTTAATTCATCTAGTTATTCATTATGTTCATCTAGGCACAATTGGCTCTTTGATGAATAAATATGAGGAGGCATTTTTATGTTATTATATCTCACATGTGTGAAGGTTCTAAGAGAAGATTGATATATGGTTAGATTATACTATGTGAGGAGATAATATGGTCCAAATTTTAGGTTATTTAATTTATCACAAAAAAATATATGTTGGTGAAAATTTGGTCCCTCAGACATAAGTGCACTAAGTTTCATCACAACCAAATTTGTAAAGAATATCTAACAGTCCGCATTTCATCGCATTAACTATTGATGACATGAAATGAATCTAAGATAAAATATGTTATTTTTCCAAGTAAAAGATAAATTTGGGTAAGAAGTATAGTTATGGAATATCTCATATGCATGAATTTTATAGGAATAAATGATCACATGGGTTTATTTAGTATTTTATCTAGTTTTTATGGTTCAAATTTGAGAACATGCGAGTGAGGTAAAAGATATATCTATGAAAATTTGGCCTTCTAGGTATATTTCAATGGTACCCATAATTATTAATTTTTGCATGATGTTAAATATTAGGACCAAATGGATATCCAATGGTTTGTGGGGTTTGTACATGTAGATCTATGATGTGTAGTAAGTCAAATGGGTCAATGTGTTCAATGCTTAAATTGGGTAAAGAGTGAGCTCCTTAAAAAAATATCAATAGATTGTGTATGTTCCAAGGTGTTAGGAAGAAAAAATATGAGTAAAAGTGTTTGATGTTAATTTTGAGTAGAGGTAAAGACCAAGCTTCTTGAGAAGATCAACAGTGAGCGATTGTTTGTTCTAATCAAGATCAATGGTGTGTATCAAAGTCAAGAGGTTAAAGTGATAGAGGTTCAACAAGGTAAAGGTTGAGATCCTTAAAATAATATTTATGGTGCATGATTAATATTAACTATGAGGACATTAGATGATAGCATATTGCCTGAGGTTTAACTATGACCATTGTCATTTGAAAATTAATGAAGTAAAAACCAATGCTTCGTGTTTGTGACATAACTTTTGATTCAAAAAGAATTTGGAGATGAAATAAAAAGAAAAGTTGAAGATAAATCCATGGTTCATCCATAAAATGTGATTATGAGGTGTGAATATATGTACAAACAAATACATTTGGATCTAAATCTGACTATTTGATTGACTATGTTCTAAAAATGACCTGACAAGGTTGTTCGAGCTTATTTTGATGTTGTTTGGATGTCTCATGATGAATTAATTATTATAAAGTGTTTTAGACTCCTTTTGGATGATATGTGTGGTATTTGGAAGATTTACCAATTGATATTTAGTATGAACAAATCTCAAAAATTGATTGTGTGTCTGTTTATGGTGTCCTTATAAATAAGGTTATTATTTGAGTTGATTGAGCTTGCATAAAAGAGTGCAATTATGACTATAAAAATTTTAGAATATCAAAGGGGTCATGTGGAGTGGAAATATTTATTTTAAAGTGGTCATGTGTTTTTTTTTTTCCTTTATAAAGTGCTAAATGGTGAATAGGTCTTCATGAGACCTATAAAGGCTACAAGGGCCTAATTGAAAGGTGTAGTTGGTTAAGGGTGACCCATAGATACTATGGATAACCTTTTGAGGATTATATTGAGATATGGATTTATATGTTAGAAGCATTCAGGGTTAAGGAATGTGCAATGGCTGATCAAGATGTTGATATTCATGAAGGCTCTATATATAGTGAAACCAAAGGATATTGTTTGTAGATGTGAAAGAGGTGTGTGCATGTGAGATTTGTGGAGCAAAGGAGAGGGAGATTTCCCATTATATGATTTTATGAGTATATTATATTTAGGATTATGTATTTAACCATTTTTTCATGTTATTGATGTGATGATATAATTTTTACTGAGTGAAGAGTGATCTAAAAGGTGGTTTTGGATGTATTAAGTGTGCAAAGTTGAAGATAGATGATATAATTTGTATCTCCATCAGATTAGAAATAAATTAATGTTAAAGATATGTTATATTCATATGTATTTTTTTGGTTACTCAACATCTAGGGGGTTTTACCCTCCTTTCAAGGTGAAACTTGCTAAAAGTCTAGTTGTTGTGGTTGCTCAACTAGATAGGTGTTGTATCACCTTATGGGATTGTAGTCTCACTAAATAAGGGATTTTAGTTATTTTATTAGTTTTAGATGGTATATATTGGTTATTTTTATTATAGGACAATAATCTAATTTTAGGTTCCAGTGGGTTTTCTCTCCCAAGAGGGGTTTTCACATATATCATGTGTTATGTGCTTGATCTTGCATTCTCTCTCTCGTATTATTTACTATGAATTATATGTATAGTTCATGAAATTTTTGTGTTAATTGATTAAGAGTATGAAATTATTTAAATTGAAGTTGGATTATTTAGGCTCATTGATTCACCCCTAGGGATTGTACCTCTAACACCCCAACCCTCTATGGATAAAAATTTAAAATATCTTTCAAAAAGAAGTTGAACTAAAATATAAAATATGAATATTACTCTTGAAAGGTTGATCTTGGTAACCTCCACCATAGGATTTATATCTTAATTGGCATTAGATCAAGGCCTTTAAAAGGGACCATAGTTATATCTATTAGGGCTATAGATACCTAAATGGTGGCATAAAAATGCTCATGTCATTACCCACTAAGACAAATTTCAAAAAAATTAACCTTTCAAAATTTATTAACATTAGGGTAAATCTATTTTGTGTCTATGAAATAATTGAGTTAATCACATAACTCATAATAATGGTCTTTAGATAGAACTATAGATTATAATGTCATGTGTTGAAGCATAATTTCATGACTTTGAATTTTGATTTTACCTTGGATGATTGATTTTAGCCAATGCTTATGTTTGAATGAGAACCAAATATTTTTAATTCTTGAGATACTTAAGAGTATCTCCTAGTAGGAGTTGCCATTTGTTGTTTATTACACAATATGCCCCATTTTCAACCTAAAATAGGGACCCTCCTTTTTCTTGACTAATATAAATGTTATTGTTTTTTTTTTAAGGGACCTTTCATGTTTGAGGGTTTTCCTGAGTCTCCCAAGTTGGGTTTAACTATATTCCAAGCCAATCATGTCAAATTGATCACATATTTCAATCTGAGCTTGATGCCTAAGTTATGTTAATTTGTTTCAATTTTATCCTTGATATTTCATCCCATTTTCATGTGTCATTATTGATTCATTTCTAGGTTCTAGGTTAGTGTATAAAATTTCTAATTCCAAGATTTTTTAAAAAAATTTCTAAGTACTTTTAATGTTCTTAGGCCCCAGGAAAATGCCACATGGCACAATATCGATAACCTAGTCGACAAATAATTGAACTAAGTCTAAAAGTTTAATAGTTATGAGGATAATGGTCCCAAAGAAGCCATCATGTGGTGAATTCATAGGATCCAAGGACATTAGGGACTTAGTTTAAAAGATAATAGTCCTATGATTTTGGGGACCCAAAAAGCTGCCATTTGGTGACTTCATGGGAGCTCAGGACCACAAGGATTAAGCCAATTAAAAAATTTAGCATAAAGTCCCAACTCATTGGGATCGCATCATGTGGTGTCATTCCATAATCCAGACCAAAAGGCATAACTTAATAAGGGACTTCCACATAACACCCTAATGATATAAGACTTCCCCTAAGTATAAATTTGATAGGCATCTACCTATCACCATGTCATAAACCCTAGGCCTATTGACCAAAAAGAGTGTGCCATGAGGCACCAAATGGGCTTAAAATTAATGGTTATCCTAAACATTAAATTTTGAAATATCAAAGGAGGTTGATATTTGATCAAACGTTCAATTTCTATGGGCTAAGTAAACTTCACAAAGACATTATCCCACCTTAAAACACTTGGGTTGAATTAATCATAGATATATCTATTATATACTTATATAAAATATTATGTTCTAACAAAGAACTAAACAAATGTGAATTTTTATGTTTAAATATAAAATATATCATTTATTTATCATATTTTATTTAAATAGATTGAGAATTTTCTTTCCATGTTCCAATCATTTCAATGTTTTTGCCTTATCTTTTCTTCAATGGGTTTATGATTAACCCTCTCGTTTGATCTTATAAACCTAATATTTAAATCCTAGTCATTTATTTGCAAATTCATGAGCCTAATGAGCCATGTAGACATGCCTAGTCATCAAAAGATCCTAATAATTGAAATTGATGGCCTATCTAGCTATCAAGACCATCAAATTCCCAAGATGATTGTATGTCAAATTTGGGAAGTGTAATCGAAGTGAAATTTATTTTTTACCAACTAAAGGTCCCTAAAGTGATACATTTTATACGATTAAATAATTTAATTTATCTAAGATACCTCTAAATCAATATAGGGATGGCCCACTCATTTAATTAACCTTCAAAATAAATGTAGATGTCTGCATAGGGCATGGTGAAGTGGTAGTCTTAAAGCAATCCCAGAAATAATTTTATAACAATATTTGAATTTTATCTCTATTATCCCAAAAATTGGATGAAAATAATTCAATATGGCACAAGTCATCATATATCATGGGCATGGAAAAATGCCAAGGAGAGACAACAAGCATAAAAGACAAATTTCTTCATTTAAGAGGCATGGTATCTAAGAATTGTAAATCATGATCAAGATGGTGGATTTGTTGGGATCCCAACCATATTCCCCAATAAAAAACTTAATTTTTTCAACCAACCTCATTATTGGGTTGATATGGAAGTCAAGGGAGGGGTTAGCCCCCTTCGTGTATACATTATCTTTTGAGATCCCTTCTCTGGGTTGACATTTTTTAGGATTAGAAGATGTTACAATTGGTTGGATATTTATGAATCATAATAGAGAAATATATAAATAAACATACTTTGATGATGAATTTTAATCATTTTTAAGGATAATCTCTTGCTTTCTATTATTTTTAGTTTGGATACTTTAGAATTTTTTCTTACACTTGAATGATTGTAAACATCGAGTATTATTAATCAAAATGTATATCTTAATATTTTAAAGGGTTTTAAGAGTTTAAATACATGCCCTACACATGTATATGGTAGTCATAGACTTATCCTCTTATATATTTGGTTTTTTATACTCTCGCACCATATTTGGGTTGAAGTTATAATAGGTTTGGCTCAACCAAGGATTGGTTTCACTGGGTGTGCTCAATCAGACATTACAAGGAAATCTTCGGTATTAGCAAGCTTCTTATCTATTTATATTTTATTTATGATGATGAGTTAATATAGATTGATAGTAATCTAAATATACACATTTATATTGATTATTATTCCATGGTTATGTTTGTCACTTTTTAATCATTGTTTAATATATACATGTGATGAATCTATTTGGAAATCAATTATTTACTTGCTTCCCTCATCTTAAAAAGCCATAGTTTCCATTTTAAGCTTAGTCCATATGAATATTTACTAGTAAATATACAAACTCTTCCTAATTGTCTAAGTTGGATTCATCATAAAGATTTAGTTTGTTAAAAAAAACCCTTGAAATGCAATGGTACACATCAACTTGATGAGTGAAGGTCAGCATACCAATACTTGGTAAATTTATACATTTAGAAAGAATTTTATTTGCAGGATCTTCTTCATTTTAGGAGAGGGAAAGTATTAATAAAACCTTTCCTAATTTTTTTTTGGTCAAAAACACCATTAACAAGTTTACCATTGATTGCTTTGTAGATATGAGGGTAAAAGATATCTGTAATCCTTTGCATATATTCTCTAAACTTATAAACGTGGAAGATATTAAATCCATTACAAATCCTACTATCTACATTCTTTGGTATCCATTTAGCTTATTTTTGGGGATTATTGTAGCACACATGGGATATAATAAATAATACATGTAAAATGTTCAGTTGGTTTGTTTTGAGACACCCTGTGTTATTTCAAGTTATAACTGATAACCTCTCTGATAGCAAGAATATTCATATTATATAGTATCATTAATAATAAAGGGACCCAATAATCATCTACATATGCCATATATGGGGCTCCATATGTGTTATTTATAAGATCCATATCAATCCTAGCTCCTTTCTTAACTTTCATGATGGGAAGGCTTTTCCTATTTATAAAGTTGTTGGGATTGTTTTCTCATGCCTTTAATGTTACTCTAACATTGTTTTCATTAAAAAAATTATTATGGTATCAAAATCATATAACATATCACTATATACACATAATATTTAAAGCTTTTTCAATTATTAATGTTTTTTGTCTTGCAGGAACCCATTGAGTCTCAATCTCTCTAAGTGCACACATTAAAGGGTGCACTGAGAAATGGGTGGCTAAATGATTGGTGCTTTGCTAGATTGTTGTCCCCTATACCACCAATTATAATATACATAACCATTTACTATACACTTCTCTAAGATTTTCCTCTTCCTTTAAACACTCTTCCAAGTAATTCACCACCTTATTTAGCCCCTACTTAAGCTAAAACCCCTTTTTGACATTTACCAAACAATGTTGGCCTAGGCCAACCTAGAATGAGACCTAACATGATTTTTTCAATTAATGGTACAAGGTTGAATTAGGCCAACCCTATTAGATAAGCTTTTAGAAAGGTTTAGGGTTATATTAAACTATATATACACATCCATTTCTACCATTTATAATGAAGATAAGAAGAAGAATATTATATTGTGCATATACTTATCCAACATTCTAGTTGAGGATAATTTCTTAGGGTTCTAATACTACACTTGGAGATACAGATATTGTCTTATGTAGAAGTCTTTTGGATACATAGATAAGTTATGTAGTTTAGGGATGACTTATCCTTGTTATCCTTACATACCAAAATAACTTCTTGTGAAGCACATTAGCCAAGGGAGAGATTGAGGCTTGATGTTTTAGGTGTGGAGCCTAATTATCTTCCAGGACCAGAGGTTAAAATTTTGATGTTATTTCAGCCATGTTTGGATCCCATTCTTTGAATCCCTGATGGTATGAGGGGTTGCAAGGGGGGGAAAATTAGATGTAAAGACTACTTTCCTTGGAAATATACATGGAACAACCACAAGGTTATGAAGTTAAAGGTAAGGAGAATTTGGTGTGTAAATTAAAAGAGATTGTATGGCCTGAAACAAGATCCAAGATAATGGCATATTGAGTTTAACATTTTTATGATTGAATAGGGTTATTCTAGATGTCATTCAAACCATTGTGTATATTTTAAAATACATGAAAATGATAGCTATATTATTTAGTTTTATATATAGATTATATGTTTTTTGTTGGTTCCAACATGCACAATAGTAATGTACTTAAGAAATAGTTGCGTGATTGCTTTTCTATGAAGGATCTAGGTGTAGCTAAACAGATAGAATATGAAGCTAGAATTATCATAGGGAGAGTACATTAGAAAAGTGTTGGAAACATTTAATATGTAGGATGAAAAATTAGTTGGGATAACTTTGGCTACACACTTTAAATTAACAAAGGAACAATGTCCTAAAACATAAGAAGAAAATAATCTAATGTCTAACATTCCATACTCATTAGTAGTTGTTAGTTTAATGTATAAAATGGTGTGTACGAGGCCAAAAATTGCACATATATTGGGAGTGGTGAGTAGGTTCATGAGTGATCCAAGAAAGGAACATTGGAAGGTAGTAAAATGGATCCTTCCTTACTTAAGAGGGACCATAAACATAGTGTTAAGTTATGGTAGATCATCTGTGACATTACAAGGATATGTTAACTCAGATATGGTAGGTGACTTGGATGGTAGAATAAAAATTAAAGGGTATGTGTTTATAGTAGGTGGTACAACATTTAGTTGGGTATCATGAATATAGAAGGTTGTGGCACTTTTAACCATAGAGGTTGAGTATGTTGCTACTACAGAAGCAAGCAAGGAAATAATTTGGTTATAGATGTTGATGGAATAATTGGAACATAGTTAAGAAAGATGTATACTATATAGTGACAGTTAGAGTGTAATCCATCTAGCCAAAAACTTAGATTTTCACTCCAAGATAAAACACATTCAATTGTGGTATCATTTCATTTAGTGATATAGGAAGAGAAACTAAAAATTGAAGAAGATACATACAAGTGAAAATCTTGTTATGTTTGATTAATTCATTTCATATTTTCTCTTGTATGCAATTTGGGGATAGATCTAAGTTTTAATTTATCCTAACACATTGAGTTCCTCTTCAAAGCTAAGTATTCCTAACCTTATTCCTCCTTTGTTAAAGTATATTTATTTGCATTTTTAATTTTCTCCCATGCATTGGATTAAGTATAGGTATTTTATTCATATTTAATTTTTATGTTTATTACCCCAGCTTTATGCCACAAACTTTGGAGATTGCTAGATTAGATTTTACTTTACTTTAAATATACATAGTGAATATGAAAACATAAGATCTAGCTAGGTTTATTACATTTTGTTTCTTGAATAGATTCTTTGAAACCATCTCTAGTGATGTTATTGTGATAAGATACCCCTTGGTTAGGTCTATCAGATCCATCTTGGTCATGACCTTGAATGTCTAAATGTATCAAAAAGTACAAGTATAAGTGTGATTTATCTTATTTGACCTAGGATTGATTTTTAGGTCAACTACATTTTCCTTTGTATACATTCTAGAGAACTTAATGTGAATTAAACCCTTGTAGGTTTTCTTTCACACACTCATTTAATTATCATCTTATATATTCTTATTTTTGCATTATTGTATCAAACCTATCAATATAGTATAATATATTGTGAATAGGTTTAATACATAGTCACTCTAAAATGACAATTAATTTTATGCAAGTTCTTCAAATATAGGTGACTATATCAATCAACTCGATGCAATATTCTTCTTCAGTCACAATATTGCATACTTCATCGACCCAATCAACTTTATTCAAAATTCTCTTTTTTAGCACATAGGTTTTGTATACTTCATCGACCCAATTGACCCTATTCACATAATATTATAGTCATAATTTGATCACCAAAACATAAAATTTGTAAACTAAGCATCTTAAAAATCACCAAGGTTCTTACCTTCTCTATCATTTTTATTTTTCATTTACAATCTTATTTTTCTAGTTTGAAATCTATAAATTTATAACCCTACATCAAACTAAATTGACTAGAGTGACATAGTTTTGTAGCTTGTCTTATCTTTAGAAGACACAATTGACCTGTTCAATTGTGTTCTTCTAGATCTTGTTTTCATAGAATAATAGAGACCACGTCAACTCTATTTTTTATTATTTGCATATAATGTCTCCTAAACTGACTCTATACTCTTTATAGTAAAAGGAATTAACCTATTTTGCTAGTAATTACTTCACTTTAAATTTCAGTTGCTTGCATGTTTTGAGGAACAAATAGTTTAATTAGGTGGTTTTTCAATTTACCAATTTAGTCACAATAGTTTTCTCTTTTGAACGCACTTCAAAATCAATTAACACTAAAAAGTGTTAAACATTTTCTTCCCAAGGTCTACCTACTTGGATTTCATCACCAAAGGAGAAGATAACTTAGTTTTTTGGATAAGTATAAACATGTGGTTGATGGTATGTATTGTAAAAGAAACCAACACCCTTATCACTCTAGGATTATGAAGTGAGGGGGTAGGCCCCAATACCAAGCCAATACCATCACTAATACACATCCCTTTCAGCTTAAATTACCTTAAACTATCCATATATTACTTTATAGTTCCTTATTACAACCAATTCTATATCACATTAGTTTAAAAATTTATTATAACTTAACAACATTCAAGAATGACCAATTATTTGGCATTTATACTCGATTTTTGATGCTTTATCTTTGATTATTTTATTTTGTATTGAAAAAATTCTAATATCCAATGTTAGTGTAAGGTTTGTGATATGTGATATAATTAGATCAAACACATTGATCTAATTGATTGTGTGCTTCATTTTATTTCCTAAGTTATTATCTTGAAAAAAAAAATCTATTTTCATAACACTATCATCCCTATTGACATAGTCTATTATAGACTTTTAGTCTTGCTCACCTTTAGTACATAGTCACCCTATATGAATGTGTATATTTTTAGCCTATTTAGTGTATCCCTTTGGAATACATAGTAAAACTATACAACTCTGTATCTTTTTAGCCAAATCTATTTCTTGTCTTATAGTACACAGTCGACCTATACGAATGTGTCCTTTATTCCCTATTTTATTTCCTAATTTATATAACATTATTGATTGGTTTGATTTTATATCTTATTAGTTGATCCTTCTTTCCATCAAGTTTTTATCCTCTTTCCTTCATAATTAATTTCCTATTTGAGGATAATATAGAGTTAAATTAGATAAACATGATGAGTTTTACCAATCCTAATAAGTTTTTCAAAACACAACTTGTGGCACCCACCTTAGATGAAATCAATGTCCATGTTGTCACTCACACTACCAATTATGGTACTCCTACCCATTCATCCTCAATTTTTAATCTTTTTTTCTCACTATAATATGAGCATGATCTAGAGTACACAACTAAAAATGCTCTTTTTCATCAATGAATTTCCTCAACATAGAGGAAAAAACCCTTCAATCATTTACATTCTTATGATAGTTCCTCAAGTAGAATAACCTCTTTTCCCCTTCCCTACCTTCTCTCATGAATATATGGTAACCAATTTATTTTAATCTCAATATTTTCATTATATTATGTTTCCTTCACACACCATGACATCTTCTTCTATGACTTATTCAACCTCCATGCCAAGTATACTTACTAACATGGTAGGTTCAACTTCTAGTGGGCCTCTTCAAAAGACCCTTCCAGTTAACCATGCCATTGGTGCATATTTTTATACCAATTATTATCATGATACTATTGTTTCTTTTTCTACCAATGCTTCTCATGCCACTCGTGTTTATTTTTCTACCAATGTTAATCATGTCACATGCTACTAGTCATAGTGAAACTCAAGCCATTGATATTAATACTAATACATCACATGTTGTACACACTAGTAAAAATTCTACCCAAACTAACCAAATATTATTAAAAAAACTTAATAAAGTTCATACCTTTCAAAATAATAATGTAAATCAGATGATACAAATGTAAAACATCTCATTCATCTTCAAAACCAGCCTCAACCAGTTTCATGGGGAATGTAAAATCATAATGCCCCCATCCCTCCTTAGGGATTCCCATGGTAACCTTATCCCATAATAAAAAAATATAATAAATTAACCTCTTGTACCTCAAATTGATAATATTGACATAGGATGTATCACACCCACCATCACCTATAATAGATCCATCGATCCCACATTACATTTAAAGACTTTTGTTAACCTTTATAAAGATTGGGTCAAACTTAACACCTTTTATGATACCAAAATATTCACTAAAACAATCTTAGGAGATGATTTATATTGGTATAACCAATTAAAAACCCATTCCATCACTAGCCTTGAAGATTGGTTAACTCACTAGTCCAAGAATTTTAAATTAGATAGCTTCCTGAGAATAACTTATCCCACTTTATAAATTGAAAATCGTTTGAAACTAAAATAACACAAGCCTTCATCAAATGATGTAATAAATTTTATAATAAGTGTGACCATAATATGGTGTATGACAACCTTTTCCACCTATTCACTAATGCTTTATACCCCAAATTATAATATTAGGTTAGGACTCTCTCTCCAAGAACCTTAGAAGAATCCCTCAACCAATATAAATGACAAGACTTCCTCATGCATCAATTCAAATCATCTCAACCTATAATGGGCACTCATATGATCATTAAAAAAAAACCCATCATGCAATCATTGATGTCATTACTGATACCTATGACACTATTCACAACATTCAATCAATTGATCCAAACAACACTATGGAGCATGATCCCCCTACAAACAACACTCTTACTCCTACATTTTCTCAATCCATCCACACTAATTTTCATAAACCATTATCCCTATTTAAGCTTCAAAATAATCTTCCAAGACCTCTACCATAAGATATTGACCCCATACATCCTATAAAATCATGGTATGATCTAAACAAATTTTATTAGTTCATTTAAGTTGGGGCCACTCTTATGAGACTTGTAGATAATTATGCAATCTAGTTATGGATTTTTTTTCTTGGTCCAAAATTTGATCATGAAACACTTTTTTAAGAGTGTCAAAAAGCATATGACATAGATTTAAATCCCATGAAATAAAAAATAAAAACCAATCTTTAAATTAAGTTAATGTTCATCTTGTTATCTACAAATATCCTCTTCCCAACCACCAAGATAACAAGGATAAGCCTAATCATTCTACAAACAATGTTTAAAGTATTAAATACCTCACTACTAATGAATAAAACATGGTTAATATGATTAACATGAAAAGATTATTTGATTTTATTGACTCAAATCCAACAACTATGTAGCACACATCTCAATCGTTCCTCATTATACATGACACTTCCCCATCCCATCTAATAGAATTAAGACAAGAGGAAATTATAACCATTCAATCACCACTATCAACAACACAAATTGATTATACCTCTCATACCATCTCCAATCTTCCCCCAACATCCACACAATAAGACAACATTCCCTAAATATCCAATAGTATTTCTTTAACCCAACCATAAGAAATACCTCAACTAACCATCACACCACCTAAATTCAATCAACCTATTTGAAACCAACCAAAACCAACTACACCCTATCAACATAAGTTCAATTACACTTCCAACCCTCCTTCCCAAGATCTCATTGAACATTATACACCTATATCTAGTAGTCCTCATATGGTTTATGATGAATGGGATCCCATTGTAAAATTTTCTCAACTCCCATATCAAATACCTTTCTTAGAATTAATGAGAGCTTCTCCCCATCATTGAAACTATCTAATGTAATTATTATTTGAAATGAACATACCTCATCCTACTCTAGAAAGATGTGAAGCTACCTTATAGGGATCCTAAGATAATATCCTTCAATAATGTGAAGAGATGTCCATACATGTTGATGAAATAGTGGATACTTCTCTTTCACTTAAGTTTCCTGACGATTCCATCATTCTTGATGAGATACTACTTCATTAAAATGATCTTCATCTATTCATTATCAAATAAATTGGTAATATATAAGTTAAGCATGTCTTAATTAATGAAGGTTTAGGTACTTGCATTCCCTCCCTTGATTTCATTAAGACACTTTTATATTTTGAATGTAACCTCAAATCCACATGTATCACATGCCAAATATATGAAAGAAGGCAAATGCCTACTCTAGGTTTCATTTAGATTCCCATTACTATCCCTATTTTCATGGTTCATGTGAAAGTTATGATCTTTAACTTTCCCCTATCTTACAACATATCACTTGGTTAACCTTGGACTCATTGTATGAGAGAAATCACCTCATATGTATGCCAATGCATCAAATTCCCCCATAATGTATTTATTTAAAATATTTAAGGAGACCCAAAGCTTTCAAATTTCAAACAATTTCAAGAATGTGGTGTCTTTAAAATTCCTACCCTTAAACCTTTTCCTAGTATCCCATTTAGGGAATCCTTACTCTTCAATTATCTTATCAATTTCACTTGATGTTAAAATGGTCACCCCAAATTAATTGGGAGCATTCCAACTAACCTCCTAGATTTCGATGATGATAATACAGATGAGATTAGCTTCAATATTAAAACCTCTAATCTATCCCCTCATGTTATTTGCTAACTTCCTCCCTCTTTGTAACCTCAATCCCATCAACCACATGTCAATTATATACCTATTATCTTATCAAAGACTAGACATTATATCCATCATGAATCCTCTAATGATAAAGTCATACCTACATGTAACATCAACTTGCATACACCTGAATATGATTATGGTTATTCTTTAGATGACCTATTTTATCTAGACTTGCCCAAGCTAAAAATGCCAAAATTATTTGATATGAATTTTCTTTATTTTAATATTTTCATTTGTATTTTAACATTCCTTCCTTTATAGTACCTAATAATAGTATTTTTATTATTTGTAGTAGGTTAAAGATGAAGAAATCACATCATACACCTCTAGTTACAATACATCCCCTTAGGAGTATAATCATGGATCATTCCATGACAGGCCCTTGTCACTTTGCTAAATACTAGGACTCTTATATTTTGCTTTCTTTAGAGATGCTAGTTATTGTTCTTAAACATTTTAACTGACCAACCTCACCTTTATATGAGCTAAATTTGGTTTCTACTCTCACTCTACCCTCATATGAGCCTAGTATAATTTATAATCTAGCCCTACCTTCCCTTGGAAATGGCCTTTTTCCTTTACTATAACTTGATCCCATGCTCACCTAATAGGCAAACCAACCTTATTATGATATCCATAAAGTTATCAATCATTAGACCAAATATTTCTAGTTATATCAGCCACCTGTGACTTATCCTTATACTTCTTCCCTTAGTAGGCCCCCAAAGCCTACTCATACATGTGTCTATTGCTTCCATGGGGAAAATAGCCACTCTTCCACTCATTGTCAGAAACTTATGCAGTATATTGACATATTGTGACCAACCACTACTTAGCCCAAAGATAATGGTATACCTCCTCCTAAGCTTTTACTAAAGTATATTCCTTAATATTGGGAGGTATATTATATTTGGCATAAGTTTGGTACACATCATACAAATCATTACCATAGTCTCCTAAAACACCTTTGTGATCACCCATACTCAACACCCACATCAACCATTCCTCCTTCCATAGGTCACCAATACAATAAGGCTCTTCCTTCTCCACTAGTGGAACCTCCTTCTCCCCCCATAGATACTATTCCCATTCAGACATCTATTCCTTTCCTTGAGTATCTGATGCACAAGATCCCACATTAGCATGATTCTTCATTAGCTACACGTATATTTTCAATTGAGGAAATTCAAAAGGAAGTATTTGTACAACTTTACATAAATATTGATGAGACTGTGGCTTCCATCAAACTCCAGCTTCATATATATTTTTTAGATGTCATGGATAATATTTGTGGTCAAATTTATAAGTATTTGTGAACATACTATGGTGTTCTTTCACATTGTTATATGCTAGTATTTTGGATTGGATTTGTGATCCATTTTTATATATCTTATACACTTGATTATGTGTCAAATTTGGTTTCACTTATCTATTTACATGGACCATTATATTAAATTTTATGTGTTTTATATGGTTTCATTTATTTTCACCTTTATTATGGATTTTTATTGTTCTTTTCATGAATGCATAGTTATGTTTTTGATTTCATTTCTTTCATGTATTTTTTTTATTTTAAAATTATTATTTTCTATCTTATCTCACTCAAAAATTAGATAACTATTATTGTGACTTAGTTATACAAACCTTAATTGCCTAAGTAATCTCTCTACCATATGATCAGTTAGAAAATAAAACTTCTCATTGTACTACTATTTATAAATCTCCTTTAGATCTTCCTTTATTCTCATTTCATATACTAAGAATACATATGGTTGAAACATTAGATTACATACTAGTTCATAGGTAAGTCTAAGTGTTTAATAAGTCATATTTTTGGATACTTAGCCTCATTTAAACCAAATATTAAAGATCATTCATGTGTATCACTTATATCACTCATGTTGGTTATTCTAAATCTGTATGGAGGAGGAATCATAAAAGCCATAAAAAGTTAAAAGCCAAATCATTTCAAAAAAAGGTAATAATTAGAAGGCAACATACATATTCAAAATTCTAATCACACTAAAAGAGTGATTCATAGAACATCTCTTATTTCTAATCAAAGATCAAATTCCATAGTTGGCCTCATGATAGAGTTAAGGTACATTGGGGTGTAGTAGGCTGGTATATTTGGATATGTGAATAAAAAAAATCTATAAGTGCTACCTACTTTATCACATAAGTACCTGATCTTCTTAGTAGACTGACATCTCTATAAGAAGTCCATTTTACTTTTATTGTTCATATAATTAGCATGAATTGATATTAGTATATCACATATTTTCTTGTACATCTTTGTGATTATTGTGAGTGGATATTCTTTGTATTTTAATGGTCACTAGACTTTTAAGTGTCTCTATTTTGTACCTAGTATGTCTCATGTTTCCTAAGGTCTTCTTATAGATGCCTATGTCATGCTTTTGACATTCCTTTCATTACAACATTCCTAAATATTTCCCATTGAGAAATATTGTTTTGTTAATTGATCATCCCCCCTAGGGTTTTTCCTTTGTGAGTTGTAGTGTAAGACCAAGGATAAGATCAAGATCTCCTCATAAATTACCATAATAAAATATTTCCTTATCACCATTCACCTCATTGGTTTTCCATTTGTGAGTTTTAGTGTAATACCATGGATAGGATGATGCCATTACTAAAAAATTACCACATTAATAACATCTTTTAAAATCATTCCCATAGTTTTTTTCACCTCATTGGTGTTCCTTTTGTGAGTTGCAATGTATGTCTATGGATAGGGTCAGGCCCTCCTCATGAAATATTACAATATCTAGTTCATACTATAACTAAGTCATAATGAAATTACATGATTCAAATTTGAGATAAGTTATGTTTGATTATGAGTTACACATCATTGACATACTTTCCATGTTGATTTATTATGTTTTATGCTTACTTAATAAGTCCTTCACTTTCATCTTCTAATTTTTTGAATGTGTGTATGTTTACAACCATTTTATTAAATTTATCATACTTATTAGATTTAATTAGTATGATTAATTTGATTTACACTTAACAATTTTTTTCTTTTTATACTTCCTAGCTTGATTTGGTATGATTGATTGACTTAATTATTTTTATACCATTAGTTTTCATGTGTCTTCCATTTTATTAAAATTTTCATACTTCCCAACATGATTTAGTATGATTTTTTATTTGTATTAATTTGGTGCAAATTTTTTACATCATTTTAAAACATTTATTACCATTTTTTTTACAACTTTGGTTTATTATATTTATTCATATTTGGTTTTTACACATTTCCCATCATGATATAGTGTGTATTACATTTTTGTGATTAATTATAATTTTCCAATTTTTTTTTTCTTTTTCTCGTTAACCATGAATGTGTATCACATAATGCTATAAAAGAAAAAATATATCACATATTTCCCATATCATATACAAAAATAAATAAATACATGTGCTAGACTGGAAATATATCCATGTATCCACATCCAAATCCAATTATAACTTATAAGATCAATGAAATATCAATATCGCTATATATATCATGATTTTTATATAATACATGTATAATATACACTAGTTATATCTCTAAGACTATGTTTCATCCTTTCTATCTTGTGGCTTAGCCACATTACCCATCGATGCCTATGACTGACCCCTATGAATAATACACTATAAAGAGGTAGTCTAGGATCTCAAGCTAGAAACATATACCTATAGGTTGGATACCTAGGCCTATACTTGTTTGATATAGATCATAATAACCATGTATAATACTCACTCCTAGGCTAAGGCCTACTAGGCCTGAGGCTTTCTAGATCCTACCCCTTTCAGTGGTTGTAACCCATCACTTCGTACCCATAGCTATCATGTGACCTTTACCATGAATCTAAATCAACTCCATGATATAAGGTAGATAGAAACACATGATAATCCAAAGTGGTAGGGTCATATGGTGACAACATCATATCCAAATAATCATGATGTGTATCCATAATTAGGGCTCCCCACTTGACCTCCTTTTTAGTAGGATATGCACAACTAGAAACCGAATATACATTAGATCATGTGTGTGTCTATATATATATATATATATATATATATATATATATATATATATATGTATGTATGTATGTATGTATGTATACACACACACACACATATATATATGTATGTGTATATATATATATATATATATACATACATATATATATGTATACATACATATATATATGTATACATACATATATATATGTATATGTATACATACATACATATATATATATGTGTATATATCTATACACATACATACATACATATATATATATATATACACACATATATATATAGATACATACATATATATATGTATATGTATGTATGTATGTATCTATATATATATATATATATATATGTATGTATGTATGTATGTATGTATGTATGCATATATATATATATATATATATCAATGATGAAACTAGTATTATATATCAAATACTTAAAATTAAATCAAAACATGTGTCACTAGTACTATTATCACTTATTACAGTCTCATTGTCTACTCAACTACTGTACACATCCTCTATTAACTTCCTCGACACTAATGAAAAATTGGGAGTCAATACCTAATCCCTCCATGGTACTCTCCTTAGTGGCCTCTTTATAGACAAACTATGCCATGACACCACTGTAGGATCGCCTTATGTGATAGCCAATGCCTATATCTCCTCGTATAAATGGTGTCTCTATCTATAGAGATCTCATGACAACTTATATTACCTCTATTGTTGTCCGTATTATCCTCCCACATCCCCTGCATCCACATCCATCACATATCTACTCTAATCCTTATTAACTCCTATTGTCATTTCTGACTAACCCATGGTCTAGGTTGTTGAGGCCTAATTACCAGTATCTCTATGTATACCCCTCCACCTCCTATCCATCTTGGATATCTAAAATGTCATGCCAAATAATCAAACACTATTAGAGGGGCCACTGGATGTGGAAGTCCTAGTTGTCTAGGTACATGATCCACTAGATGAGCTTCCACCCATGAAGTATAATGTCATGTGATATGCACACATGCAAAACCTATCATTTGTGTTATCATAAGCCCTATCAAAACCTTCTAGATATATAGAATGGCCATGAGATAAACTTAAAATAACCTCATACATAACCCAAGATAGATCTTATTGCCCACTAGAATAAGGCTCATCTCTTATCTTAAGACTCTAGTGTATCATAATTCATTGATGTCCCATCTATAAGAATTTCAAGCAATGCCTGGACATCCTCTAAGGTGATCACTACCTCTATATTATCCCCCTCCAACTCTCATCATAAAGTGTTGGTAAATCATTCCCATGTTCCTAAGAACATGACAATGAGATCAACACTCATAAGGATCCATCTCATCTCTATAATACCTCCAAAGCCCAAGGTGACCAGTCAAGCTCTATCCATGTTTGACAACTGCTCCAATAGATTTGGTATCCAAGATGCATCCACTAGGAACCAAAATCTTTGATGTCTCTAAAAAATATCAAATAAATAAGGATGTTTTAGATATTGATGTCATAACAATAAAATACATTCTTAAATATTTCTAAAATAATTATTATAAATTAACTACTTTATCAACTTGTATGATCTAGTTTTCTTATTTTTATACACAATCAACCTATTTAATAGTAAATCAACCTTGTCATAGGTTTTTCATACTATATAATCTCACTACTATATATGCATCCTTTTTCTTTCTAATGCTATCAACCTATTTGATACTAAATTGACCCTTTTTTAGATTTATCATATTATATCAACCCTCTGGTATGCAATTGACCTCATTTAGTGAAGTGTATTAGCCACATAGTATGAACTACATTGGTCAAAGGGTATTATGTTATCCATATCCAAATTTTCCAATTATATCAACCCACTAATATTTAGTCATCCATCCTCAATGATACTTTATCAACCCACTGATATGCATTTAGCCCCTAGTTTTCTCTCACCTTGCAAATTGAGTCAACGGGATAAACTATGTTCTTAATTTATGGTGAATTTTTTAATATTTGAAATAAATGTTTAATACATTTATTGATCTAATATTTTCCTACCCAATACCCCATTCTACCCCTAGTTTACCTAACATTTTCCTAGGGTTAGTTTTGGTGTCTAGATTTACCTACCATCCAATTCTATATATTGAGCTTAATTTCAATTAAAGTTTCTCAAAATTTTGAAATTAATGTTTCTCTTACTTGAATTTCACCCATTGTGGCCATTATGTATATTCCACATCGTAGTTATCATCTCCTCACCGTGGTCACTCTCTAGGCTCAAATTGGGTCTCTCAGAGTAATATGTTCTCAAAATAGTAAAATAAAAAATGAATAGATTTTCACCTTATTTATATTTACTATTTAAAATTATTTACTTATTAAATATTTACCATTAGATACCATTTTTTGATCATATATTTATTTCTACTAGATATTTTTATGAACCATGAGATGTTATATAATCCTAATATCATAAATAATCTTGTCACATATTATATTTGTATTTTGTAAAAAAAATGATTTTTTGTTAATTTTTATAGGTTTGCCTAATGTTACCTATATTGGACACCTTCACATTTATTTCACATTCCTTGTTTACATCACTAAGGTAAGTAAAGGTATGCATTTTTCAATTGTATCATTTCATTTATATTATTCACTTCTTACTGAAATTTATTTAGCTTCAACATTGTGCATTGTTGTGTTCTTTTTTTTAATTCACCATCCCATGTTACATCTATGTGACACATAATGAGATTTGAGTGGGGAATATGCGTACACATAATATTTTAAAACTTTATCAATTATTTAATATTTCTCTCTTGTAATAACCTATCAAGTCTCAATCTTTCTAAGTGCACACCTTAAAGGGTGCATCAAGAAAGGGGTAGGAAGACCATTGGTGCTTCATAATATTGTTGTACCCTATAACACAACTTGTAATCTACATTAAAATATCTTATAAACTTCCATAATATTTTCCTCCTCCATTACACACTCTTCCAAGAAATTCATCACCTTTTTTAGCCCCTACTTAAGACAAAAACCCTTTTTTGACATTTACCAAATAATGTTGGTCTAGGCTGACCTTGTATTCAAATTAACATTTTCAAATTCCATACTAGGCTAGCCTCGACCAACCTAGACCAATACCTAACTTTATTTTATTAATTAATGATACAAGGTCAAATTAGGTAGACCATATCAGTTAAACTTTCAAAAAAGTTTAGGGTTAGATTCATCTATATATACACATCCATTTCTACCATTTACAAGGAAGAAAAGAAGAAGAATATTATATTGTGCATCTACTTATCCAACATTATACTTGAGTATAATTGCTTAGGGTTCCAATACTACACTTGGAGATATGAATCTTATTTTGTGGAGAAGTCTTTTAGATACATAGAAAGTTGTGTAGCTTAGGGATGACTTATCCTTAATATCCTTACATACCACAACCACCTCTTGCAAAGCACCTTGGTCAAGGGAAATATTGATGCTCGATAGGTTCATCTTCAAAGTTAAGTATTCCTAACTTTGTTCCTCCTTTGTTAAAGTATATAGATTTGCATTTGTACTTCTCTCCCATGCATTGGCCTAAGTATAGATCTTGTATGCATGTTTACTTTTTACATTTATTACCCCCACTTTGTGCCACAAGATTTTGTGATCACTATATTATATTTTAATTTACTTTGCATATACTTAGTGAATATGAAATCATAATGACCTAGATAGGGTTATTGCATGGTGTTTCTTGATTAGAGGCTTTGGAACCTTCTCTAGTGATGTTATTATGATAAGAAACCCCTTCGTTAGGTCTAAAATATCCATATTGGTCATGATCTTGAATGTATACATGTATCAACAAATGGAAGTTTAAGTGTGATTTAGTTTCTTCGAACTAGGATTGATTTTTAGGTCAGTTGTATTTTCCCTTATATACAATCACTATTTGGGAATCCATAATATTTATCAAATGTTGGCCTAGAGATGAATGCTATAGGTTCATTTATATGTATTATATGAAATATATAATTGGTATAAGAACTAGTTATAAATAAAATATGGAAGACATCAATGCAAGGAAATACCTCTAGTTTTATAACTACCTTTTGAAGTCCTACTACTTTGACAAATAACGAGTCATTGATGTATTCCCTATCTAAAATAAGTAAGTCATCTTCATCTTAATTTGGTTTGACCCTTTCCATTTCATTATAAAAAGATTAATAGTGAAGAAATTTTCCTACTAGAAAACTATGGTCAAAGACTATATTTGTAAATTCAAATATCATGCCAAAGTAAAATATCAAATGTACAAGGATAGTCTCTTCTAGATTACTTATTTTAGTATAATCACTCTTCAAATTTTGGTTACTAATTTATAATTTTGTAGTAGATATAGATCTATGGATTCTAGTTATCTTTATCTTTTTATGTCAATTATTAATTGACTTGAGTTAGGGATGACATATGAAATTATGTGATCCAAATTTAATGTTATAATATTTAATTCATTGGAATTCATTATAGAGCAATAGTCAATGCCAACTTTTTTTCAATTTAAATTTGATTTTTTTAATTTTAATTACTAGGTTTATGTAT
>JARHVA010003062.1:0-27500 GCA_037957365.1 Torreya grandis | reverse complement strand
ACTTAAAATAATAATTTCTAATAATCTAACAACACTTAGGATTACCACTTAGTTAGCATTTAATTTTTAGTTGAATGCTTGCTCGTTATTCATTGTGTGTTTTATTGTAAAAACTTACATTGGTCAAAATTGGTGTAAGGTTTTGTGTTGTGTTCTTCAATTATATCACTCATATTGATCCAATTGTTTGTTTTCTTCAATTTTTTGCTTCATTCATATCATAAAAATTTCACCCCATTTTTTAGAATTGTTATTCTAGTCAATACAGTCTCTTACAAAATCTATCTTTCCTCCTAAAAATAGTAAATAGTTGACCAACATGGATATGTCTCTTATCTATCTATCTTACACTCTACAATAGTACATAGTCAACCCAGTCGACTCTGTACTCTTTTACCCTCTTTTTAGTAGTACATAGTTGACCTAGTCGACTCTATACTCTTATGACTTCTATCTAGTAATATACAGTTGACCCAATCAACTCTATAATCTTCTCAATCACCTCTTTTAGTAATATGTAGTTGACCTTGTATCTAATTATTAACCTTTCTCTTTTTTCTAGCCAAATTAGTTCTTTATCCCTGATTTCTCTCTTCTTGCTTAAAATTTTGTTCATTTCTTTAAAACATCATGAAATCACCTATTAAAATCTTTTTGGATAACTTAATTCCATTTAGACACTATATGGGGTATTATTTTCTCCCTCTCTTTACCTCCTAAGAGAATATTCACTCTTGGAGTACCTCTTCCCCTCCATCTATGGACTGTAACATGGTTCAAATCATGCCCCAAGATGAAGTAGCTGGATCTAATTTTTTTTATACCTATCAAGACAATTCTCATCTTCAAGATTTTCAATATAATGTGGGAGAAATTGACACAAGTCTATCCAATAATCACACTAGTAACCCACCTTCTAATCACCCTCCCCCTAATTCCAATTTGGGAAATCCTCCTACAAACACCAACCCACCAATTGATATGAATCAAATTATTTCTCAAATCATACAACAAATGAACATAATGTAAACTTACAACACCTCTCAACTGATGCAATTACAATGTCATTTTATTAATATGGATAATCAACCTCTGGTCCTAAATCCTCAAGCTAATCTAAATTTTATTCCTCCACCTCTTAGAGATGCCTCAAGAAATTTTATTCCTCAACCTATCATGAATAACCAAATGCTTCAAAATATCCAAAATGAGCCTTTCACTCTTTTCATTGTCCATTTATATTTTTAATATATCTCCAACTATGAAGTATGATGGAACTAAAGACCCTTCCTCCTTTCTTAAAGCATTTGACAATCTCTGTAAAGAGTGGATCCAAACTAATACTTTTACCACAACTAAACTTCTAGTTAAAACCTTCACTAGAAATGTATAAGAATGATATAACCAACTTCCCCAAAATTCCATTTGGAAACTTGAATATTTGGTCAATTCTCTAGTTAAAGAGTTTCAACACAATGACCTTCTTGAAAACTTCCTTAGCCATTTCATCAATGTCAAGCAATCTCCCACCAAATCAGCTCATGATTTTATCAAATGATGGAGATATTTGGCCCATAAAATTAACCATAACATGATTTATGATAAAATTTTCAAAATATTTATCACTATCTTAACTCCTTCGATTCAATATAAGGTTCAAACTTTTTCCTTTTAAATGCTTAATGAAGCTCTTGACCAAGCCAAATGTCAAGAATTCCTCATGAAGCAATTTGAACCTAATACCAAATTCTTCAAGGGATATTTTCAAATGTCTACCAATTCCAACACTATAAATACTCCTCAATCCAAAACAAGAGTTTCCAAAGATGATAATCCCCCATATTCTCACATACTACTAACTGTGCAGAAAATGAAACAATTCTTAGCACCCTTTAAACCCTTTAATTATCCTAACCTAAATACTCTAATAAAAAAAATTGGTTTCACACCAACATTTTTAATTACCATGAAACTTGTATAGGGATTACTAAATTTGTTATATCCTATATGCTTGGTGATTTCTTCAATCACAAAGCCACGATCTAACTCCATCGCTAAGAATACACCACTTCTAAAAATGACAAGCTCCCAAAGCTTCTTTTAATAACCAAAAATATTTTACCACATCTACTAATCAATAAAATACTAAGGATGTTTGTGTTATTGATGTTGAATATGACCAATATTACAATAATTCTCAATATGTTAGCGTAGCCAAGGACAACTATCATCACAAACTAGCTCACAAAGATCTTGTCACAAAACCTAAGAAACCATCTTTGGAAGAACAACTTATCAAAGATACTAAAATATATTTGGAATCCCATGAGGAACCTCCATGTTCTTATGAACCTCCAACCACACTTCCATTCCTTCAAAATTTACCTTACCTTCTAAACCTCATATTGGTTCTTCTTATAAATCTCATTGGAAATTTCTTGAATAACTTAACTCCATGCCTTGCAAAATTCCCCTTATGGAGTTAGTTTATACCTCCCTTTATCATCACAAGTTCCTCATGTGAAAATTATAATAAATTGATGATCCATCTTCTATAGATGAAGAAACACACTCTATTGAGCCTCAACCTACCAATGTGTATACCATCAAATCCATTTGTCCTTCTTCTAACCCATCTATTGAATTTATTAAAGAAGACATGATTAATGATGAGATCCTTTTTTGCACTAGTGATCCACCCTTATTCATTAAAATAGATATTAATACTACCCTTATTCATGAATTTTTAATTGATTAAGGTTCTGATATTAATGTGACATCTTTATGTCTCATTTAACAACTTGGCTATAGTAAATATCATCTCAAGCAAACCCACCCCACCTCTTTTGGATTTGATAAAAATAATCAAAATCCACTTGGTTATATTTGGTTTCCCCTAAAAATCAAACCCAAGATTATTCAAACTAAAATTATGGTCATTGATTTTCCCCTATCTTATAACATACTCCTCGACCACCCTAGGACTTATAGTATGAGGCCCATCGCCTCTTCCAATAGCCAATGCATCAAGTTCCTACATAACAATAAATAGTATAAACATGAGGCTAATCCCAACCCTTGGAGTATTCAACTTCCCAATCCTAAATCTCAATATCGCATTCCTACCATTCCTACCATCAAAAGTGTTCCCTTACCTTAATTCATCAACATCAATCCAAACTTACAATTCACTCTTACTAACTTGAATGATGATGAACCTAATGACTTAAAGCATACTTACAACACTACTAAGATACCTCCCTATATCTCAGAGTGGATTCCTCCTTATTTATTACCTTATTATCATACTATTACTCTCATTTATGATATCATTGATATCCCCATCCATGTAATGCCTAGGATGATTTTTCACCAAAAGATGCCTTCACATGTAATTAATATGGAGTGGCTAAATTATTCGAAGATCCTTTAATCATTTCTCCATGTAAATTTAGTGATCTCAAAATTTACCCTTTTAAAACTCCTCCTAAATCTCAAGAATGTACCATCTCTTCAACCTATGATGATAACTACATCATGGCCCAAGCACAATCTTGAGACTTGGATGTTTAACATTATCAAAAAAATTTAGCCCAAATACATGATTTCAACCATTATGTTCACACCATTTCCATGGATTTTGAATTAGATCTTGAAGGTCATGTACCTCCCATTAATTCTTCTATTCTTGATACTCCTTGGGTGGTCAAACAAATCCTACCTTCTGAACATCTATAAATTCTTGCATCTTATCTACCAGTTATAGATCCCATAATTTCAACCAATTCTTCCCCCATCAAGGAGACTAATTATACATAAATCTCATCTTATAAACCTACTCCTACTCTTGAGATTAAATTAGATGTCAATGCTATAGATGTCCATCAAATACATTCTAAATATGATCACCATGGTAATAAAATTCTTGAAATCAAAGTAGATGTCGATTATTATGGTCCTCTTCTCACTTTGCCTAGAGATGAAGCCATTCTTGAATTTATTCATGCTTGATAACCTCAAATTCCTTAGAAACATCACAAAATCAATCATTTCAAAAATAAATCCCCCTATTTCAACAACTTCATCACTAGCATCAACCCTAAAGAAAATACAATTTCATCTTTATATAATACACCATATCATTTCTAAGATGAAAATGTTATGCTTATCAAAAAACTACTTACATCAAATATGGTACTCCATCATTCCATTGATAAATCATAGTTTCATACGAACTCACACCTATTAAACATGATAATTTTATCTTTTTTTAAGATAAATATTATGAAGTCTTTGCTTGGTCCTATGAGTGCATGCCTAGTATTGACCCTAGCATTATCATGTACAATATCATCATTTATCTTGACACCAAACCTGTGTGTCAAAAGTAACATAAATTTCCACCCAAAGTTTTCACTTTATGTCATAAATAAATTATCAAGTTTATTGATGTTAGGTTTATAAAACCGATGGAATATTCTAAATGGGTTTCTAACATAGTCCCTATTACAAATAAGGTTACTGTGGTTATTCTCATTTACATCAATTTTATAATCTTAATCTTGTTTATCCCAAGGAAATTTCCATCTACCTTTAATACATGTTGTTATTGATTCCATAGCTGGTTATGAAATGTTATCTCTTATCGATAGTTTCTTAGGATATAAAAAAATTCACATTACCCCTAAAGACCAATAAAAGATAACTTTCACCATGAAATCAGGCACCTATTACTATGTCAAAATTCCCTTTGGCCTCAACAATGATTGATCTACCTATCAACAGGAAATGAATCATATCTTTCATGATATTATTCATAAAATTATAGAAACCTATGTAGATGGCCTCATTAATAAATCCAAATGTCTCTAGACTCATCTTTCTAATCTTGCCATCATCTTCAACCACCTTTTTAAATATAAATTTAGACTAAATCTATACAAATGTGTTTTCAATGTCACATCTAAAAAATAGATAGGATTCTTAGTTTCCCTTTGTAGCATCGATGTTGAACCTAAAAATATTAATGTTATTGTCAAAATGCCCATCCTTCAATCGATTCTAGAGGTTCTTACTTACCTTGGTAAACTTGGGGAAATTAGATGATTAATTATCAAAATGGCTTATTATATATATTCAATCGATTCTCTTCTTAAGAAAGGCAATTCCTTAAAATGGATGGATCCCTATCAAAAATCATTTGATAATATGAAAGAATCATTTCTTCACCTGCCTACTCTTTGTCCCCCTTCAAACTATTGACATTTGATCTTATAGACCTCTTCCACACCCATATCAGTTGGGGAAATGCTTTCCCAATAAGATGATACTAGAAGAGAATATGCCATCCATTATATTAGTTGAGCACTCATTAATTATGATAATTGCTACACAAAATTCAAATGTGATTGCCTCACCATATATTTTACCACTAAATTTTTTGACATTATATGCTTTATCAAACAACTTATCTTATCATCCATTATGATCCTCTTCATCACTTTTTATTTAAAGACTTTCTTCCTAGAGACCACATTGGCAAGTGGATGGTTCTTCTCATGAAATTTGATCTCTAAATTATTACTCAAAAAGTTTTCAAAGGATAAATCATTGATGATCAAATTTTCATAACTCTTATGCTAGCTACTAACCACCTTCAAGATAGTCTTCTCAATGAAAATATTATATACATTGAAGGTATCAACCAAGGTATACCCCTTAAATATTACTTTCATAATTTCACTACTGACCTACAAGTAAGGAATATTGATGAGTCCGCTATCCTCCCTGATAATACTAAACTAAAAGTAGTTATCAAATAACTCCCTGAAATTAATGTTGATCTATATGAAGATAATTAGATCCTTAATTTTGATTGTGTTAAATTCCTTTAGGGAGCTATCTAAGGTTGTATTCTCATGACCCCTCTTGGTAAAATCATCCCTTTAGCATTTCACCTAACATTTTATGTCATTAACAACATGATAGAGTATGAAGCTTTAATCTTAGGCATGCAAGAAATCCTTGATCTAGATATCCAATATCTACATGCTTTAGGTGATTACCAATGAAAAAGTTAGAATCTCATTTCTTATCATAAAATTTCAACTACCCTCACCAAAGATTTCATTTCTTTCACCACCAAGCCTATCCCTTGAGATCAAAATTATATTAGTAATTCTTTTTCTTCTTCATCGTCTCTTTTTCACCCTCACCAAGTTCTTACTAATCCCACTTTTCTTATCCAAATAATAAAATCCTCATATTCTATTCAACCATAATATTTTATTATCTACCACATTGAGGCCATCACCATTGAATAAAGATCATGGTATAAAGATATCATTCAATTTATGGAACATTGAACTTATCCTCTAAACCTCAATTCCTGTAAAAAGACTCATATTCACAAATAATATTTTAAGTATGTATTTTGATATAAAATATTATATTATCACAATGATGAAAGTACCCTACTATGTTATATTATGGTAGATGAGGTTCCTCCCCTTATTGAAAAATTATATGGGGGTATTTGTGGTGTATTATATTTCGAGAGTGGGCCACCAATAAAATTATTAATCAAATCCTCAAAAATATAATTAATGAAACCCACATGGATTAACACCTTCATCTTTATCCTACTCTTTTTGCCCATCACACTAACATACACACTACCACTGGGGCAATGCCATTCTCTCTAGTCTATGGTTCTAAATCAGTTCTCACATTATAAGTTGAGCTTCCTTCTCTCCATATCTCTCTTCATGGTTTCATACCTATTTAATACATACATAAATCCCACCTTCGTGATCTTGATCTCTTTGATGAACACAATATTTCTATTTTGCAACATAATCAACAATACAAGGCCCATGTTACCAAACGACATTAAAAAAAGTTTTCACATTTAATGTTAGTGATCTTGTCCTTAAATTAGACTACCCTCATGAAAAAAAGTTAAATATACCCAAAATGGTGGGGCCTTTATTTAGTCAAAGATAGTATTGGTCTAAGTACCTATCACCTTCAAACCAATGAAGGCCATATTTTCAAAAAAATGACCAATGCATAATTCCTCAAGAATTATTTATTGAAACTTTATTCATGTTGTATTAGGTTTTTTTCATCTATCCACACCATATTTAATTTTATATATAGGTCCCAACCCATTCTTTCATCACTTTCTTCAAAACTACCAGGGCTTGTGTTTAAGGGGAGTGCCCTCTATCTAAGACAAAATAGAGGGAGCTTCCTTATTTTCCTAGACAAATTTGACTACTTGAGAGGAATATATAATCCATTAAGATTTAATATAAAAAAATTATCTATTTTTTATATCATATGACCTGTTAACTCTTCAAGAAACCAAACAAATTCCTAGAGAAGGAAAACTATGCAGAGTTCTAAGAGTGGACTGTGCCATCTATTTTGAGCTCCTATCCCTGATATATGCTTGTCATGAAAGTTATATGAGATAATTTTTATCATGATTTAATTTATCTCATTAAATACTACCACTTTAATCTTCCATACACCCATCCATATGTTGAACCTCTTAGGACTGAGTTTTGTCATGACTATATGTCCATACTTGACTGTACTCCTATAGGTTTCTTTATTCTCCAAGCTTAAAAATCAAAGTAAAAAACCCTCTTGAGAGTTATTGAATTAATATTTTCATTATTTATACCATTTTTTCATCTTCATTCTATCTTCTCATCAAGAACACACTCTTTTCCACTAACTACCTATTGACTGAGACTCCTTACAATTTGACCCTACTGTAGGTGTTAATTACCTCTTCAGACTTGGATATGATGTTTGAGAACCTAAGTTTGAACCCCCATTTTTTCACCAAATTAACTATTTAACTTTTAATCAATTTTAGAGTCCTAAAACACCACTTGGTCATTAAAATTAAGGTCATTATCTTAACTGAGATACCCTTGCCCTTAAGGTCTTAACTATAAGTGTCTGTTATATGCTTTAGGCTGAGATCAATGCCTAAGGGCCCTTTTGTCTACCTTATTGATCATATAACATTTATTAACTTATTTTTTCACCTTGAGAAACCTTGAATCATCACCTAGGAATATTTTTCATCTCACTACTTGTTGACTGGTTGTAGGTGTGCATTTAGGCCACCTATACAGACTGTAAGCTGCATATGAGGGTCTAGAACATTATTATCAACCTAAACCTGATGGTATTATGTTATTTAGTATGTATTTCACTCGATAATTCCATTAAAAAAATATAATTATACCTTAATATCACCTTGAAATGCTAAGGTTAATTTTATTTCAAAGCCTATAGAACCTACTACCTGTAAATAATGATTTACATGCATCTTTGGACTTTCTAGCAACTAACCTCCACTTGATTTATGCTATTAAAATTTTTTAAAGGTCTTGATATATAGATATAATACAATATATTATCATTATTATTCATCAATAATCTTTCAACCATGTCATTTTCCCTTGAAAAAAAGTGCTAAGACCCTTGTTTTATCAGTTTAGGGAACATGGTCTCAAAACTTAGTCAACTTCCTTTTAAAGTCATTCTCAAACTAGTTTAGCCATATACCACTTAAAAAAGATATGTTATGATGTTTTAATATTATAATGGCCTTAATTAGGATTAAAATACTTATTTCAACACTTCATAAGGAGTCCCCTACTCTCTGTTAAGGTTTCCTTAGGTGTTGACTTTTAGGTCTGCAAATAATATATAAAATTGTGAACAATGTGTATTATTTGGACTATTTCCTGAGTTTTGAACCAAATTCAACCTTAAAAATTCATTAATCATGTATCAAATATCTTTATACCACTACTAAAACTCCTATCATAGCATGATGTCATCAATGAAGGTTGTAGGTGCATGGTGAATTGTATATGGGTAGTGACGATGAATTAATCTAAGTGTTGAGGAAATCTGTCTTCTCAATCAAGTGGAATATCTTCAATGTATTTTTAAATGGATTATAATTATTTTAAAACTAAAAACTAGTTTCTAAACTATCCCTTTCAAGGTTGAGATCTCCATATAGATCACCTATAGTTACATATGGAGTTGTAGCAGGTAGACTATGAGCATATGCATGTATGACTAAAAACCATGAAACATTGCTTAGATAAAGAGTATGAAAGGTGAAATGGGAGTAAAAAAACATATTTTAAACATTATAATGAACTTATCACAACTTTATAGATCCATGACCAAGCTTGAAGCTCCTAAAAATGGTGAAAACTACCTACAACTCAGAAAGTTGTATCCTCCTACAACATTGAGCTACTTGACTCATCCAAACACCTTGAAATGTGAAAAAAATAATTGGAAACATGAGGGAAAGAATTAAAAATCATTTTGAACCAATATAAATAATTTAATTATACGTAATTGTTAAAACCAAGACAAAACTTATAGGCTACATAGATTAGCAGGTAGAAAAGTATAGTCAACTTCATAAGGATGGTTCATGAAACACAGAACACAATTATTACAAATAATTATATGTAAAATAAGGTATCTGAGTGTACTAAAATATTACAAAATCATTTTTCCTAAAACCTCTTTAGCTATCTATATTGAGCAAAATCTTGAAGGTCACTTATACTTTCCAAAAAGAATGAAACAAAGTAGAACAATTTTATCTCAAAAATGGAACTTAAAAATAATTAAAACCATTTAAACGAGTGTGTAAAATATTAAGGGACGTTCCATGATACTTTTTCATGTGGCACACTTCCCCATGAGTTGTATAAATGCTAAAATCTCCTTTTTTCCTAATAAAACTACCCTTTTAACTGAAAAACCTACTGCTTTTTAGTTATGCCAATTGATTAAGAATTTTAAGGACACATGGGACTTGAAATCATGTTTTGGAAAATTCAAAATTTATAATAAATATGTACAACTCATTAAATGCTCAATTTTGACCCTTAAAATGACTCAAAAGGACATGTTGGCTAATAAAATTAATGACCAAGGTTAATATAACATTTAATAAAATTAAATAAACTATGATATACCTTATGAACAAATAATAAACCCTATAAAACACTTAAAACTCAATTTTTTACCCAGGGGTGCCCTGATTTGACCTAAAAGTCAAAATTGGTTAACAATATCCTTGGTTTGATTTGGTGAGTTTTCCTTTCTTACTTAAGGTTGACTTGTTTGAGTTTTTTGGCCTTTATTAGCCTTAGATTTTTGGTTACCCAATTTACTCTAAATTTTGAGTTGGTCATTTAGTCTAACATAACACTTGTCACTCCAGTTTGATAAATTTCCAAGTATATCCCATCCATATAATACCAGTTATCTTGGGTTTTCTGCATTTTTTTGTTTTTGCTCTTTAGTTTTGTATCCTTGGGTTTGTCGAAAGAAATATCTATGCCCTTCATGATGAAAATTGTAAACATAGTAGATAACCCTCCAATGATAAAGGTAAATCAAGGCAAACATACATTTACTTTCCAATTATTTTCCATTTTGTCATTTACTTTCAGTTATTTTATACTTTAAAATACTACAAATTTTTTATAGCCTCAATGTTGTGTGTTACTATGTTATTTCTCAAAGCACTATCCCCTATTTCACCTAAGTGACACATGATTAACTTCAAGTGGGGAATATGTATACATATAATATTTTAAAATTTTATTAATTACTTATGCTTTTTATCTTGCAAGAACCCATTGAATCTCAATCTCTCTGAGTGCACACCCTAGGGGGTGCATCGAGAAAGGGGTGGGCAAACCATTGGTGATTCATAGGATTTTTGTCCATTTTTCCACTTACTATCTACACACTTGTCTTCTAAAAGCATTCCCCTAAGCTTTACCTCATATTTTTCACCCTCCTCTAGTATTTCACCAACTTTATTAGCTCTTTTCCTAACCTAAACCCTTTTTTGATAGTTTACTTGACATAGTTAGCCATATCGACCTTGTATCCTTATTTACAAAGCTTATTAGGGACTAGTTAATGACCTAATTTATTTTTTTCAATTAAGATACAAGGTCAACTGGGTTGACCTTATTAGCCTAAATTTCATAAGGGACTAGGGTTAGATCTACCTATATAAACACATCCATTTCACTATTCTTAGAGAGACAACACGAGTTACTTATTCATTTGCACTTATTTACAATCTGTTCTTCCACCATTCTACTTGAGGAGTCTTAGCTTAGGGTTTTTACATGGAGAAGAATCTTGTCTTGTGGAGAAGTCTTGGAGGATTTGGCCTTTCTTAGTGATCCTTACAAACCAAAACAACCTCTTATGAAGCACCTTTGGCCAAAGGAGATATTGAGTCTTGATAGGTTCATCTTCAAGGTAAGTATCTCTAACTTTTCTCCTCTCTTTAGCAAATATAAGTAGCATAAGTAATGTCTTTTAAATATATTTCTCTCTTCATGCATTAGGGTTTTACATATACATAACTTAAATAAGATTCTCTTATGCATGTTTACTTTTATGTTTACTAACCACCACCTTGTCCCACAAGTTTTGGTGAGAACTAGATTAGACTTTGATTTGCTTGTTATTAGTATAGTGAATATGAAAACATAGGACCTAGTTAGGGTTATTGCATAGTTTTTCTTAACTGGAAGCTTTGGAACCCTCCCTAGTAGAGTTATTATGGTAAGAGATCCCTTGGTTAGGTCTAACAAATCCATATTGGTCATGACCCTGATTATCTAATATATCCCTAATTAGAAGTGTAAGTAGGATCTATGTTCTTCGATCTAGGATTGATTTTTAGATATGCTACATTTCCCATTGGATACATTTTCTACTATAGTTTCCTTGTAAATTAAATATTTGATTTGAGTATAACTAGTTGTAATCTATAGATTATATATGGTTGAGTCTCTGCATAAGCCAATTTAGTTATATTATTATTTTGATTATTGTTCATAGTTCTCCATTCTATGAAGTTTAAGTTATTCCCATAATTAACATATTCTAAGGAATCTGAAGAACCTATAATAACAATGATGCAGTAAGTATGGAACCTCACTGTTGTAAGCATGATATGGTGTTTACCTAGCCAAAGAGATGTGGAATGTTGGCTAGAATAGAAAATTATAGATTTTTTACAAAAAGAAGCATAGAAAGTCAAGTGTTCTGAATGACAAATTGTACAAGAACACATTTACAATTAATTATATGAAATATTCTAGTGTAAACTACCTAGATTATTGGATAATTAGTTGGCTCATTTAGAATATCATTTCTCTGAATTTAGATCAACCATTGACATTGTATAGAATGAGGAGAAAATAAAACAACTTTAGACACTAGAGAGTAGATGGACTCATGTGATATATCATTGGTTAGCCACAACCACTTATGGATACATTACAAATTTTGCATTACAATGATATATAGCATTTGAAGTGGCACAATATTTATTTTTGTGAGGGGTAAGAGGTAAATTTGTGCATCAATTCCCTCTGTTAGTTAATATGTTGGTTCTGGAAAGAGTAATGTACATGATCATTTTAAAATGTAGTCACTTCAAGAGCCATGGGGATGTGTGTGATAGAGAGGTGAATGGTGAAATAAAATGTAAGAATCTAAAATAAGAATGGAGGATCAATAGGAGATAGAATAAAATAAGACCATAGAATTAGAATGAGAATTATGATAATAAAAGAGATGAAATCTCTTAAGGAATACTTATGTACTTGCAACTAAGAGTAAATGAAGAAGTAGAGTAGGAGAAAAGAGTAATTATGAAGAAAGAAAAGTGGAGAGAGATGAAGGAAGAAGTGAGGAAAATGGGCCCCAAATTAGTAAAGGAGAGAAGAAAAACAATAAGAAATGAATATATGATGAATTTGTTAGTGTATAATTAGATCAAGTTGTTAGTATTTCTACATCATACATATTTAGAAGAGTATTCCATAGTGAGTAACTAAATCTGTCACTTAAGGGACAAAGAGAAATTTGCAATTGATGGAGTGAAGGTTCAATCTCCCAAAATGATGAAGATAAAGGTAATGATTATTTACCCTAGAAATGTAAATCCCCCAGCCTATTTTTTTTCAACATAGCAAGAGTTCCATAGAAGATTCAAAAAATGACGAGTGGTGAGGACCAATGACTAAAGAAGTTCATAATAAAAAAAGGAAAGTTTTATAGAAAACATATAATTAGGTAGCATAAGGCTCATGAGAGAATAAAGGAGAGGCATAAAAGCCTTATCATTAATTTATAATGATCCACATGTTCTTAAATAACTAAATGAGTGGATTGCACAAATACAAATCCTAGAATAAGAACAAGAAGATGAAGGGAATAGTTGAGATTCTTCTTCATCATCACATCCCAATAAGACATAGTAGATAGTAAAGTCCCCATTTAAAAAAACATTGAAAACAACCATGATTCCTCTTATTTTGCATCTATTATTGATCCAAACATAGATTTTATAGTTGTGACCAATCTAAATATGGCATTGTCATTGGGTGCCTTTATCCCTCCTGCATAGTATGATGTGTCTATAGACCTTAAATAGTACATACTAACTTATGATACGAAGTGGCAAGCTAAAGGAGTCACTAATGATGTAGTAAATAAATGTGAATTGATTGGTTATTTATCAAGATGAGCTTTAAAATTTATATTTCATTAAGAAATAGACCAAGCAAGTCTATAAGATGTGAATAATTAGATTATAGAAATGTTCAAAATAGAGAGGAGTTCCAATCAAACCATCTTAGATATTAAATAAATTTGGAAAATATAAAAATAGACTATTAATGACTATGATTGTAGGTTTTTTGACATAATGAACATAGTCAAATTTTCCTTAGAAGACAAGGTTAAAGTTGTTTGGTTCATAGAAGGCCTATGACTAAGAATAATATTCGTCATTGTACAAACACAATATCCTACAAAAGTAGAGGTAAGGATAGCTATGATCCATGTTGCACATATTAAATAGTATGTAAAAGCTTTATCCCCTAGTTCACAGATGGAGAATACACTACAATTTCTTATAAAAAGTTTAGAATAACAATAAGATGTAGAACATAGGCCAATATCTAGTCTTTAGTACATCAAGTGTGTCAAAGAGGGACACCAAAGAAATGAGAATCCTAGAGTGAAATTGAATCTCTATGATATATGCCAAATTATGGGACATACAATATCTCAATGTCACCTTCTCCTATAGTACGTAAATAATCCACATACATTGTATTGTAACTTCTGTAAGTATTATAATCATGATGAAAATAACTGCAGAGATCTCTAAGAACTAAAAGAAGACACTACTAAAAATGTTTTTACAATTGCTTCTCGACAAACATTATTGCAAATCAAATTAACCCACTTCCTAAATCTAATAGATAGGGTACCAATCATGATGTTTCACCTTGGGAACCAAATATATCAGTGTTTTAGTCTATATGAATGCCTACTTGGAATCATCCTATACAAAATTGGACATCTCTTATATAGAATTAAAATTCTTGGAATCCAATGAGTTCACATTCATAACAACCTATGTGGGCATTATAGTCACCATAACCATAATATTATGGTTATGTAGGAGTATAAAAACCTTAACCATGGAATTCCCAATAGAATCCTATGGATTTTGGACCACAATAGTCTTATAATTAGGGATTTTAAGCTAATAAAGGAAGAGGTAGCTATAGGGGAGGTTATCAAGGAGGTACACAAATAGGAAGGGGAAATGGTTCTCAAATATAGCCTATTTTGTGTTATATGTGTAGATAATTCAACCATGTACAGATGAATTATCCCTCAAATCCTCGATGGTAAGCCTACTATGCCTATTGTCATATGTCAGCTAATCATGACACTGAAGACTATCTAGTCTTGGAGAAATAAAGTGTAGACAAAGTAGTATAATATGTCAACTTAATCAATGTATAACCTAGGAAGAAAACTATTATATAGGTAGTAATGTAAATATATCATGTAGAGTGAGGACTATCTCCTATCGAAATGCCATAAGACCACAACATAAATAAATTTTGTGTAGATAAGTATCCTGAACCTACTACTGAGAAAGACCTAATGAAGGAAGTTGCACAGATTCAAAATACCATATAATAATAAGTTATTATAGATATTGATGATGCCACCACTGATTCTTAGATATATGGATAAATAGTGTGCATTATGCACTAATAGGGATTTATGACTATGCTGATAGATTTACTCAAACTGTTGAGTACCCTAGGAAATGAGGACATATAATAGAACATCTCTAACTTAATCCATATTTTATTGGAATGTGTGTATAAATGACAATAGAGAATAAATAAACTAATATGGTATGTAAATATGAAAAAGCCATGGGACATAGATATGAGGATGGACATAGAGATAATGGGGTACAAAATACCTAACATAGTCTTTGACTTTAGAATCATAATAAATATGATTCCCAAGTTGACATGGGAATCCATTGGTAGATCACCATTGAAATGCAACCCAGTCACACTCATTATTACAAATTATGAATGAGTGGAACCCATTAGACACTTATAAGATGTAGAGATCAAAATCACAAATCTCAGTCTACAAGGAGATTTTGAAGTCATCAACATGAAGATAATGGATATGTATTATCTTTCATTGATTAGAATAAATGGGTATATGATGATTGGATGATAATAAACATAGTCTTAGACTAGCTAGTATTTCAACAAGATGACAAGGTCATCATAATCCCATTGAACA
Organism: Torreya grandis; assembly: GCA_037957365.1. NCBI lineage: Eukaryota > Viridiplantae > Streptophyta > Pinopsida > Cupressales > Taxaceae > Torreya > Torreya grandis. The sequence goes on along the minus strand of JARHVA010003062.1, from coordinate 11,759 downwards.
AAGTAGAGTCCAAACTATACATAATCCCTAAGGAACTATACTCTCCATATTGTACTATAGGGAACAATTGGATGAAATTTAATGTGAAGAGAACCATAGGAACTATGAGGTATAGACTAATTTTTTTTTATGTCATAAATCCAAAAATTCACTTTAACCTCTATAAAATGAATAACTACCATACAAGACTATGCAATCAATATACAGGCCTATGTTAAACCATATATATGTGTTTTAAATGGATATGATTGATGTGTGATCTATGTCGATAAGATCACCCACCTATTTTGAAGTAAGTTTTATATATTAGATAGGTGGCATAGATAAGGACTATATCAATCCTACACTATAAGGTATGTTACTTTCAGATATGATGTCTTCAATCAATGGTGATTCAGATCCTCATCTATTGAATTGCTCAAAAGGGGACCATGAAATAGGACCTCTACACATGGTCTTTGTAACTAAGTATCAAATAAATTAGTACTTTACAAATAAGGACATTGAACAATTCATTATATGATTTAAATAGTATGTTCCAGACATTGATTAAAGGGTTAGCATGCTCAACTATGCACTAAAAGGAATTATTATGGACTAGTGGTTAGTGCATTAGGATGACAATTTATATTGGGAAAAAGTGCATGAAATGATTATTGCATGATTTCAATTTCTATAGGGGGAGAGATGATAGTGGTTTATCTTTTAGGAAGGATCTATCCAAAACTCCATATATATAGGTGCATTGAAGTTTGGAATTCAGAGGGAGTGGCTTATAAATATTGGGTACATTATTTTAGTTATACCCTAGGGGTTTATACAATTTCTTGATATATACACTAAGAGTGTTGTAGAGAAACAAAGCACTAGACATAGGTTTAACATGATTTCATCCAAACATTCTCTTTTAGAGTAATAACCTAATGGAACATCAAGAACTACAAAAATTTAAAAATGTTTCTATGCCATGGAAGGATTGAAGACATAGATAGCTTGATGGAGTCTGCATCACAATAGAACATAACCTGTTATTTGAGTGATGCCTTGAAAATCTACTAGGAGGACAAAATTAAATATAATATTAGAACATAATTGTGTTATAGAATAAAAAAATAAGATGAATCGACCTCAAATTCCAAAATTGAAGATATGGATCTCACAAACTTATTTGAATTAGAAAGAAAAGTTGAAGAGTTAATCAAGCTAATTATAGGAAAATTGAAGAGGATATACTCCAACATATTAAAGTACTAGAGAAGGAAAGAAAACAAGCATTAAGATATTTAATTCCTAAGGAAGAATTTAGAATGTATCAAGACCCTCTGATGAAATATATTGGAAACATCAACACAAATGATGCTCCAAAAATGACACACATTGGGGATTATAGGACTCAAGTAGACATCTCAAAATTCGTGTATCTCTTATGGTATTAACAACATGTGTTCCATACCAAGTTTACATAACTAAAATGTGTATATATTTCCCTAGGGTGAATGCATATTGAACTGAAGGAGTACACATTCTTGATCAAGAAAATACCATATCACCTAAATCCCAATATGAAGCTAAAGGTCAAATATAAAATTGATCATATGCAATAAGAAGGAATCATCTTTCCTATAGAAAAATTTGATTGGACAAGTGCAATTATAGTGAAACCAAATAAAATAGGTGAAATTTGAGTCTATGGAGATTATCTTAGTCTGAATGATGTTTTTGTAAATGATCCCTTCCCCATACCTTTCATAGATGAAGTACTTAAGGCTATCATAGGGCATGAGGTCTATTTATTCATAGATGGATTAAATTATTATCATTAGATACCGATCATAAAGAATAATTGATCCAAGACCATGTTCTCCATATAATGGGGTTCATTTACTTATAAGGTGATGCCTTTTAGATTGAAGAATTCACCTACAATTTTATCTAGAGCTATAGTGAATGTGTTCAAATATTTTATCCATAACTTCTTGGAAGTCTATTTAGATGATCAAGTAGTGTTTTTATTATTTAGGGATCACCTATCCAAACTTATACTAATGTTAGAAAGATGTAGGGCACTGTGAATTTCCCTAAAATTAAAAAAGTGTTTATTTTTCATACCCTTCGGGGTTTTATTGGGTTATGTAGTATGTAGCAAATAAATTTTGGTAGACCAAGATAACATCATAGTAATTGTTGCCATTCCACCACCGATTAGTTCCATAAAGGTAGGATATTTATTAGGCCATACTAGATATTAAAGAAAATTTATAAAAGGGTATGAAACTATATCCCTACCCTTGAAAAAGTTACTGTGTAAAGGAACATAGTCATATGGATAGAATGATGTCAAGAGGTGTTCATAGATCTAAATCCATGATTGGTGACTATGCCAATTCTAGTTTTTCCATATTATAGTAAACCATTCCATGTTCATGTAGACACATCAGGGATAGTAGTGGGATCCATTTTAGCATAGCCTAGTGAAGGAAGGATGGACCACCCCATCCACTTTACAAGTAAAAATATATCATCTATAGAAATGAATTAAACCATAATAGAATAGGAGGATTTATCAATGGTGTTTTCACTACAAAATTTTAGACACTACTTATTGGCAATGCCATTTGAATTATTTATAGATCACCAAGTACTGTGACATTTGGTCAACAAGCCTCTTCTAGGAGGATGAATTTATAGGTGATTGATGTTTTTTGAAGAATTTCAATTTCATATAAATGTTAAAATTAGAAATGAAAATGTAGGACCTAACCACCTACGTAGATTTCATAATGGTGAGGAACCAGAAGGAATCCAAGATAAGTCTCCAAATTCACATCTTTTTTGAGCAACTACAATCCCAGAACATTTTAAAAAAATTATAGGTTGTTGGATCAAGGTAATTTCCCAATGCACTATCAACAGCAAGAAATAAGTAGTTAATAAATTGAGCCTTACCATATAACATTATAAATAGATTTCTTTATCATCTCAGTAAGGATGAGGTTTTGTGCAAAGTAGTCCTAGACCATGAGTAACCATAGTTTCTCAAAGAAATACATCAAGAAATAACTAGGGGTCATTTTGTAAGTGATGCTACTAGGAGGAAGATTCTACATATTGGTTTATGGTGGCCCTATTTATTCTAGGATGTGATTTTAATTGTATAATAGTGTGATATATGTCAACACATGGGGAAGCCAAATTAGATGGATGAAATGTTGTTACAACCTATGCTTGTGCAATAACCATTTGAATAGTGGGGGATAGAATTTTTATGACCAAAGAATCTACTCGGTAAATGCAATTGTAAAAATTTCATCATTACTGTAATGGATTTCTTCATAAAGTGGGTAGAAGATATTGTAACAAATAGTTATGGTGTGAAATATACTATATATTTTTTTTATGAAAACATCATTATCAAGTTTGGTTGTCTGATCAAAATAATAAGTGACAGAGGTACCCACTTCTTAAATAAAATAATGAAAACCCTCACTGATGAATTACTTATTATGAACCATAAGAACACAACCTATCATGCATAGTAAAATGGCTAGGTGGAAATTATGAATAAAGTACTCAATAAAATACTTACAAAAATATATGATGTATAGTGGGATGACTGGGAGGACCGAATTCCTCTAGTTTTATGGGAATATCACACACATTACAAAAGGATGACATTATTTACACCATTACAACTAGATTATGACATGGAGGCAATCATGCATTTGTAATATGTGGATCCTAGTGTGTGCATCACTAATATCATGCATTTGGATCGTTAGGAGTGATTGATCAATTGAATCATAGAGTTAAACAAGATGGAAGAATAGTGTAGTAGAGCAGTCTTGACACAAGAAATCCACAAACATAGCCATAAAGTGTGGCATGATAAAAATATGCACACTAAGAAAATTTAGGTGGAATAATCGATCTTGTTGTATGATAGTTAGTTCTATGCATTCCCAAGTAAACTCAATATCTAGTGGAAGGGCCATTATATAATCCATGAAATATCATAGTCTGATACTATGATTTTGAGGGATCTACAAGGTAATATTTTACCAAGCTGAATGAATGGCTATAGGCTAAATCCCTACCACCAATAACTATAATTTGTAAATTTGAGGAGGTGTTATGATGCATTAGTTTAGTTTAGAGTTTTTTCTCATTGTTATGTGTGTTTGGATATGTTAGCTTTTCTTATATGTGATTCAATTGTTGTGAAATTTTGGTTGAATTCATATTAAGTAGAATAAGAAATAATTTTGTAGGCAAGCAGATGCAGTAATAAAATGGTTGGTAGATCCACATTGCATAATTAAAAGGGTGTTAGTTGATATCTATTAAGCTTGGGAGATGCCATGTAAAATGAGATCTTAATACAAAAATGACTAATGGTTTTTTTATGGTTGTTAATGATGAATCAAGTGAGAGAATCAAGATGGATCACAAAAAGAGATTGTATGTTGACATCACCAAGTGAATATATAGGCATGGAAGATGAAAGGACTGATAATACATCCAATTAAACTAAATACAAAAATAAAATGGGTGCTAACTTAGGATGATGGAGGCCAAATCATAAAATAGAAATTTGGAAATTAAATATTTAAATATGCATAATCCATTGGTAGGTTGTAGCATTCAAATAAAAGGGACATGAATTGGCATTTTCAAACCTATAAATAGGTGATCAAAACTGATGAGTCAACATTATAACCTTTTCCAATTTTGAATCTAATTCTTTCTTATAATTTGAAGAGATTTATACAATTTAAAGTATTCTTAGTCTCCTCATTACTTATAATTCAAGTACACCTAACATCGACATTGATGATGGCTATGTATGATGGCATCAAAGGAGCCATAATGGATCGAATGGAAAACATTGGCATTGGGACCAATTTACAATAGACTAAGTTTGTCAATATAGAAGAATATGATTTCCTCAAAGTCATGAAATAAAATTTATTTGGGAAGAGAGGATCCCAAGAAGCACAAGCCCTAGCGATCACACAAAATAATAAATTACATAACATAGATGTGGAAAGATTAGTCTACCTTCCTAATTTTGGTGATTTTAGGGACATCATATAATTATTGAGAGTGATAAAATGAGGTTAAGATATATCTGGCCCCAAATGTTATTATTTATGTTAATGAAGCTACCATGGTGAGAGTAATAGAATTGGCAGCATGAGGGAAGCCATTAAAACCTTACAAATCAAAGAACCCACCTATTTGACCAAAAATTAGAGAAACATTACTCAAGGCACAAGAGGTGTAATGTTGAATGACATTAAAGATGTACCTATTTACATTATTGTATAATACATTACCAAATAGTTCTAGTAGACAACCAAAGAATAAATAATGAATGGTATTATAGACATTACTCATCACATGATTCACCTTGATGAGGAATTTAATTGGTTATATTTCCTTGTATCTAAAATCACCAAAAACATTGGGAGAGAGTATAGCACAAAAAAATAAATCTTACACTATCAATTTTTTATCTTTATTCTGGTCTTTACTAAATGAAAATCTTGAAAGGTGTTATATATATAGATGTTGACCATTAGACAATAATCACTTTTTAGAACCTCATCTGGAAGATAGTAGAGAGCATATATTTTATGTATATATAACTATTTAACACCTAGTGGGAAGAAATTGTTGAATTGGTGACCTCTCACCCTCACATCTCACTAGATGTGATGAAGTACTTGGGTCAAAATGCATTTATCATAAATCTCCTACACTAAACCACTGTGCACATCCATGAACTACCCAAGGTACTTAGTGCAACATTGCCCTTACTTATTAACATGGAAACTGTAGCATGAGGTGGAACACCAAAAATAATTAACTACACATAGAGTGACTCCTTTAAAGATAGTTAGGCTGAAGGACCCTACCATCACTACATCTACTACAGAACCTACATTACTAGGTGAAATACCATTATATTGTGTCAAAAAGAAGGTTCTAAAGGATGCAATTCTCCTTTGCCTTCTAGATAATGCACATGAATCAAGACATGATTAGAGGACCCAACTATACCCCAAATCATAAGTCAATGTCATTGAGATGAGATTTATATGGATTCATAAGATGTCTATTGAATGATGAAGGATGACATGGCTATCGATTTGTATGAGTAAGAGAGAATATTTATTCTATATAGTAGTGAGTATTAAGTAGATACATAAAAAGTTGTCAAATGACCTTTGGGTGGATCTACATTCTTTCCTATCATCAATTATTATAGATACTATAGAAAAAAGAAGCCCACCTGAAGGAGATTGTAAAAGACTTCATTATATGGGGAAAACTTTGAATTTCTTTGCATCCATAGCCATTGGACCCAGTGTCACATCCCAATTTCTCACTAAGCTAATTTACCTAATTATCCATGTATTATTATGGGTATTAATTTAATTAATTGCCTTTTAACTAAACAGCAAGTCATATGTTTCTATGAGAAAGTTGTATGTTACTCGATTTCATGATTACATTGTTATGAGTTAGTTCTATTGTAAATTATTTACATTATGATCATGTTGATTTATTGTTATAGTAGTGTTTTATGATATATATTATGATTTTACATGTTAACTACCTTCTTGTTGTGAGTTATATGCAGAAGAGTTTCATCCATCAGAGCATGATAGAGGGAGAGCATCATTGGAGAGGATGGCATAGATGGACGTGTTGGGGGATGATATAAGAATGGATAGAACCCATGAACATACCACATTAGATAGAGAATGTTATATGCATTGTTTGGATTATTAGCATTAATACATTTTTATGTTATCTACATTTAGATAAGTATTTATGTGTGTGTTAGTTCAATTTAATAATTATACATGGAATAAATCTTGTGGGATTGCATTGTGGATGTTATACGTAGATTTAGTGTATAATGTTGTTGTATGATTATGTTATGTTATTGTATTCATGATTGTAATGCTTATGGGAATGTAAATATACATGAATAGTATCATGTTACTATTATAAATAGACTAACCATAATATCTTTGCAATTTTTTACAACATTAACTTGTTATCATATGATATTCAGGGAATATCAATATATGGCTTAATGACATAATATATGAAGATAAAAAATACGTTGATAGTCTATATAGCATAGTAATAATATAATGATTATGTTGTTATAATACATATGTTAGAGAAATAATTGTCTAATTTAAATTTTGGATAAAATAATATCATTGAATTTATTTTTAGTCACATTATTATTTAATAGTCATGATATTTTTAATATTTACAAAGCTATTGTAAATATTTCACTATATCCTAATATCCTATGATCTAAACAGAGTCTATGTTAACATGCATAGACTATGTTAATGTTTTGAAGTGTTAGTTATAATTGTTAATAATGTTAAAAATGGAATTTAATGTGGAAATATATGAGCATGTAACGTGGGTAGACCATGCAAGATATAAAGAGATTAAAATAATGATAAATGTATTTGGGGATAGTTCAAGATATAAACTAGGGATTTTATATTATATTCAATAGAAGTTAATTATGAATTAGTTTGATTTTTAAGTAGATAATTTGGATTATGCATGGACTGCGAGCTATGAGTTAATAATTACATGAAAACATGTGTTGAGGAGAGAAATAAAAATTATGATCAGAGGCAATTTGAGGAAGAGAATAACATGAATAAAGTGGGCAATAAAAAGAGCAGGGCGAATGATAGAGATATTTCTAGGTTATATAGTTGTAAATTGGAAGTAATTTAAAAATGTTAGTGATGTTATTAATTTCAATTTATTAAAGAATTATATTATAAAATTGATTTCTTAGGGTTTAGAAAATGGTTGTATTTTAATAAGGATGTAGGATTAGCCCTGTGGATGGCTCAAACATCCATATAACTAAACCATTACCCTCTAAAGCAAACATAAACCTAGGGCATTGCCTACCCAATTTTTTTTCTAATTTCACCCATGTAATTCAATAAACCTTATATATAATCAAAATTCATCTTAATTTCAAAGGCAAGGTGGCCCTACCTCATTTCACAAGTGTTGGCAAGGTCTCAATCCATGTCCAACTACTTAACCATGCCCTCCTCCCACATCCATCTGATTTATGCTCTGTCACATGCTTGATCTCACTCACTAATATGATCTCATAAAATAAGCAAGCACCCTCCAATTAAGGACAAAATTCCAACCAAACTCACAACATGCCAAAATCCAAATTGATGAAAAGTGCTTAAACTTTTTCTATTTTTGATTTTTACCTTAGGTTCTATGGTTTTTTACCCAACCATTGATGATTGTCTAACCATCAATGGTTACCACTAACCATCGATGGTTGGGGTCTCTACCCTCTCAAAACCAAAATGGAACAACCTAGTTTGCCTCCTTTTGATCTTTTTGGGAGTTACCCTCTCCCCCAACCTTCAAGAACTACATTAGCCTTGAAGTTCATGTTGGATCTACCATCCATGGGAATATGTAGGTAACATCTTCTTACCTAGTACATTAGGAGTTAGTTTAGCCATCTATTACCCAACCAACCATCCAACCCATTTACCTATGCCCACCTTGATGCTGGCCATTTTTAGAATCCACCTATTTACTTACCTAGCAATGACCTTGCCTTGGTCATTTTCACCACCTTGACTAGTTTTTCCATGTTGATGTTTTTCATTTCATACCACCTTGTACATGACCTGACCATTTATGTTTTTTCTTGAGATCACTTCCTACCCTAGATACTTGAATAAACACCACCCTTGTTTGAGAGACTTGATATGTGTGACCCAATCAGCTATGACCAATACTGAGGACTGATTACCTTATCACTTATTTTAGCACTTGAATGTATTGTTATAAACATTGATAAATTTTATCTTTGTGTGATTTTGAATATCATGTTTAGTCACATTTTCTACGTGTTTAAAATGCCCAAAACTTTTGATCACCAACCTTGTGACCCCCATTTACCTTCTATCAAACCATGAGAAATTTTTGATTTTGCCTCATTGGCTCCCAGTTTGAGGGGGATCCCTCCTCCCATACTCAGGGCAATCAGACCTTGACTAGTCAACCATTTATTTTTGTTTTTATGACTTATTGACCTAAAGTTGTACACTAAAAAGGGGAAAAATGTAGACACTCAAAAACATCACTTAGGCTAGTTTTTGATGTCAAGCTACCCTAGACTTACTCTCAATCTTAAGTTAGCTAATCACCTAGATAAATAATACTAAACTCCCTTTTCCAAATTTCCTAATGTACCTAAGACACCTCTTCTAACAACATTTTAACTTCCTTTTGCCTTGGAGTATGACCGCCACCAATTAACCTAACCGATGATAGTTAGCCTGACCATCACCGATCAGGTCTCCCAACTTGCAACATAAGAATTTATAGTTGTGATTAGGATAATCATGATCAAAATAGAAACTTGCCCATGAAAACCTTATAACTAAATATCACTTTAAATTATCATCTTTATCTTGGACCAATTTAGTAATTTCCTTCCTCCTCACTTTGCAACTTCCTATTATAAAATGAGGGCTCTTAGAAGGGAAAAGGGATCAAAAATTGCATCCATGCTCTCTTGTTTCCTTTGTGTAGGTATTCAAGTGACCCAAAACTCTATTCATGTGACTTTTGAAGGCTGAAGTACTGTTATGCTAGCTAATTTTCTTTATATCTCTATTGTTATCCATTTTGTATCATATAGGTATTATTTACTTGTTTTATTAATTTCTTTCATTATTAACCTTTATACCTTAATCAAATCAACTGCACCCCATTTCTCCCCCACTAGAGACATACATATTCTTTTTGCCCATTTACCATTCCCACTCCAAAATCAATTCAATATCCTATAGAACTTACCCAAGAAACCATAGCCAATTCATGTAACCATAATCGGTTACAACAACCATCACTAGTCAACTTGACCATCATCGATCCCCTATCATAAAATAATAATAGTTTGTTATTCCCAACTGCTTCCCCAACTAGATGTTTTCTACTTCTGACCTAATCACAAAACCTATTCAAATTTTTGGAACCAAACCCTGACCTATTTTGGCATAGTATTGAACCTTTGTGCTAAATTTAGTCATTCTATTAAATAAGTATTTCATTTCATATCTTTCATGCTTAGTATTTCATTTATTTTCTTGTCAATTTAAATGAAACTATCTTTCATTTATCAACATTTGTTATTAGGGGAGTGGATTGACATCCATCTAAGGAAGCTTCTACTTCTTAGATCTAGCATACACTAGGTAGTCCACCCTTCATATTTGTCTAACCAACAATTTGGTTTTGTGTTATCTTATTATAGGTAGTCCTTCCTTGCCAAAAAAGAGCTCTCACTTAATCTAGTCATCAATGAGCATAAAATTTAACCAGGTACACACCCCTCATCATTTTTTCCCCTTAATTCTAAAAGTTAAGAATAGAGTTATAAATAGTAGGAAATAGGAGAAAACAAAAAACACTATCAACTAGGGTAATTTAAGTTAGTTGGTTTGAGAACCATATGAATTAATTAATTATGTGTATAGTAGGGTTAAAGAAGAAGTGTGATAATAAGATCATGTGAGTAGGTCATGGTAGATGTCTCATACCTATGGAATTTATTTTAAACTCAAATTTAAATTGATAACATCACATACATGCCACATCTCTCTTCAGACCTCATAAACACACAATCTACTACCCAAGGGTCTTATAGACATGTTCATATCTCCCATGAAAGGATGAATGGTGGATCAAGATATTGGGAATAATATTAATCCAATGTATACTCATGATTCATGTCATTTTGATGTTCATTAAAGGCCTATCGTTTATGAATCATCCTTAAGACCTTGAAGCACTCATAGGCTACCCAAACAGGCCATTTTTGACTTGATGAGAGAGAAGAGGATTTATATGCATCTAGATGAATTGGAAAACCCATAAAAAACAAAAATAATTTCCACACTCCCCTAAGCACCTCCCCATGCCATTATTTTGTACTTGTAGGTACAAAATTATACAAAATAGGCTAAAAAGGACTAGTTTAAGCTACTTGGGAGGTCTGTGTAAGGTGTTAGAAGTTAAAAATTGACATCAATATATTCATGGGATTATAAAAAAAATCACATGTTTATTTTAGGTTTAACACATGTGGGAAGCCTATGGATCCAAAATTCATTCTTTAGGTAGGGAGGCTTAATTGAGACCTATTTAGGAGAGAGAAACATATGACAAGAACACTTTCACTCACTCTTAGGACCTAAAAACTTGGCATGGAGCTATAAAGACATATGAGGTCCTAAAATATGGATTTATTTTCTCATTAACATTCATAAAATTATCTACACAAGGAGGTTTTCATTATTTTTAGGGCTATAAAAAATGAAGCCAAAATGGATATTTTTATGTAGAATGAGTTTTTGGGGTTCTTTTGAGACTTTAAAATGATTTTTTTTAGGTCTAATATGATTTAAATAGACCATTTATGTAGATATAATGAAATGGAGAAGATTAATTCAAGTTTTGACACTTGTAAGCAAGATTGGCCTAGTGAGATGGAGAGATTTCTAGACACCTAGCAAAGGTATGAAGTGACGTGTCAAAGAGAACCTAAAGAGATCAATTGAGAGGTGTCAATAGTAGAGAAAGGATGTAACTAAACATGATATGACCATTAATAAGGATACTTGTCATCCCATAAACCAAGGTAAAGGGAAATT
>JARHVA010003061.1:2162500-2194067 GCA_037957365.1 Torreya grandis | reverse complement strand
ATCTATTTAATTTCACTTGGAGGTCACACATATATAAATTCCAGTTGGAGAACAATAACTTGTCTCTTCACTACAAAATAGTTACATTTCAAGACCCATCAGTATAACTTGTGCCATAAATTCACATCCAAGTTTTTATTAATGTGATATAGGGTGAAATTATATGTATTCTACATGAAATTTTTGGTTATTTATGTTTGTGGCAATTACTTATGATTTATTTTTTACACGCGCTTGAAATTATGCTAAAAACTACATTTTTCTTATTTTGGAAAGGGCATTATTGAGGCCAGAATGAGTGGTAGGTCTCTCAACCAGGAATGATAAAAGGAAAATAACCTAATAATTTATGTTATATACCACATATGAATGATATAAATTCTATTTTTGAGCCACAAAACATAGGAGATAGAGTTCTCCAACTATAACTTTAACTTTGGCAACATCTATTGTCAGTGTTTCCATGCTATTGAATAGTAGTGAAAACACACTTGCATATAGATTTAGAAATATTTGATATATTAGAACATGTAATTTTTATATTTATTTGTTTTAAGTGAGATAATTATATTTATAGGTCCCAATTTTATAAATGCCAATTAGAGAACAAGAACTTGTCTCTTCACTACAAAAAAGTTACATTTCAGGACCTATCACTGCAACTTATGTCATATATTCATTCTTAAGTTTACATAGAAATTTTATAGGTTGAAATTATAGGTAATATAAAAGAACATGAGGGTTATTTTATTTCATACAAATGAGTTATGCTTTTCATTTTACACATTCCTGAAGTTAGATTAAAATACTACATTTTTTTAATTGGGAAGGGCATTCTTAAGGCCAGAATGAGTGGTGGGTCTCTTGAATAGGTGTGATAAAAGTTATATAACATAATATTATATATTATTTTCCACATTTGATGTGTTATAAATTCCATTTTAGATCCATAAATCACCATAGGTGAAGTTCTCCAATCACAACTTCAACTTTGACATCTATTGTCAAATTTCCACACTCCTAAACAATAGTGAAAACATGATTCCATGTAGATTTGGACATCATGATCATGTGATAATGTGTAATTTTACTATATATATATTTTCTTTAAGTGAGTTAATTTCACCTAGAGGTCTTGAATCCATAAATTCCAATTAGAGAATAAGAACTTGTCTCTTCACTACAAAAAAGTCACATTTCAAGACCTATCACTAAAACTTTTTCCATGGATTCATATCAAATATTTAAAATTTACATTTATGTGATAAAAGGAGAAAATATAGGGATTTTACACAAATTTGAGGTTTATTTTTGTTTATTACAAACATTTATGATTTTAGTTTTATGCATGCCTAAAGTAAGGCTAAAATTTTAAATTTTTCTTGTATTGGGAAGGGATTTATTGAGGTCAAAATGGGTGGTGGGTCTCTTAACCAAGTGTGATAAAATGCCAAGAAAATTTTCATATAAATTATCCACCACAAATTATGTGTTTTAAATTATAGTTTCGATCCACAAGACATCATAGGTAGAGTTCTCCAACTGCATCTTCAAGTTTGACATCTTTTTCTAGTGTTTATACACTCATAAATAATAGTGAAGACATGATTTCAAGTGTATTTGGACATATTGGTCATGGTATCACATTTAATTTTACTATATATACATTTTAAAATTTAGGTTTTTTCACTTGGAGGTCCCATATCCATAAGTTCTAGTTGGAAAACAAAAACTTGTCTCTTCATTATAAAATAGTTGCATTTCAAGACTCACCATTACAACTTGTGCCATGGATTTACCTCAAAATTTATATAAATGTGATAAATGGTAAAATTAAAGGTATTTTAAATCAACATGAGGGTTATTTATATTTTTTACAATGAGTTATAGTTTATTTTTTATGCACGCTTGAAGTTAGGCTCAAAAACTACATTTTTCTTGTTTTGAAAAGGGCATTCTTGAGGCTGAAATGGGTGGTGGGTATCTCGATCAGGAATTATAGGAGGATGATAACTTGGTCTTGGATGTTATATACCACCTTTTTCATGATTTAAATTTTATTTTTGATCCATGAATTTTTAGAGGTATATTTATCCAACTACAACTTCAACTTTAACAACATTTATTGTTAGTGTTTCCATGCTACTGAATAGTAGGGGAAACACACTTATAGATAAATTTAGATATCTTGGTCATGGGATAACATTTCATTATGTGTGTGTGTGTGTGTGTGTTATAAATGACGGGATAATAGTTAGAGGTCCCAAATCTAGAAATGCCAATTCGAGAATAAGAACTTGTCTCTTCATTGCAAAAAAGTTACATTTCAGGATATGTCACTACAACCTGTGCCACAAATTGATCCTAAAATTTACATAGACATCATATAATTTTAAATTATAGGGTTTAAAAAAATACATAAGGGTTATTTTTTCATGTGAATGAGTTATGGTTTTCATTTTATACATTCTTGAAGTTAGACTAAAAAATTACATTTTTATTATATTGGGAAGGGCATTCTTGAGGTTAAAATAGGTGGTGGGTCTCTTGATCAAGGATGAAAACATGAAAATAACCTAGTATTGGATGTTATTTTACACCTTTTATGTGTTTTAAATTCTATTATCAATCCACAAAACACTGAAGGTGGAGTACTCCAACCATAACTTCAACTTTGACAACATATATTATCAGTGTTTCCACACTCCTAAACAATAGTGAAAACATGCTTCCAAATGAATTTGGATGTAATGGTCATGGTTTAATGTGTAATTTACCTATATATATTTTATTTAAGTGAGGTAATTTAACTTGGAGATCCTAGATACATAAATTTTAGTCAGAGAATAAGAACTTGTCTCTTCACTACAAAAAAGTTATATTTTGAGAGCCATCACTATAACTTGTGCCATGAATTCATATACAATATTAAATTGATGTGATAAAATGTGAAATTAGGGGTATTAAACACAAATTTTATGGTTCTTTTGGTTCATACCAAAAATTTATGGTTTTGGTTTTACACATGCCTACAGTTAGGCTTAAAATTACATTTTTCTTGTATTGGGAAGGGTATTTTGGAGGCCAAAATGGGTGGTGGGTCTCTTCACCAGGCATGATCAAAGGACAAAAAATAGGTACTAAAAATTATCTACACCATATATTTTTTTTAAATTATATTTTTGATCCACAAGGCATCAATGGTAGAGTTATCTAATTATAACTTCAACTTTGACTACATCTTTTGTTAGCATTTCCACACTCCTAAAAAGTATTGAAAACATGATTTTGGGTGGATTTAATATCATGGTCATGGTAACATGTGTAATTTTAATATCTAAACATTATCAACGTTAGTGACTTGAAATTGGAGGTCCCAGAGCCATAAGTGCTAGTTAGAAAACAAGAACTTGTCTCTTCACTACAAAAAGTTACATTTCAAGACCCATCACTACAACATGTGCCACAAATTCACCTCCAAGGTTACATCAATGTGATATATGATGAAATTAAATGGATTTAACATAAAAATTAAGTTTATTCAAGTTTGTGTCAATGAATTATTGTTTATTTTTTATGCATGCTTGAATTTAGGCTTTAAAACTACATTTTTCTTGTTTTGGGAAGGGCATTTTTTAGGCTAAAAGGGTTGGTGGGTCTCTTGACTAGGCATGATCATAGGATAATAACATGGTACTATATGTTATCCACCACCTTAAACATGTTATAAATGTTACTTTTTATCCATGAATCATTAGAGGTGGAGTTCTCTAAGTATAGATCAATGTTTCCACACTCCTAAAAAATACTGAAGACATGATTCTAGGTAAATTAAGACATTGTGGCCAAGAGAAAAAATGTCATTTTCCTATATATATGTGATAAATGTGAGATAATTTCACCTAGAGGTCCCATATCTAGAAATTCCAGTTAGAGAATAAGAACTTATCTCTTCACTAAAAAAAATGTTGTATTTCAAGACCTATCACTACAAGTTGTGCCCTAAATTCATCTCCAAGATTATATAGGTGTGTTTTATGATGTAATTATTGGGATTAAACATTAATTTGAGGATTATTTTGGTATGTATTAAAAACTTATGGTTTTTTCTTTATGCATGCCTAAAGTTATGCTAAAAGCTACATTTTTCTTGTTTTGGGAAGGACGTTCTTGAGGATAGAATGGGTGGTGGGTCTCTTGAACGATCATGATAAAAGGCCAATAACATGGTATTAGATGTTATATACCACACTATACATGTTATAAATTCTATTTTTGATCCATGAAGAAATATAGGTAGAATTCTCCAACTTCACCTTTAACTTTGACAACACTATTGTCATTTTTTCCATGCTCTTGAATAGTGGAGTGGATTTATGACGAGAATAAAATAAATGGATAAGATGAGTGCATTGGATATGGATAAAACATATTTTATGAAGAGAAACAAAATAATATAACCATAAAAATAGTCCAAGGCCTCAAGAGACATGAGAATTACAATCTTGCACAACTTCAAAGGGCCAAATAAGAGTCTCCAAACAAAAATGCAAAGCATATCCAAAGAGAGAACATCCCAAAGGAAGAGGTAAAACATAACCACTTCATCAAACATGCATAATTAAAATGTATAAGTGCATCTAAATAAGGTATTAAATAGATGAGTATTTCATTATTTATTCCAATTATACTTTTAATAGAAATGTGGTATGTCTATAAATTTAATGAATACAAAACATAGCAAGGATATCCACATTATAATAGTGATAAATGGTGTAATCCAATCATGAGAAGCACTTCATAGTAAAATATATGACTCTATCTCAAACATTATACTATTTTATTCCATATAATTTTAATTGTAACACATATTAAGATACTTTAAGTTAATATTAATAAATTACATAAAATAAATATTAAATATGATCATTAGATATGGCCATACAAACATTAAATTTAATTATAAAATAGTAATGTGAGCCAAATTGTACACAGAAAAATGATCACCATAAAATTTGAATATGTATGTATGTATGTATGTTTGTGTGTGTGTATACACATACATACATACATAAATACATACATACATACATACATACATATATACACACACACACACATATGTATGTATGTATGGGTATATATATATGTATGTATGTGTATATATACACACATAATATCTCTACATACATATATATATGTGTGTGTGTACACATACACATTATATATATATATATATAATTGTATGTATGCATATATATGTATGTATGTGTGTATATACATACATACATACATACATATCCATAAAGATCATAAATTCATATAAAATAAGAACATAATAGAATGTTGGATGAATAAGATATAGGTATAAAATACCAATATTGCATACACTTACATATAGGTGCATGAAAAATTACATCATCTAACAACATAATATAATGTGAAGTAAATGTATTATACACATACAATGCCAAAAAAGCATACATTTCCATATGGGCATACAAACAAGTACATCATCTAATACATCCTACACATCGAATAGTCTCCCTCTCTTTGCCTTCCTCAAAGAAGACTCTCCTTGGGATGCCCTTCTCATAGATGGATATCCCTCATATGCCTTGGATTCCTCTAAGTTTAGACTGATGGTCCTTTTATGCTCATAGATCCCTTATAATATAATCTATTCCAATACAAATATTACTATAAAATTTACATATTATACATGCAACCAAGTTCATCAATTAAATTTAAACTAGAGTAAAAAATAATTTAAACATGAACTTACTATAATCTCATGGTCATGATCAATTTATGCCCAATGCTCAATAGGGTCAGTGATAGGTGAAGGTGCATGAACAAACATGTGAAATTTGGAAGAAACACAAGAATGTTACCTATTAATCATCTAAATGGGACTATTATATGTCATAAAAAAACCCTATGTACACAATACATTCACATAAGTTATATTTTCCCACGTATATAATAAAATTATTAGAACAAATCTATTTTTACAATTCAAAATTACAAGCTAACATGTACCTCAATGAGTGTCTATGTATGTGATATTGCAATAGAAAGCCTATATCTATCTCTAATAATAGAGATGAAGGAGTGTCTATTATAGTCATCAAATGAACAAACAACCTCACTTAGTTTTATATAGGACTTAAACTATTTCATAACATGCATGATTTTGAAGATACACTCAAGGCAACAAACTTGAGGATTTAGAAGATAAGTAGTGGTACTATAGGTAGCAATGAAAATATTGAGTACTTAAGAAACACTAATAGATGATAATCAATAAAAATGTGAAGCATTAAAATAAGTTTGAAAAGGTGAAGAAACACTAATAATTTGAACATGTATGATCGTTAGTTAAGAGCAAAGATATATATAAATAAAAATATGTACATAGAGTATAATATTAACTCAAAATTTTACCTCTGTATATGTAAATGGTGGCCTAGTAACATATAAAAATGTAGTTGTGGACCATGATGTAGGCACTATATTCTCCTACAACATAAATTTAAATATATATTATTCAATTTATGTGTAAATTAATTATTAGTTTTAAATAAAAATATAACTTAAATTCAACATGACATATATATTAAAGATACCTGCATGTGTGTAGTGATTGACATATGCACACCAAATGTAATTGACTAAAACTCATCTCTCATGAGTATGTCATCTAAGCCCTAAAAAGCACTACCATCATCATCTAAAGGTCTAGTTCATATAACACCACAACATCTACAATGGTGAGATTAGGATAGACATTAAATGGAGTATCTCTAGCATTAGTCTCAAAATCCTAATCATGTGTTGAATGAGTGTATCAGTAAGTACATTAAGCACATGAAAAATATCAATATCCATGACCTCATTCATTGTAAAGGGGATCTTGGGATGAAGTGGATTTTGGGTAGGGATATTTGTAGGCTAATTAGGTGCATGACATACACCTAGCCAATCCTAAGTAGATCATTGCTCTTGCTTGACCTTGAAACTCACCATAGTAAAAATAGTTGAGAATCTCATTGAGGACAAAATCATAGTGGATTTTCATAAAAAATATAGTGGGACTTCATGGTTGTTACATGGTGAGTAATCAAACACCATCTACCATCAGTCCTATAGATAATTTCTAATCAAATAGTGTTAGTATCAATGGATTGGGAAATGTTTAGTGGTTAATATAAAAGGTTCATTGGTTATTAGATCGATGAATAAGGCACAAATTATGTATTTTGATATTTATTTATTCTTCACCTCATGTGTTAACAATTTATCAACATAGTAAGCCCTACATATGTCCCTATATGATGCCCATTTACCAAATTGACCCATTATCAAGTCAACTTGACCTAATACTAATTTTAGGGTATTATCTAAATAATTGCAATGGGTGTTGGTTGATGTGGGGTCCCTCATTATCCTAATTGTTTATTAAATTTATATTTCATTTTCTACTATGTGTGTAGTTAAATCCTCTTAACTTCTTGGGGGATATTTTGGAATTATAAGAGGGCTAGGAGAGTTAAGAGGGTCAGGATGAGGGTTAGAAGGGTTAGGTAAAGGGTTAGGAGGATGGTTAACGTGATGGTCTCTTGTAGTGGAATGATATTTTAAAAAATAATAAGATTTAGCAATTAAATATTAGAAATAAAAAAATGGCCAAAATTTAGTGTTAATATGTTTAGTTTATGATTACTTACATCACGTTTACAATGACATTACTAATTAAATGAGATATTGGGAGATCCAGGTGTGTTTTTGTCCTCATTCAAGTAGAACACAATTATGTTTTAGATAGGATAAGTGCAAAGTAAGTAGGAAAATAAAAATAGAATGGGTATGCCCATGGGTTGGGAATTTTGTTATGTGGTTTCAATAACATGTATGCATTATTTAAACATAATACATACACATTATTGGCACTAATGTTAGTGCCAATAACATGTATGAACTATGTCTTAGAAATCCTAAACCTAAATTTAAATAATGTGTATGTGATATGGTTATAACACGTACATGTTAGGGTAATTATTTTATAGAATTATCCCTTAACGACATGAACTTATCCCATGTAAACTATAAAAATATGTCATACATAGGTCATGGTTTTTTTAATTTTTTTTCATATTTTAATTTTTTTAAATTTAAATTAAGTGAAGCTTAGATACTTAGGATGGAATCCACTAGATGTGAAAAATCATTTAGATAATCTAGTGATAAAGTGTTAAACTCTATATATAAAATATGATCGAATGCCCATATGTCATAATCATTATCATCATCATATTTTTATATATCAAAAAAATTATTGGTTCCTTTCATTATATCTAAATTGTTATGCATGCATATTTAATTTTATTCAATTATATATGATTGATTAGGTTATATATTATAATATAATTCCCTATCACTTGTCTTTGAGTCCTTTATAGTTATTTTGTCATTATTTCTACCATTTCAAATCTTGTTTGTGCATCCTTCATATAATAAGGTGATCTAATTTTTGGAATGTCAACTATAGCCTACATTTTTTTAATAATTATTATCCATATATTTAGCCTACATTATTAGCCTACATTTTTTAATAATAATTAATCACCATATATTATAACAAATGTAAATTTATAAATAACCTATGGTCCATAATCAGTTGGTAATGTAATATGTCTACTTCGTCCATCACAATGTTACTATGTTATAATTCATCTACATTATGATCCAATTATTGTAAGAATGCAATGGTACACATGTTACACACCTCTTAATTATTCATTTTAATATCTCATGGATATTTTCCATTAATGTACACCATAATAATCAATATGTCATGTCATGGACACTTGAAATATCTAGTTCTCTTTTTGTAGATTGGTTACTATTAGAAATGGCTATTGGTAGATTTTATTATATCTAATTTATTGTGATAATCCATTTATCCTTAAAATCATGAATATTTTACTATAATTATGAAAAAATATGAATTTCATCCCTCCATCATTATGTGGTAAGTAAAAATGATTTCCATTCTTAATTTGACAATTTGTCAATAGCTCTGTGTCAGGTGGTAGGCAGAGTAATCAAATGCTTATCAAGTAACATATCAAGGATATAAATAGGTCTATATTATGCACTAATAATATGTAATTTTATTGATTTTTATGTGTCCATAAGTTATTTTTTTTTTACTAATTTTTACTTAAATATTTGGTGCATAACTATGATGTATCATTCTATGTGTTACACCTCTTATTGTCTAACTATGTTAGATTTGACAAAAAAATGGTTAAGTAGAACATCTATAATTTAGTTATCTTTTCATAAACTGATATTACAAAAAGTAATTTCATTTTTATCCTTATTAGTTGATAATAAAAATCAAAACATCAATTAAACCCGAGGTAACAAATCTCACCTACAACCTAACAAAGTCACCCAAGGAGTGGTCATTTGGCTTATTGATACTACTAATTTCATTAATTATCAACCTAGGGCATATATTTGGAATTGTTTCAATAATGTTATAAATATTACTAATTTAATTTTAGTGTGTACATTGCATTTATGGATATTTATTTCAACAAATCTCATTAATAGTATTTGTTGCAAGATTTGTGAGATATAACTCCTTATTTCAAGAAGATTATATTCCTATATATTTGTAAGAAATTTTATTGAATATTACAAAATATTATTGTGTTTATTTGTCTTAACCTAGTCCAAATATTATTAGTGGTATCAGAGAAGTAATGGTTTTGTAGTTGTAATGGAGTTTCAAAGTTTTCTAGGGGTAGTTAATCTAATCTTCAATGCCCTTGTAAATGGCATTTATCTTTAAAAAGTCTGTATATGTAACACATTGTTTTTTACATTGTGAGGATAGATTTCCTAAGGAATTTGAATTAAAGAATCATGGAAAATAGGAAAAATAATGCTTAGGAAACATTTGATGCTTTTTTCAAGACTGTTAGAGGATGATTTTTTGATTATATCCTATTTATATCAAGAGAATCTATAAAAGATAAAAATCATTCAAATAAATTTAATAAATTTTAGATCTACATTAGATATCTATAGTTTATATCCATGTCCTTATGTAACCATAATTCTTCTCTAATATATTGATAAGAAGTTTATTGGGAAACTCAACATAACATTATGGATGATTTGTGTTATTATTCAAGTCTGTCTTATCTAGACTTAACAGATCTAACAGATCTAATAGTATATTACAGGTTGGCAATACTAAGCATCAAAGTTTTGTGGGTAATATATGTATTAGCCTTGACTATGGTGAAATCATTTTTCTATATTTTATCCTATTTGATCACAATAACACCATTTCTAATATCAGCACAAGACAACTTATTTATTAAATATGGTGATGTGGTACTATATATATAGTTTTTTGATGGACCTTTTACCTTGAAATTTGCACATTATTATGAGGAGATATTATTTAGATTTGAGTCTTGATTCTCAAGTTTATTCTTATATGTCTTTATCTTTAGTTTAAAATTTAGTATTTTTGTCATATTTATGACATAGTGCAAGGAGATCATTATTGAGAATTTAGTTTATTTATAAGTCTAGTCTTTATAGGCTTATTAATAGTTATATGTTTAAATACAAGGTTTTTATTGTTTATAAGTATTATAATTTTAATTTTTTCTAGTTTAGTTTTTATAGTATTTAGGGTGAAGTTTATATGTTTAAGGTAAATTGTCATTATTTATAGTTGTTATTAAGTTTTTTGAAGTCTTTAGATTGATAAATTATTTGATCAATATTATTATTTTTTTGTTGATATTCATTTTTATTTTTGGTCTTTGTCAAAATGTCTCATTGTAAAATAATCAAAAGTCTCAAAAATAAAAATTAAAAATTACCTCATGGATGCATTATCACTTGTATGCAATGTATGAACTAGGGGGGGGGATTAATACAAATGAGATTCATTTACACATTTGTTGAGTAATAATTTTGATATGAAGGAGGTTAGAGGTAATGGAGGAAGGAGGTTTCTAGAGACTCTCCTTAGTCACCAATGATTGGGCCCATATGGTTTGGTGTCAAATTTTATTTTAGCTGTGTATAAATAAGAATGGAGACAATATTCCTTTTCACATTTGTTTAAAATGAGTTGAACATTAATTTAAATTTTATTCAAATGTGTGATAGTGGATAGAGCTTATAACAGTACTACACATCATGATGTGGTTGGTGGTAAGCCACTTGCAAAACCACATTTTTTTGTTGTTGGTAAACCACTTGAAAACCATCCTTTTTTTGGTTGGTAAGATATATGCAAGACCATCTTTAAGCTTTGTGGTTTTAATGATAAAATCACCAAATCATGACAATAAGTGCAGATAAATAATTAATTTTCTCCCCATGTTCACATTAAGTGGGGAATATTATAAATACTCCCTTAGTTAATGTTAGTGTGTACATTATATTTATGGAGAGTTATTTTAACAAATCTCACTAATAGTATTTGTTACAATTTTTTTTGGATATAACTGTTGGAAATATTGTCATTGATGTCAAAGGTTTAGCATTATTGGTGATAAAGGCCCCATTACATTTAATATTGTTTATCTTGGCTAATGTGAGTTAATATTTATTTAATATTAATGACTATATTTTTGGTTGCATATGAGACAAAAGAAGGGCCCATGGAGAAGTCAAAGAGCCACGGGATAAAGACAAAAGAAGGATGGGACACATTTTCCCATGAAGAGTCATCTTGGGGAATACCAAGAGTCACCAAGTGAAGACAAAAGAGTAAAGGCGTAATTTCTCATGAAGGGACACTTTGAGGAATATGAAGAGTCACCATAGATAAGGACAAAAGTGGGAAGGACATTTTTGGTCATGAATGGTCACCACATGACTTTTCAAATGCTTGGATATGAAGGGTCATCCAAGATTGGTGCCATTTTTAATGAGGATTGAAGGGTCACAAAGGGGGAAGGCCAAAGGTCATTTGGAAAGCTATAAATAAAGGCTTGAGAAGCCATTTGTAATATGGAAGTGAGAGGTTGATTTGATATTGTAATATCTAGCTTAGAAGAGCAATTGTGAGAGATGAATATGATTTATATTTGTTATATCTAGCTTAGAGGAGTAAAGGTGAGAGAGAGAGGACGGAGATGTTGTATTGATCTATCATTTGTTGAGATAACAACATTGAGAGATAGGTGTGTGGTATACACAAAGGGGTTGGTGCTCCTATGGGTTGGTGCTCATGAATTGTTACTGGGTTGGTGCTCGGCAAGGGGGTTGGTGCTCTTGTGGGTTGGTGCTCATGAATAGTAGCTAGGTTGGTGCTTGGCAAAGGGGTTTGAAGCTCTTGTGGGTTGGTGCCCATGAATTGTAGCTGAGGCTTGTACTTGGCAAAGGGGTATGGTGCTCCTATGGGTTTGTTCTCATGAATATATTTGAGATTGATTCTCTGCGGTTTTTCCCACATTGGGTTTCCATGTTGTATCTGGGGTCTCTCTCTATCTTGTGTGATGTTTAATGTTTAAGTTTTATTGCATATCTTGAATGTTTGTTTAAGTGGAATTTGATAAAGGGAAAGTTTTATAAGATATATAATATACTGATTCACCCCCCTCTCAGTATATTTCATGCTTAAAAATTGGTATCATATTAGATTCCTTTTGAAAAAGTTTTACAGCTTGAAGGTAGATCAGGAAAGCATGATGGCTGGGTCACAGGAAGGATTTTCTACAAATAAGGCACCCTTATTTGATGGGATGCATTATGATTTTTGGATCATGAGAATGAAGGTTTATTTGATGGCCCTTGGATTTGACATATGGAAATTAGTGGTGGAGAAATATGAAGAGCCACATACCTCTACAATTACTCTAGTAGAAAAGAAGGCAAGTGAATGTAATGCTAAAGCTTTAAATGCTATTTTATATGGTTTATGTGAATCTAAATTTGTTAAAGTTATGCAATGTAAATCTGCTCATGAAACTTGGGTAAAAATTGATAATATTTACAAAGGTGATGGAAAGGTTCAGCAAGCTAAGCTACAAATTTTTAGAAGGCAGTTTGAAAGTTTGAAGATGGAAGAAGAAGAAGATATAGCAAGTTATCTCTTGTGATTTGATCAGATAGTAAATCAGATTCAAGGTCTTGGAGAAACATTGGAAGAGTCAATGGTGGTGTAAAAGGTTTTGAGATCTCTACCAATGAGATATGATGCAAAGGTTTTGGAAATTGAGGAGATGAAGAATTTAGCCAAGCTAAAGATGAATGAGCTTCATGGTATTCTCATGGCATATGAGATGTGAATAAAACAAGATAAACCCTCAAAGAGAGAAGCAACTTTCAAGACATCAAAGAAGGAAAAAGCTAAGATTTAAGAATTAAGTGATAGTTCCAGAGATGATGAAGATGACAACGAAGCACTTTTCATTCACAGGCTGAAAAGAGGAATAGGTAAATATCAAGGAAAATTACCTTTTAAATGTTTTAATTGTGGGAAGATTGGACATTTTTCAGCTAGATGCCCAGATAAAGTTAAAGATGATGAAGAAGAAAAGCCTACATACAAGAAGAATTTTAAAGGCAAATCCAAGAAGGGATTCGAGAAGAAGAGCTTGTATTCTAAGGATCCTAGCTCAATTGAAGATAGTGGAGTCAGCGATTCATAAGAAGAAGAGATTCTATTCATGTCCATACATGATAATCAAGAAGAAGAAGAGGAAGAAGCTGAAGTAGATATGGAAGGAGAACTCAATTGTGCCCTAGAAGAGTTAGAAGCTATTCAAAAGAAGAATCAAAGATTAAAGCACCAGATTGAGAAAAATGAACAAGAGTCAAAGGAAATGATTGAATATCTACAAGCACACTTTGAAGAAGCCAAGAAGAATGAAGAAGATCTCACAACACAGTTGGAAATAACAAGAAAAGATTGTGAAAGGTATGTTATTGAAATTGCCTCTTTAAAAGAAGATATTAAGAAAGCAGTCAGTGATAAAGTAGTCAGTGATTCAAAATTTGAAGATAACACTAACATGCTGAATAAGATATTGGAAAGTCAAAAAGCATATTTAGATAAGATAGGGAACTGTTTTGAAAAGAAAAATAGCTTTGTTGAAGCTCTTACACAAGAGGAAAAAAAAAGGGGAGAAGAGAAAAATATAGAGGACATTCCAAATAGAGAAGGCTAGAAAGAACAAAGTTACAAAAGGGAATCAGGTCAAAGATATATAGACAAGTCTTATTTTTATGGCTATTGTTTTTATTGTAATGGATATGGTCACAAGAAATTAGAATGTAGAAAAAGAGATAACAATTTTAGAAATAAGGAGAAGGAAAGTCAAGTAGAGTCAAACAGAAGCCACAATTATTTTTCTCCTCTATCAAGCTTTGATGAAGAGACCATAGTATGATACAAGCGCAAAAACTTCAGACACATAGCTTAGTATTGTAGAAGCGTGTTTGAGTCAGTCAAGAAGGATCAAAGGTTCAAAGCTCCATTCATCAAGAAGAAGGATCAATGTGTCAAAGCTTCATTCATCAGGGAGAAGGTTCAGACATGTACATGGTAGAAAAAACAACATGAAGATTATATGATGGTGCAGACAGCTCTGCATGTGGGAGGTAAAGATCAGCCATGGTTAATTCATAGCAGATGTTCAAGACATATGATAGAAGATAAAAGTAAGTCCATATCTCTAAAGAAGATCAATGGTGGCACAACGAGATTTGTAGATAAAACCACTACCAAGATAGCCAAAAAAGGTACTTTGAATTTGGATTATGGTAGAACTAAGACTAAAAATGTTTTGTATGTAAAAGGTCTTAAGCATAATCTATTGAGTGTTAGTCAAATTTGTGATCAAGGATACACATTAAGGTTTCATGCTGAAGGTTGTGAGATTAGAAGAAAAGATTCAAATGAGTTGATTGCAGATGCTCAAAGGACAGGGAATAATGTATATGTATTGTCAGATATCTTCTCAAAGGCACGATCAAAGGACACATTCAAAGATCAGCAAGAGGAGTTGGGAGTAATTTCTATTACTTCCTGCCATTGATGTTCAACATCAAGTGAGGGGGAACTAAGTGTTAGCTCTAGGTAGGCCCTTTGCCATTGATGTGAAAGGGGGAGAATAATAGGTAAAGGTACAGGTGTAGAAAATAGGTATAGGGAATAGGTACAGGTATAGGTGCATAAAATAGGTACAAGTATAGGTGCAAAAAATAGGTACATGTTACTACAGTAAGGGGGAGTTACTGTATGTTTTCAGATGATGGTATGTGCAGGTGACAGGATGTGGTAGTTTCAGGATTGAGGTTGCCATCAATGAAAAAGGGGGAGATTGTTAGAAATATTGTCATTGATGTCAAAGGTTTAGCATTATTGGTGATAAAGGCCCCATTGCATTTAATATTTTTTATCTTGGCTAATGTGAGTTAATATTTATTTAATATTAATGAATATATTTTTAGTTGCATATGAGACAAAACAAGGGCCCATGGAGAAGTTGAAGAGCCATGGGATAAATACAAAAGAAGGATGGGATGCATTTTCCCATGAAGAGTCATCTTGGGGAATACCAAGAGTCACCAAGTGAAGACAAAAGAGTAAAGGCACATTTTCTCATTAAGGGACACTTTGAGGAATATGAAGAGTCACCAAAGATAAGGACAAAAGTGGGAAGGACGTTTTTGGTCATGAAGGGTCACCACATGACTTTTCAAATGCTTGGATATGAAGGGTCATCCAAGATTGGTGCCATTTTTCATGAGGATTGAAAGGTCACAAAGGGGGAAGGCCAAAGGTCATTTGGAAAGCTATAAATAAAGTCTTGAGAAGTTATTTGTAATATGGAAGTGAGAGGTTGATTTGATATTATAATATCTAGCTTAGAAGAGCAATTGTGAGAGATGAATATGATTTGTATTTGTTATATCTAGCTTAGAAGAGCAAAGGTGAGAGAGAGAGGAAGGAGATGTTGTATTGATCTATCATTTGTTGAGATAACAACATTGAGAGATAGGTGTGTGGTATACACAAAGGGGTTGGTGCTCCTGTGGGTTGGTGCTCATGAATTGTTACTGGGTTGGTGCTCCTATGGGTTTGTGCTCATGAATAGTAGCTGGGTTGGTGCTCGGCAAAGGGGTTTGAAGCTCCTGTGGGTTGGTGCTCACAAATTATAGCTAAGATTTATACTTGGCAAAGGGGTCTGGTGCTCCTGTGGGTTTGTTCTCACGAATATATTTGATATTTATTCTCTGTGGTTTTTCCCACATTGGGTTTCCACGTTATATCTGGTGTCTCTCTCTATCTTGTGTGATGTTTATTGTTTAAGTTTTATTGCATATCATGAATGTTTGTTTAAGTGGAATTTGATAAAGGGAAAGTTTTATAAGATATATAATATACTGATTCACCCCCCTTCTCAGTATATTCCATTTTTAACAATAACACCTTATTTCAAGGAGATTATATGCCTATATATTTGTAATAAAGGTTATTGAATATTAAAAAAAAAACATTATTATGTTTATTTTTCTCAAACTGGTCCAAATATTATCATATATAAGGTAATAATATCTTTTAAAGGTTGAAGTGTTAAAAGGTTTAATTTAAAAACACACTTGAATAAATTAAATTATAGGAAAATAATGTATAGGAAAGTAAATTACAATAAATATAATTATAAACTATGTTTGGAAGCTACCTACATGGAATTGGAAATCATAAATATAATTTAAAGTTACATACTCTTGAAATAATGGAATGAAATGAAATATGCACAAGACAAAAAGAAACTATCTAATATATATGAAACCATATTATCGACTCCATGTGAGTGGAATCTACCTCACTTAGATTGAAGATTTAATCCCTTAGTGATCAATACAAAATTGAAACAAATCAATTATTATTCATCAAACTATAGCATCAAATAGAATTTTGACATGTGCATCACAATCTAATCTAAAATTTACTCAGATAATAATATGATCTAACCAAACTTCACATCACTTCCATAATGACTAACTGAATAACTATTTATAATTTACAACTTCTCTCTTAAATAGTGATGAAAACACTTAGATATACATAAAATAGAGGTTAAAATCATAAATTTATTATTATTCCTAAAATAAAATAAAATAAATAAAAATTTAAGATAACATAAATAATATCATATGTTATAATTGACAATCATAAATCATCAAAGAGAGGAAAACATTTTGTTCCATCATTGAAATAGTTTTGGAAGAAAAATATAATGGATAAATAATGATGACCATAAATTTATAACATTGAGTTATCATTTTATTTAATTATAGGAACCACCATATTTATTATATCATGAAGTAAATTTAATTCAAATTATTAATTATTTATCATAGTTTCCATAGGATTTTAACAATATATGCTACAACTTAGCTTTCAATTGCTATGGGTTAGCTACCCAAGTTACTATGGGTTAGCTACATGTTTCACATAATTTGATACAAAATCGTGTATGGGATAAATAATAGTTTCTTTAAATTTCACAAATTTTACTATGATTTTCATAAGAGATTCTACAATATGCACAATAGTTGCTACAAACTACATAATATCTATGTATTTCACCCAATTGCAACTAGTTATGCCTAAGAGATGCTACAAATTGTAAGAAATTTTATAGAATCATTTCCTCTTATTTTTTATAGTGTGAACATATTTTAAAAACCATATTTTATAATGGTCACTTTCTATTAATAATACCATAAATATTCAATTCATTAAATCATACTATCTTATGCAAAGATAACCAAATTAAACCAAAATAATGTTCATATACATTATTCATATAATATGTGCATATATATAAACATAGTGTAGTTCATATGAATGTGAATAAAAACATAGGGAGGTATTTTAATAAAGACTAATAAGTAAGATGAGGGATAATTTTAGACTTCATCATGAGTTTTTGGAAGGGTTTCGTTTCCCTTATCTAATTTAGCATTGATTACTACCCATGAATCATCTTCGAAATCTCCTAGACCAATGGGTGTAAAATTTAGATGAGATAAATAGTCATCTATAATTTTTTGGATATCATATTAATCATCATTGCTATCATCTTATTCTTGGAATATCTAATTTGGATCATAAAAATTAATTAATAAACAATGATTTGGTATCTTCTCCTATTTTGTGTCCTTTGTTGTATCTAGATATGGCTCTTTTTCATTGTTTTTATTTGACCCTAATTTCTTATTTATGTATCCTGTATAGTGGTATGATATATGATGGAAGTATTATGGTAGATTGAAAATCAATAGATTATGGAATACACCAATCACTAAGTTCTACTAATTTTCAATGCTTGAAAGGTTGATTGTCAACATGACATGGATTAAAAGATCCATTATGTGTAAACTTTGTGCATTGATGCAAAGTAGATGGTATATTTTCCATTTCATGGATCCATGGTAAGCCTAAGATTAGGTTATAATGCAAGTGATTTGGAATCATATGAAAAATAATAAATAGTTTCTTAGGGCCTATTTTGTTACCCAAATTAATCAATCATAGCACTTGGAAAGGAACATTGTCAAAGCCTCAAATGTTATTAACTTATTTTCAAATAGAGTCCATATTAACACCCAATGTTTGTATAAATTTTATGTTATAGATACTCTGTCCTAATTCATTACACATTTAAATCCATTATTTAATATTTTTACTTGAATGAAAAATATAATATTTTGAACTATGATATGTTGAGTAAATAACTCTTATTTATCAAATATAGCTTGTCTTCACTATTGTTTAATGTATTGATAACACATGTGAAATAATCTAGTTCTACATCATTTAATATAGTTATGTCACATATTTTGGCATATAGGATATCTTTAAAAGTATTTAACCTCTTTAGTATCTCTATTACATATATCTTAGCTTAGTTTTTATTACATTGATCATTAATATCATTACCACTACTTTAATTAATTGTAATTATGGAGGTGGAAGGGCATGAGAGACATTATGATTAACTCCATTCTTTCATATAGGGTGGAACACCCTAACTATTTTAGTTGTACTAGTGTAGAATATAATATAATCCTAAAGTGAATAATGGGGGTAGGAAGGGAGTTATCTAGCCTTTAGGTATAGGGGAGGAGGAAAAAAATGAATCATACATGCACTCTAGCATCTAATAGTAACTAGAATCATCTCAAATTGGACATTTAGACAATAGGAGTTACTAAGTAGAACACAGGATAAGTCATCATTAATTTCATATTTATTTTTATTACACATGAGTTTGACCCATTTAAATTAAAGGTTCTGAAAGATATTACATATTTTAGGAAAAATAATTAATTATGACAATCATAGCTTGAATTATAAAATGTAAACTATTTATATCCATTATACCAATGATTTATTTATGTGAATAAGGGGAAATAAAATATCAGATACGAAACCCTAATGTATAAATATAAAACCATAATAAGGTAAAATGAAACCTAAGAGAAATCCAAGGCTTAATTTTGTTTAGGAATGAAGGGTTCACCAATAAATGTTAACATATTTTAGATTTAGGGTAGATGCATGATAATGGGGGACAAAAGGTGGGGTAAAAGGAGACAGTTTTTTCCTAAAAATAACAATAGTTGAACTTAGAGAGAATGCTAGAGACACTTTGAAAAAAAATTGAAAATGACATAAGAATATTAATTATGGAATTTTAAATGTAGTTTATAAATATTTTTATTTTCAATACCCAGATGACAAAAGTGTGCAAAATATATGTGTTTATTACAATAGGTTGGTCATTTTTTGTGAAAAGATAAGGAGATTGCATGTGTACAAACATATTTTTTTATAGTAAACGAATGAATTTTTGTAAAAAACTTCATATATTGATAAGATAAATTTCAAATATTGTTGATAAATATTTTTATTGATTTTTTATTTGATATATAATTTTTAAATAATTTTACAAGTCATAAAAACTAGAAATTTGAAATTGCAAGTGTACGAACACAAATTTTTGACCTTAACTTCATGAAATTTTTTTAATGAATATTTTACAATATATAACTTATTTAGATATAAGTTTTATAAACATTCAATTAATATTAAAAAAGTTATAGGAGAATTTGTTATGATATGTATATAGTCCGTAATGAGGTATGTTATGTGGGAATTATGTAATAATTATAAATAATATTCTAACAATATATATATATATATATATATATATATATATATATATATATATATATATATATATATATATATATATTCTAAAACTACACTTTCCCCTCTATAAACCCATATATATTTTTAAAAAATAATAAAATATCCCTGATTAGATGTGTCAACAAAGATGAAAAATACTCATAAATCTCCTAAAAACTAAGTGGGATACTCTGTGGCAAGTTTTAAGCTAGGTTCAGACCTCCCCAAGCCTATGCTTAAGGAAAATTTGGAGGGAAAACAAAAAACAAAAATTGAAATATTGAAATGGCATATACCCTTTACAAAGGGAGTAAACCCTTTTCAAAGACATGATTTTTTTTGTTTTTTTCAATTAGAGGTGATTATTTTTATGTTTGAAGACATGTATGTGTTTTGTGTTGTTGTTTGGTTTCTGTGTGCAGTCTAAGGTGGTTGTTTTTGTTTTGTTTCTATTTTTTTGTTTGTGTTTACAAGTATAATTTTAAAATTAATTTATATTATTATACCTTAAATTTATTTTACTAAATATAAAAAATTAGGGCCACTCTAAATCTTATGAACTCGATTCTAGAGCTAGAGGAGTTACCATTTAGAAGTTAGTTTTTAAAATCTAATCTAGTTAATATTTAGTTTTCAAAATATTAGGATTAGATGATAGAATGAAAAATGAGGTTTCAAATCATGTTACATATGTAATAAACCTATACCATTGATTATGCCCTACTTGATTGAATACCTAATCTTGAAGGTCGATTGAAAAATAATTTGTGGGCTTTTCAATCAATGGGTCTATCAATATGCATAAATAACTGACCTTTATCATGTAACTTATAACATACCTATAATTAAGATACTATGAATCATACATGATATATATCACATACATATTACAACATGTATGTATGCATTCACTCATACATGGCATTTACCTGTAGTCATGATATGATAACTTATACCAAACATTAATGTAACTAGTCACTCTAATAGACTCCTTTTAAAATAGAATAAATAAAAACACCATTCAAAAGTCATTCTAAAAATATACCATTCACTATAAAACAAATTTTAGATGGTCAATCTATGAATTTTTCAATTTAAATCTCACTTATTATTCCAAAGTCACATAGAATAAAGTATTATTCTAGCATTCTAAATTCACATAGAACACTCCCTCGTTAACCATCACCATCCCTAATCACTCCATCATCAAACCTCATATTAACTTATCATCCCAATTCAATCCCTTATTGGTTTTCATTTTCCCTCATTATCTATCCTCATTCTTAATTGTTGTTAATCATTCCCTCATCAATCTCATCATCCCTAGTCACTCCCTCATCATCTATAATCATCCATCATTATCATTGATCATACCTAAACACTAACATATCAATCCTCATCATCCAACATAATACATATTCACTCTCTCATTATCCCTCATCATCCCCAATCACACTCTCATCATACCTCATCATCCTTAATAGCTCCTTCATTAACCATCATCATTTATTATCATCCCTAGTCAATCATTATCATCTTTAATTATCCCTCATTATCCCTTATCACTCCCTCATCAACACTCATCACCCTTAATCATCACTAATCACCCATCCTCATTTGTTCTCATCCATACTTATCCCTAACCATTCCCTCATTGGCCCTCATCATACCTAATCACTCCTTCATCATCCATAGTCACTCCCTCATCTAGTAGAGTGTGTTCCAATCTAGTAGGTAGTAAAAATTTGTTTCAAACTAAATAATATCTTTTTCAAATGAATATTTAATGGTGTTTCAATTAATTTTATTATGATTAGAGTGTGATAGGGTGATTATTCTCATTCATGTCTAGTAGATTAAGTAGGGTCATGATGGATTACTCTAGGGAGATTGTTGAATGTTTTCCATGGTGAAAATAAAATAATATCCTCTTTGCACTTACATGGCACAAATTCATTTTGAATGATGGGGGATAATAAAAAATTATCATAGATAAAAAATTGCCTCTTTAAACTTAATTTCTATACTCTAATTTAGAAAATGAGTTATTAAAATACAATCTATATTTCCTCTTTAGTGCACAAAAATGATGCTGGTATGCTCTTTGGATGTGGGGATGTACGTGTGGCTTAGAAAAATATTCAATATGTTGCCTTGGTTTTGCGTATCATAGTTTGTTCTAGATTGGATCTCTTATTACTCTATGAAGAGTGGTAAGTTTATCTTTGGGTATTTTAAGTTAGTTTAAGATTTACCCTCGGGCCACTATAACGGATGATAATACCCTATTCCCAATTCACCCACCTAGTAATAGACTTGATGACATGTGCTTTGGAATTTATTGATGGTTTAATATATGTGACCTTTAGAACTATTATATCTCACACCCTTATCACCTCATCTATATATATTTTTATGGGTGTAGTGTTTGTGTATGTTCCTTTTTGGTATTCATATTTTGATGAGGAAGAGGTGAAATCCTTCTTTTAGACACAGTTATGTGTTTTTTATTTGTGTTATAAACATTGAGAAAAAGGGATAGAGCATTTTTTATCTTCTCATGTTTATGAGTTATTTTAAAATAATGATGTCGTTCATGAGTATAAATTATTAGCATTTGTGCCACTAATTTTTCTATGGCTTATTTTCTCCTTGCATTGAAATCTTTGTACTTGTGTAGGGATTATGATAGGAAAGTGGATAGGGGTTTGAGAAGAAATACCAATGTTTGCATCACTCCTCTATAGTGTGGTCTCCACAATGTATGTTTAGTGTTTGTAATTTAGGTTTAGTGTTTGTTATATAAGTTTCATTTTTAGGGTTTTAGGTTATGGGTTTAGGGTTCAAAGTTTATAGTTTGGTGTTTAGGGTTGATTGTTTGGGTTATGACATTTAGGTTTTAAGTTTTAGGGTTTAAATAATATTAAGATTTAGGGTCTATGGTTTTTGGTTTGAGGTTTTATGGTTCTAGGTTTTTGTTTTAGGGTTCAACTTTCAATGTTTAGGGTTTATTTATTAGGGTTTTAGGATTAGGGTCTAGTGTTAAGAGTTTAGGGGTCTAGTTTTTGGGTTTTGGGTTCAATATATAGGGTTTAAGGTTAATGATTTTAAATTTTGAGTTTGGGTTTAATATTGAGGGTATAAGGTTAAGATTTTATGGTTTAATGTTTAGGATTTAAGATTTTAGGCTTATGGTTTGGGATTTAGGGTTAAGGGATTAAAGTTTAGGTTTTAAGATTAGGGTCTAAGATTTAAGGTTTTAACGTTATATTTTTAGGGTATAGGTTTTAAGGTTTAGGTATTATTGTTTTGGGTTTTGGGATAATGTATTAGGGTTAAGCATTCAAGGTTTATGGAATTTAGGGTTTATGTGTAGGGTTTAACATTTAAGGTTTATGGTGTTGAGGGTTTGGGGTTTAGGGACAATGGTTTAGGTGTAAATGGAGTGCACTAGGGTAATTAGATACACTTACACCTAACATGAGTGACTGTATCATGACTAAAGGAATATGTCATGTATGAGTGATAAAATACCTACATGTAGTACTAGGTATGGGGTAGATGTAATGTGTGAATAAATCTATCGTTACTATATGTATGTTATAGGTTGAATGCTATAGTATAACCATTTATGCATGTTCATAGGCCCATTGATTAAAAAACACATAAATTATTTAGGAATTCATCCTAAATCCACCTTAAATCCTTTTACATGAGTGTCCATAATCACTCCTTTCTCTATATAGGTGAGAATGGCTTAGCCAATTACCCATGTCCTTTATTTATATAAGTGATAACTCAAGATTATGGTTTATGGTTATATGTTTAGGATTTATAAATCTAGGTTTTAAGGTTTTTGGTTGATGGTTCAGGATTCAAAATTTAGGGTATAGGATATAGAGATTAGCATTAAAGGTTTAAGTTTTAATTTTATGGATTAGGGATTATAATTTATATTTTATGCTTAAAGTTTTGGTACTTATGGTTTATGTTTCAAGGGACCAAGGGTTTAGATTTTAAGGTTTGGGGTTTGGTGTTTTGGGTTATGTTTTTGGGTTTATGGTTTCACACTAAAGGTTTAGGGTTTAGGGTGTAAGGTTTAGGGTTTAGTGTTTGGAGTTATGGTTATGGGGTTATGGTTTCACACTTAAGGTTTAGGGTTTAGGGTGTAAGGTTCAAGGTTTGGGTCTTGGGGGTTTGGTTGAGGGTTTGGGGTTTGGAACTTAGTGTTTAGTATTTTAGGTTTGGTATTTAATGTTTAGGGATTAGGGATCAGGATTTATTATTTGGGTTTTAGATTTTATGGTTTAGGGTTTTATGGGTTTATGGTTTATGGATTTAGTTTTAGTGTTTAAGTTTTCAGGTTTTGAATTTGGGTTTATAATTTTTAGTTTAGGGTTTATGAATTATGGTTTATGGTTTTAGGCTTAGAGTTAAGAGTTTAGGGATTAAGTCTAAATATTTAGGGTTTAGTTTTGGAGTTTAGGATTTATAGTTTAGGGCCTATGCTTTAGCATTTAGGGTTAGGGGTTAAAGGTTTAGGGCTTATTTAATGGTGTTTTGGGTTTAATTTTAGGGATTTAGGGTTTAAATATTAGGGTTTGGGGTGTATGGCCTAGGTTTTTATTTTAGGTTTTATTATTTAGGGTTTACATCTTATGATTAGGGTTTTGGGTTTAGTGCTAAGTTTTAGTGTTTAAGATTTAAGGTTTAATGGATTAGGGCTTAGATTTTAGGATTTAGGATTTAAGTTTTAATGTTTAGGATTTAGGATTTAGGTTTTAGTGTTTAGGTTTAGCATTCATGGTTTAGGATTAATTTTTTAGGGTTTGGGTGAAGGGTTTAGGATTCAAGTTTTATATTTTACTGTTTTGGGTTGGTTGTTTAGATTCTGATACTTAGGTTTTAAGGTTTAGGTTTATGGTTTTAAGATTTATGGTTTATGGTTTTGAGTTTGAATTTTTATGGTTATGGGTTTGTGTTTTAGGGTTCAAATTTCAATTTTAAGTGTTTAGTGCTTAGGGTTTCAATATTAGAGTTTAGGTTTAACAGTTTAGGGGTCAATGTTTAGGGTTTAACATTATTGATTTTGAATATTTTTATGGTTTAACATTCTTAATTTGGAATTTTTTTAGGGTTTAATGTTTAGAATTGAGGGTATAAGGTTAAGGGTTTGTGGTTTAGTTTTTAGGATTTAGTGTTTTAAGTTTACGGTTTGGGGTTTAGGGTTAAGGGCTTAC
The DNA here is from genome assembly GCA_037957365.1 of Torreya grandis. NCBI lineage: Eukaryota > Viridiplantae > Streptophyta > Pinopsida > Cupressales > Taxaceae > Torreya > Torreya grandis. Next base: position 2,168,567 of record JARHVA010003061.1, on the reverse strand, counting down.
ATTTAAGTTTTAGGGTTTAGGGTCTAGGGTATAAAGTATATGGTTTAATATTTTAAGTTTCTATGTTTGGGTTCTATAGTTTAGGATTTATGGATCATTGTTTTGGGTTTAGGGCTAATGTATTAGGGTTAAAGGTTCAAGATTTAGGGCTTAGGGTCTATGATTTAGGTATATTATTTAGTATTCATGGTTTAGGGTTTATGGGTTAGGGTTTAGGTTTTATTATTTGGGGTTTATGGTTTATTTTTTAGGGTTTGGGGTTAAAGGTTTAGGTGTAAATGGAGTGTAATAGGGTGATTAGATGCATTTTTATCCAATATGAGTGATTGTATCATGACCATAGTAATATTTCATGTATGAGTGATCGCATACCTACATATAGCATTCTTTATGTGGTATATTTAATGTATGACTGATTGTATCATTAATATATATATGGTATAGGTTGAGTGCTATATGGTATTCATTAATGCATATTAATAGACCCATTAATTAAATTTTATTTTCTAAGTTGAGAACAAGGTTGTTAATAAGATTCCAAGGCAAAGATAACTAACTCCAAGTATAATACATGACAAATAAATTGATAAAATTCAAAACTAAGAAAAAAGGAATTGAAGGTTAGAACAAGCTTAAATATTGAAGAACTTCATGACTACAAGTAGAGTTCATAGTCTTCCAAGACATAACAAGGGTCTATATAGTCAAAATAGTCATTTTTATTATGAATAAAAGGTGTGTTGTTAATTAATTTGTTGTATTCAAAAGTTTATTACATTTTTGAATGAAATCCAACTTCATCTAAAGATAATTTATACTTGATCCAAGGTTCATGTCATTGAAACATTTTAAAGCCTATTTTTAATGTATTTATAATCACTTGGAGTCTCTTTTGTCATGTATAAAAGATGCATGGGTTTATTTAGAATATTGGAGAATTGGAGGGAGGTATTCAAGAATTTGATCTAATTTTTAGTTCTTGAAAATATTCTTTAAGTTGTATTAATAATCAATTTGAAGCTATCAAGTTCTATGCACAGAATCAAACCTTATAATAGGGGCTTTGATACAAAAAGAACCATAAATTTCATATGAACTAGTGGAATATCCTAAAAATCATAAGGAATTTGTTAGATAAGGTTTATAATTTACTATAATATGTATCATGCTCAAACTCACAATATTCTTTTAAAAAAAAGTATATTTTTTTATCTATGTGTAGATAGTCATAAGAAAGCTCAATCAAGACAAAATTCAAGTGTTTTACTTTGTTGATTGAGTATAAACCTCTTATAAAGTTCAAATTTTATTGTACAAAAACTATATAATACTTAATTAAAGTTATAAAAATTATTTGGTATCTAATCCAAGTCAATATCCTTCCAAGTAGGTAGATTAGGCCATCCAAACCTAAAGAGTAGAGTTGCCATTGAAGCCCAATTGTTAAGAAATCAATAAAGGAAATTGGTTTCTCATCCTCAAAGATAGTCTCTAAACATATTAATAAAGAATTATAAGAATAATTTGATGATCTTAGATTAATAACACCTTTTAAATAACAAACATGCCTATACATAGTACTATAATAATTATTAGGACTTAGTCAATGTTTTGGGCACTTTGGTGATCTAATTGGTATTTTGAGCTTGTGTAAAGACACTTATGATTATTGTATCATTTTTTTGATATTTTAATTGAGTTTTTTAAGTAAGTGAGTCCAAAAAATAAGGTAATTATATACCTATTTATATCAAGTGCTTAAGAGGTAGAATTTGGCCTAATAGGCCTATAAAGGGTAGAGTTGTTATCATCTAAGTTTTGATTTGAATTTCTTCATGCACTAAGAAGATTGATTCAAATAATTTTTGAAACCCTAATAGTCTTGTTTAAATAAGTGAGGAAATATAATTGAGTGATTTAGGATTCAAATAAGGGTTTTCCTTTAAGATAGATTAGTATCTTGGGACTGAGTGCCATGTTTCAAGTCATTAAAAGTGTCTTTTGATAAAAATATAGAATTTAAGAAGTCAAGAGATAATACTAAGAGTAAGGTCACTAATATTTCAATACTAATACTTAAATACCATCTGTGATAGATAAAAATATAATTTATGGTTAGTAACCAACCTAATTGCAAGTAAGTTTCTAGAAGACCTTGAAGTAGACTAGGTTGAGTAAGTGGAGCACTTACTTTGATACCAGTAGATAATAGTAAAGATCAAGATATGGCTGGATTATTTAATCAGGTATGGCATACTCAAGTAGATAAAATAGGTATGGAAATACTTAAGTAGGTAAAGTAGGCATGTAATCCTCAATGGTCTCTCTCTCTCTCTCTCTCTCTCTCTCTCTATATATATATATATATATATATATATATATATATATATATATATATAATCATACATAACATTATTTTAAACCTCTTTTAATTCTATCTTTTGATCATAAACTTTTAAAAACTAAGTATTGACTAGAATGGAATTTTAAAAACTAACTTATAAATGGTAGGCCCTATAGGTATGTAATCAATTTTATAAGATGTAGAGTGGCCCTAATTTTTTATATTTATTAAAATAAATTTAAATTATAAGAATATAAAATTTAATATAAAATAAAATTCAAATTCCCTTTAATATGTAATATTAATATATACACCATTTATACAAAAAAATTGTATTTTTAATTATGTCATTTTTTGTCCCCCAACTTTGTGCATCCACCCTTTAATGGTCTAAAAAGGATAAACTTTAGAATAATTAGAATATCTAAGATATGTATAATTTAGGTAAATATTAATGTAAAAGGTAGATTATGATTTTCTTATTACAATTTATATTTATATAAATGATCAAGAGGATAGGGTACTTATCTTGTTCCACTTCTCTTTTATTCAGTGACAATGTAAAGTCATTATCAATGATCTAAAAATGGGTTTATGGTAACTTAGATCAAAAATATGATTGTTAAAACTTACTTGGATAGTTTTGGTAATGAAAAAAATCCTCTAGTATTTAGAATCATCTATTTCTTGTTCAAAATTTCTTCTATGTTTGATTTAGTCTATTTTTCATTAAGTCATTATGCCTACTTGTTAATATGGTTCATGTGCCATTTTAGAGGCTAGGTCTTGTGCATATATTCAATTTTTTATCATTAAAATTATTAACCTATATACACTTTTTACACTTTATTTTCATGTAAAAATGGGTTAGATGTGATGGGTTTAATTGACCCCAAACATTCAATGCTAAGTGGATGAGCACTACCTATATTAAAATGCTATGAAGAGGGATTAAACTACATGTGATTCTCACACTTAAATGTGTGTGTGTGTTTAACAATGCTATGATAGGATGCAACAATCATTTATTGGATTTAAACAATTAAAAATATATGAATTTTACCTTATAGTAGTATTCAAACTTAGATTTATATCTATTTATTTGAGATTTTCAAATTTGGATGCTTTACAATAGTGCATCAAGGATATACAAATTTATTTGTCAATGTGTATGTAACTTTTATGTAGGTGTTAGATAATTGCTATATCAATGTTAGATGTGTTTATATTATTGAAATTTTTGTTATTTTTATTTAGAGCTAACATGTGAAACATGTGGTCTAAATCAAAGTAACGGTTTGAATTTTTAAAATAGTTGTTAAAAGGTGTGTATATTGATCTAACATAGGTGGACAAATCTGGTAACTATATCCATTTAACTATTTCTAAAAATGACTAAGACATAAGAAATAATGATCTTAGACTAGGTGAAAGTCTACTTAAGATTATTAACTATTTATGTATGGACTAGGGAGATAATGTATGTGAATGAAAAAAAATAAAGAAGGCTCAGCCTATATCTAAGTGAATGGATATTTTATAATGTGAGCAAGAGTCATGTGTATGCATAAGTCACATATGTTCAGGTTTGGTAATAATTAACATTGCCAATTTTCTAATAATTTTTATGTTTATAGGAACTTATGAAAATATATCCTCAAGGATGAATTATTGTAGTTACCCTTCCCATTTTGATATTAGATGATGAAGAAGTTTGAGAATAGACCTAAAAATTAGGAAGAAAGAGTAACACAAAAATGATTGATGAAAAGATAAACTGTATACTTATCCTTAATATTTACATCTACACCATATGTGAAGAAGTTAATTATTCCTCATCATTATCATCAATCATGAATCCATTAATACAAAAATACATACAATCTCTAAGAAGTGGAAAAAATGATTTCAATCCACTTTATTAGATTGTGCTTAGAGAAATACTCAAAAATAAAAATATATAAATAGGCTTAATCAAGACCAAAAACTAAAACACACCTCATCATTACCCATAAAAAATTATTTAACCTTAAAACTCCATCAATAATTCTTGAAAGGAATATATGTCACATCTCCCTTCATCCCACCTCAAAGTTAAACCTTATTGAAAAAATAAAAACAAAGGAAATCCCAAGGATCAATATTTAAAGAAAATGGTTTATAAAAATTACACCTGTGTGTGTGTGTGTGTGTGTGTGTGTGTGTGTGTGTGTGTGTGTGTGTGTGTGTGTGGGTGTGGGTGTGTGTGTGCGTGTGCATGTGTGTGTGGATCAATAATTAAGCCAATATGTTTTTAAAAATTACACCATTATGTGTGTGTGTGTGTGTGTGTGTGTGTGTGTGTGTGTGTGTGTGTGTGTGTTACATATTTATATTTTATTGATGATCTCTCTTGTAGGACTTGTTAGTGCATCAATCTCCCTTATTGAACATCCTAAAGAGTGCACTAGGAAAGGGATAGGGTCAGATCATGGTACTTTGAGATATGTTAAATAATATTTTTATTATTTGTAAGCTTTAAAAATATTTAAATTTTTTAATAAATCACATTTCTTAATATATTAAATGAACTAAACAAATCTAAGTGTAACTAGCTAAATATAAAAACTTTTAATTTTTAAATATAATAAAGGGATTTGACGCTTAAATTGTTTTGGGGTATATGTAAGTTTTAATCATAAAAATTGAATATAAAAATATATATGAATGTTACTATATGTAAATAGGCTATTATCATGACTATGTGTAAGTCCACACTTCTTGGATAAATTTGTTTCTAAAATATTGTTTGTTAAGTGTGAAACTATCTAGTGTGACTATACTAAATATGAAATAGTTATAACTATTTTAATTACATATGTTAAGAGTTAATATGATTATAAAATGTCTTTAATATATTTGAATACCCTAACTTATCCCCAATTACCAATCAAGTTTTTTATACATTACCAATACTCTAAAGAGGGATTGAATTTCATGTAGTTCTCTTACTAATGTGTGTGAGAACCAAATCATGAAAGTGTAAGTCTAAGTGATATTATCCTAAGATTTATTTTGTATAATCATGCATATATATATATATATATATATATATATATATATATATATAATAAACTTTAAAATTAAAATAAACATAAGCTATATTTTTATTTTGTGATCTAAGTGTACCTTTGTTAAACAAATAATTGAATGTCCTTCAATGACTTTAATATATAGCTATTATACTTACATATGTTAAGTTTTAATGTGATTATAAAATTTCTCTAATTATTGGCATACAAAATCTGACCCAAAATGGTTCAAATGAGTAAAGTTAAGTGACCCAAATGAACCATGTCATAAAATAAATCCACAATATATGCTTGGACACTTCCATGATTATGGATGGTTTTGTTAGTGAATATTTTTTAGTAACTTGTAGACTTGTCCACAAGCATAGAAAAGATAAAATATCAATATGATAATAGCATGGATCTTTGTTACAAGGCTAAGAAGATAAAAATAGCTAAAAAAATCACATAAAGAAAATATAAGAGACTCAAGACTTAAAAAATGTGCTAATAAGTTCCTTATTCACAATTAAGAGTCAATATGTGTAAATTCATATTAAAAACATTATACCAAATAGGATTTTACCCAATTTAGATGTCTAAAAATACCCCGATTTAATATAGTATTTAAATGGAATAATAAATATTAGTTTAAAGGGATAAAGAGAATGTA
>JARHVA010003061.1:2152500-2157500 GCA_037957365.1 Torreya grandis | reverse complement strand
CATAATGAAGAACCACCGTACATACTTACTAGCCTTATCTCTTAAGATACTTCAAGGATCATCAACAAAACTTCATGCCACTCACCAAATATGAAAATGTTTTAAACCACCTAAGAAATAAAATTGAAACATACAAACATTTCTCTTTTGTATAAACTAAGGAAAAAACACTCTTATTCACACTAGAACTGTCTAGTCTCCTTGTAACCGTACCTTGAACATGCAGAGCCCATAACTTTATATAGACACAACTTCAAGATCTGAAGTTTCATTTATGGATCACTCTGATATTTTCCATTAATCACACCAATTCCCATCACCTATCTTATCCTCTGAAACATAGTTCCTTCACACACCTACTAGCCAATTAGGCTTCCATCTTGACAAAAACATGAATAATTTGAAAACCACAAACCTTCAGATCTCTATAAAACTTTATTTGACAAACCATTTGGCCAATAAAACCTATTAACATTCCTTAGACTTCAAATCATAAGTAAATCAATTTTTATATCATATCTCAAAACCCTAGAATTTTAAAACAAGTAGAGTCAAAAAACCTCCTTTTGGTCAATGCCCATCTCTAAAACTTCTTGCACACCTGAAGACAACCATCACACACATTTAGACCAAAATTTTAGCCTCCATAACTTTGGGAAATTTGAATTACTATATCTGATTTTAGGCCTACTTTTCATTAAGCCAAAATTAAGAAAACTGAGAGCACTCAAAAAACCTTCAATTGACACAAACAGGATCATCAAGACACAAAACTACTTGGAACAAATAAAAACCAAGTGTAAAAACCTTTATAAGCATCAAAATATTATTGACATGGCATAAATCTATTAAGGATACTTATAAACACCCATTCTAACCTTACAAACACTACATACATAACAACACTTACTTCTCCACTAAAAGGAGTCTCTTAAGAAGCATAGATAGAGACACCCTACTTCAAAATGTCCTATAATAGTGTGAAACAAGGATTTACCCATAACTCTATTTATTAATTCTCTTCCTTGGTCATCTGATACTTTTAGGTCTTATTCTTCTTCTTATCTTAAGATAAGTAACATGCTCAACCACTACAACATTTTCCTTCTCTTCTAAGATTGAATTGATAATACATGGAGACAATAAAGATTCATGACATACCTTTTCATTTGAACAATCTTCCTTACAATTCTAAACCTCATCACTAGGCACAAATAAATGATGTTATTTACATGAAACATGCTCAACAATAGTAGGATGTTCGCTTAGATCCATACTAACCTCAAAAATAGCCTCAACCAGTTACTTGGTCCTTTCCTTGGGCTCGGTCCCTTTATCCACAACATGAGTAGACAATGAGAGCCCTTAACACTCTTTAACTTATATAGCATTATCCACCATAACAAATAGATTACTTAGACCAATAGACCCATCATGAATCATACTTACTAGCTTTGGTTTTCATGAGTTAACTTGCCTTCTTCCTTTTGTTTTAAGACCCTGATTGAACTCATATTGACTTGATGACCTTTGCTTGTAGAAGCTAGCAATGTGACCAATGTTCTCAAAGTTATAGAAATAATATTCCTTGATGGAAACATAATTTTTCTTACATTTTTTAGATAGAAACTTAAATGTGTCCCATGTCATGACAAATTAAATAACCTCTTCTTTTTGAAGAGGACCCACCTTTTGTAACCTTATGTGGACAATAGTTTACAAAGTGTTCCACATCAAGACGATTGAATCACTTAAATTTTTTCATACCTTTTAAATAATGACCCCCACCATAGTTCCATGTAAACTCATTTGTAATATGTCTCTTGAATTCTCTAGCTTTATGCCCAAATTAATTACAAGTATAATAGTAACCATTGAAACTTACATACCTCATGGAATTTGGTTGTCTGAACTAATTCATCTTCATTCTGCTAGCACCTTCATTCCTTGTTTGATGATTTATCTTCAAATTATGATTTACCTTATTCACATTAGTCTTCATCTTGTCTTGAGTTACATTCTTTTGTTCTTCTTCATATCCAAGACCAGTTTTATCACTAGCATGCTTGAGACCACTCAAAATATTGTCTAGATCACTTGAAATATTTTCAAATATCACAAATGACTTCACCTTACTATATGTATTTTTTAACTTAGATTTCAATGACTCATTTTCAATTCCATACCTTGAACATTCATCTTCTTTGGATTTCAAGCTTTTAAATAGAATTTATAATTGAAAACTGAGATACTTGACCATATCTTCATGCTCTTTGGTATCTTCATTTATTATTGCTTCATACACACTGAATTTATCCTTTTAGTCCTTAATTTGAGACTTCATCTTCTTGTTAATCTTCTTCTCAATCTTCAATTCTTAAAGAGAATTTGTCAATGCAATCTCATAGTCCACCTCATCTTTGTCATCATCTAAATCACTCCAAGTAGACTCCTTTTGATGTGAGCAACTTCCTTCCTCTTCCATGAAGAGGGTTTCATCTTTTACAAGACCATCACCTTCATGATCACACTCTGATTCACTATATTCACTCTCATATGATGATCTGTAGTCTTTATTGGTGTAGAGACTCTTCTTATTCTTGAATAACTTCTTTTTGTCATACTTTCTGAAACCTTTCTTCCTCTTATCAAACATGTATGTATTCTTATCTTCATCATGTTATTCATCATCAATATTCTTATGATTATGAGGGTACTTGTTATTAAAATGTCCTATCTCACCATAAGTGAAGCATTTGAAGGGTAGCTTACCCTTATATGTTCCTGACCCTATTTTTAATTTCCTTGTAAATAAAGCAATTAGTTCATCTTCATCAATATTATATGTGTTATCCTCTTTGGTTTTATTACCTTGGAATTTATTCTTTAGATTCATTTCTATCTTGAATTCTACTTCCTTTTTTGGTGGTATATCATCATTTTTGATCATCTCATAATCAGTAAGGATGCCATACAATTCATCTAATTTTAGTTGAGTAAGATCATGAATTTATTCTAAAACATATACTTCAAGATCAAACTTGAGAGAGAGGGACCTTGATACCTTTTGAAATAAATTATATTATTCAATGTTATCTCCAAGACCTTTGATGATGTTCATAGTATCATCAACTCTCTATAGAAAAGATGCCACATAATCTTCTTCCTTCATCTTGAGACTATCAAATTGTCTTTGATGAGTCCCAAATTTTGCCAACTTAACTTTTGAGTCTCCTTCATAAATAGTCTTCAATTTATCCAACATTTACTTAGAATATTTATAATGGATTACCTTGGTGTATTCATTCTATGAAAGACCATAAGTGATGGAATTTATTGCCTTATAATTATTCTCAAATAACTTCTTATTTGGAACACTAGATGGAGGAGTAATATGAACAACATAACCATCCAAAATAGATTGCCATACATCAAACCCTTGGGACATAAAGTATGTCATCATCCTTTCACTAAAAAAAGCATAATTTGATCCATTGAACATCATTTCTTGCTTAGTATATAAAACTCATTGTATTTGATAACTACCCATATTTTACCTTGGATCACCTTCAATCTATCAAGCCTTTACCAAAGAACTTGATCTTATACCAATTATTAGAGGTACAATCACTAAGAGAGGTAAGGGGTGTGAATCATTGAGCCCAAATAATCTAACTTTAATTTCAATCCTTGAAAAATCTTAATCAATTATAAAAGTATTTCAGGAAGCATACATATCATTCATAACAATGAATAAGAGAGACAGTGCAAGATTAAGCACATAACACATGACATATGTGGGAAACCCTCTTAGGGGAGAAAACCCATTGGAACCTAAAATTATAATACTATCTTATAATAACAAGAACAAATTTAGACCAACTATAATTAATCAAGGAACTACCATCCCTTATTTAGTGAGATTATAATCCCATAAGGTGATACAACACCTATCTCACTGAGCAACCACAACAATTAGAATTTTAGCAAGCTTCATCTTGAAAGGAGGCTACAACCCCCTAGATGTTGAGTAGACAAAACAACACCTACAAACATAACATATCTTGAACACTAATTAACTACCAATTTTATGGAGATACAAAGTATATCAACTCTCTTCAACTCTACACACTCAAAGCATCCTTTTGGATCACCCTAGACCTCTTCACTCATATTGCACTATTTTGAAATTATAAACATGAACCATAAGTCATAAACATAGTAATCAATCTAATTTACTCATCAACTCATTTATTTGTCACTCTCACTCTCCTTCGCTCCATAACACTCACATACACACTCCTCTTGTAAGTCTAAAAACCATAATATTTAGTTTAACTATTTATAGATCATTCATGATCATCACCATCTTAGTCAGCCAATAATAATTCCTTAACCTTTAATCCATAAATCACATTGAAACACACCTCAATATCATCCATATAGGTCATTCATAACATCCATGGGTCACCCTTATGTAGATACACCTTTCAATTAGGCACTTGTAGCCATGATAGGTCTTATGGAGACCTATTCACCCATTTATTACTTAATCAATAAAACAAGACCACTTTAAATTGCATAAGTCCACTCTACATGACCCCTTAAACATCCTCAAATGATCACAATCATATCTAATCACTTATGTGTATGCTTAATCAACTCAAACAATGACCTTGTACATAGGAACACTATGAACAAACACATAATCAACATATTAATCACTATTAATACTAAAGATAGATTTATCACACCTCCAAAACCACATAGATCATCCTAATGAAGTCTACAACACTGCCTAATGGCTAATTCATCATGAGATATGGAAATAACATCAAAATAAGCTTGAATAATCTTCTCAGGTCATTTTCAAGACATATTCAATTTTGGAACTTCATATATTTTTTGTACACACTTTCAAACCTTAGAATATATATTTATATATGAAAATTTGAGTCTTACATAAATTTTATTTTTACACTATGAGAAAATTCTACCTA
>JARHVA010003061.1:2080000-2147500 GCA_037957365.1 Torreya grandis | reverse complement strand
GGTGGGAGAAATACATATGGCTTGATCCCTCTTTAGAGTATTGGTATCTAGGTAGTATGCCCACATAAGGGATGTGGATTACATGTTCAGTGCATCTTACACACTAACCCCCATTTCTCAAGTGATTCAAACATTGTGTTATCAAGCATGATGGAGGGTTAGGATTTTGAAGATTAAATCAGATATATAGTGAGTTTTATCAACAATCAACACTCAAGATTTCATAGGTAGGCTCACATAGGAACAATGTAAAAACCCAAAAAGTTTTAGGTCTTTATGACCAATTTGGACAATAGTAGTAGGAGTGGACAATAACATTGGACAACAAAGTGTTTTGTTTTTGGTGCTCCTATCCTTTCACTAAATGAAAGCTAGATTCAGATTCATGATACTGTCCTAGTCTTGCATAGCTAGTTTTAGCCTCTATATCAACCATCTCAGCCTATTTCCATTTAAGTCATATTTTTCCTTATTTATTGATATTTTAAGAAAGGTAAAAAAATAAAAATAAATTATACAAATTAGGACTATAATTAATTTTATATTATACACTAATTTATTAATCCAGACCCTTAACTAAATTAGGAATGAAACTCCATTATTCCCAAAAATGTTAAATTATTTGGTGAATCCAAATTATTTTGTTTGTATACAGAAAAAGCTAGATACCTTAGGGAAAGTTCTTTGTTGATTTTAGCAATTTTTTTCTAATTTTTCCTGCATATATAAATCAAAATTTCACATTTAAATTTTAAAATTTACCATAGTAATTATTTTTTTTTTCAAACCCTAGTTGTCTATACTAGGTCTTGGTATTTTCAAACCCTAGCCTACGGTTTTGAAATTAAAATTTTGAATTTTTCACATTAGGCTGAATATTCAAATTTTATTAAGCATGATTTACTTATGTAATTTTTTCTATTTTCTCTTGCATGTTTATTTCCTTTCATTTGGCATGAATTCAAAAATGACATAAATACATATATACATGCTATTTTAAGACCAATTAAAATATATGTCATATTTCATTACTTTTTTAACATGATATCTCTCTATTATATGTAATTAAATTAAGAATAAAATCATTACATACATAAAGTATCCACTACATAAGCTAACAACCACCTGTCAAGTTTCAATGTCATATCTTATGCATAGGAAAGAATTTCCTTCTCCTCCTCTCCCCTAAGAGGATGATAACTACTTTCCCTCTAACCAGGTCCATGATATTACCTCTCCAAAAGGTGAGGCAACCTATACTATTTTTCTTAATGCATACATTTAATCTATAGCTTCTTCAAACCCTCTTCAACATATGTGATTACATGTTCAATTATAATCAACTAGGGTTTGCACTTGTGAGACTCTAAGGGATCAAATCACCAGTATGAGCAAGTTAATTTCAAATTTATTAATGAAAAAATAAAATATTACATGAAAATATCACAACATTGGAAAATTATATTATAATACAAAATACTTAAAGGCATTCTAGTGTCAATTATATATATGCACTTTCAACTAGTCAATTAGTTACAACCAATGTTACATATCAAAACAAGAAATCTTGACAAAGTAACTCTATAACTAGTGATTTAAAAAGCATTAAAATATCAAATAAGATTTTAAGTGAGGTAATAAGTGAAATGATTAAATCTATGTTGATCAAACTACCTCCTCTAAATCTAGTGAGAATATCAAGATATTATTGTGCATATCATATAATGCATGGGGATCACACAGATTAATGTTTGGCATTGAAAAAACATATACAATAGATAATTGTTAATGAGGACCATATACAAGGTAAATTAGTCAAGTAATACACATTGACATAGGAACAAAATCACAAAGGGTCAAATTCAAAATAGTACAAAAGTGGCTACTAAGACATAACTCAAAAAAAAAGGATAAAAAAAACTAGAGGAAGAAATAGTACCACAAGCATAGGTAAAACATGAAAAAGATGTAAATCTACCTCTCTAAAATGAGACTCATCTTTCAAAGTAGTATGAGTTTGGTAAAAAAATATCTACAATAGTTTGATTATCAAGGTTAGGGGTTGGACAAGCATACTCAAGGCATCACTACTTCTATTCTAGTAGTTGATAATGTTTGTCACCAAGATTTGGTATTTATTTAACATCCAAAGGAAAATTATTCATAGACATAATTTATCAAAGTAAAAGATATAGATAAAACAAAAGTCAACACTAGCATTCTATTGTTTCAAAATTAAGATGATAATGATGAATGGAAAAATATAGGTTATTATGATTTCCAAGATACCAAAAATGAATATGACTATTTTAGAGTCATATTCATAGCCATTCCGTCATGCTTCACAATCACACACAATTCCTTTGTTTGATATGGGACACCAAGATAGGGAGTCTCTTCTGAGACTCATTGGTTAGTATCATTTTTTCTCAGCTTACTTTTACATAGTTTCTTTCTAATTGCACATACTTTCTTAGCTTACTTGTACATAGATTATTTCAAAAGTACCAAAAATAATATAACATGTCAAAATATAAACACATTCAAATAACTGAAAAAACTAAAAACTTTTCAACTATATGCATTATCTATGCTTTACATTTCTACTACCATGCCAAACTTACATTTTGATGTTCTATACTATTGTTTATCAATTTATCTACACCACCATGCTTCACTTGATCTTCTTTGAATGTGTGCAGTGACACCCAAATGCTTAACTTATTCACTCTACCCATTAAGGGGGCATCCTAATTATACATTCAAGACATATATAGACATATTTACCCATCGGGGATATCTTATACATGACTACACCATCCAAGTTATGTCATTCCTATACCACACACTCTAGTTATCATATTGATGTACATTACTTACTAGGTTACACAGATTATTCTATCAAAACTCACTAGTATATAACACTTGTGTATTCTTTAGCATTTACCTAGTCTTGTACTTGATGTTTTTCATAATTTCACTTCTTGTTTTGATTAGTTAGATGCAATAGTATTTCTAGAATTTATGTGGATTCCCTTCTTGATTTGAGTAGTTAGATGTGTTTACATTTCACAGCTCATATTTTGTTACTTGTGTGTGGCTTAAGACATTTTATAATGTCTTTTGCTTGTACTCTTATATGTTCTTGTGGCCCTCATGCCAATCTTCCTTGTTTATAATTATATGTGTATGTGGGAGTTTGAGCATGCCTTGTATGCTTGCTTTCCCAGTTTGAGTGACATGTGCCCATGTCCCTTGTTTGCTTGGCCTCTTGGACTATTTTGTATGCTTCTTAATTATTTGCTTGTGTGCTTATTTACTTGTTTTTTAATCAATTGTTTGTAATTACATGATCCACATAATGCATTATCTTGATTTTTTGGATGCCATGATAGACATCATGCTCCATACCTCCTTGATAATTAACAACTAACATTTTCTAGTTTTAGTTCAGTATATTGCACATGTTATTACATTATTACATCTATCTGGGCATACACCTATTGATCTAACCATATCTAATACAAAATATGATTTATCTTGAGACATATTTTATATTATCATTGCTATATCATGTATTTCATAGCATAACACACTTATAGGTCTCTTTATTCTAAGGGTATTCATTGAAAGTTATTCATTCCTACCCTTAGAAGAGGGGGAAATAAATATGGGCATTGTCATAGAGATAAAATCCTTCTACCAGTCAAAAACCAATTTTTAGAACACTCAAAATAGTAATCATAATTCAAACTAAGTAGAACAAACCAAAAATATAGTGATAAATATAGAAAAATTATCATTAAAAACAAATGACAAGAGCTCCATACTTGGATTACAATGCTAGATAACAAAGTGTCTTGTTTTCAACACTCCTATCCAAATAATAAAAAAACCCATAATTTTCAAAAATAGATAGAAAGGTAAGGCTAGTTATAGTTTTGTTAACTACATTATAGTTTAGATTGAGTAGTTTTACTATAGTTTTACTCAAAGTATCTATATATATGGGGTATCATGCGTAAAATGATGGATCTCACTTCTAGTTTCAGATTGGGTAGTTGGTATAACTTCCAGATCAAAATTCATGTTACAAACACTAGTGATTAGGGGCAATGTATGTGGCACATTTGACTTCTTTTATTTCTAGTTCATTATATTACTTAGGCATTCTTATTAGTTTTGTACCTTATTCCATTTTTAGGTGGTTGTCATCATTTTGGAGTGGCTTTCATATGATAATATTTCTTCGTTTTGGAGTGGCTTACATATGAGAATATTTCTTGGTTTTGGAGTGGCTTTCATACAAGACTAATCTCCACCTTTCAGAGTGGCCAAGATTGGCCTATTTTTCAATTCACTTTCGGCTATCCACACTATTTTATTAGATTACAAAGAACTCATGGGCTTAAAGATCCATCTCATACAACAATCATCCATACCAATATCAGTTCATAGTTAACTACATAATGGGTGACAATGGAGCCAAAGGGCTAGCCTTTGTATTCTTGATCCACCTACTTAGATGTATTAGATATGTAATCCAAGAATCGATTAATAATGCATGATCACATAGATTCACTTAGTGGGTGATGATGGAGCCAAAGGGATAGAATTTGTATTCTTGATCCACCCTCAAGGAATTGATCACTTATTTATATTCATGATATTAATTTTGGTGCAACACATACATAATATCACTCAACATCACTCAACATCACAATAGGGTTTATATTGGTTTACATACTCGATGTTGTGTATTTTTTTCCTTTTTATTCCTGTCTTTTACCCAAACTTTATACATTCTTATTTTAGAAATAACATATCTAGTAATAACTAATCTATTGTGTGTTTTCTCTTTTAGATTTATGTTTCACACTATGCTCTATTTATGCACACTTAGGATTACACATCTTCATGGGCTTCACCCTTTCAGTTAAGTTTAGGTACACTATTTATTTTTCCTTTATCCTAGTATTTTGCTTTGTTGCATCACTATAATAAAGGGGGGGGGTAAATGTAGTAATATAAAATGTCTAATTTGGTAGTTTGAGTGTGGTTTGTGACACCCTATCCATATCTCATTTTTTCATACTCTTATGACCCTTATAGACATGTTTTTACTCATTACTAGTCATCTAAAACCTTCCAAACAATCATTCCACCTTAGCCAAATTGATTTTCCTAGGCCAATCCTATTCCCCTAGGTCTTGAGCCTATAGGATAGGAGCACCATAGTTATACTATAGCTCTGGACCCTAGGGTGTCCCATTTTTTGGTGCTCTTATC
The DNA here is from genome assembly GCA_037957365.1 of Torreya grandis. NCBI lineage: Eukaryota > Viridiplantae > Streptophyta > Pinopsida > Cupressales > Taxaceae > Torreya > Torreya grandis. The sequence goes on along the minus strand of JARHVA010003061.1, from coordinate 2,142,211 downwards.
CATTTGCACTTTGAGCCCCAATGGTTATTTTTATATGATCCCTATCCTTAATTGTGTCAACCTAGCATGAATACAGTTGACCCATGACCAATTTTTTCCTATAAAATCCCACTCAAAGCTCATTTATAAAAGAGGTGACAAATATTAAAAAGCAAGAAAGAATATAAACAAAGAACTAGGGAAAAATTCCTTGTTCTTTACATATAATAAAACACTCATACATTTCCCTAGCCACCTCAAACACTATCAAATTGGCATTTTTAAATATACATCACACTATTGTATAAATCAAATTAGGTGGGATAACTACATATGTATTTATCCCTCTTCAAAGTATTGGTATGTAGACAATGTGCCCACATAAGAGGTGTGGATTACATGTTCAATGCATCTTACACACTAACCCCCCTTTCTCAAGTGATTTAAACATTGTTTTATCAAGGATGATAGAAGATCAAGGTTTTAAATATTAAATAAACTATATATCAAGCTTCATCAATAATCAAAACTCAAGATTTCATAGGTAGGCTCACACAATAATAATGTAAAAACCCAAAAAGTTTCAAGTCTTTGTGATTAGTTTGGACAATAGTGGTAGGAGTGGACAATAGCATCAAACACCAAAGTTTCATGTTTTTAATGTTCTTATCTTTTTTCCAAATGAAATCTAGATTTAAATTCATGACACTATCTTAGTATTATATAGCCAATTTTAGCCTCTGTATCAGCCATCTCAGCCTATTTCTAGCTATTTCATATTTGTCCTTATTTATTACAATTTTTAGAGAAGAATAAATTAGTAAATAATATAAAAATAATTACAGTCCTAATTTGTATAATTTATTTGTCTTTTTTCTAAATGAAATCTAGATTTATATTCATGACACTATCTTAGTATTGTATAGCCAATTTTAGCCTCTATATCAGCCATCTCAGCCTATTTCTAGCTATTTCATATTTCTCCTTATTTATTACTATTTTTAGAGAAGAAAAAAAGACAAATAAATTATATAAATTAGGACTGTAATTATTTTTATATTATTTACTAATTTATTAATCTAGACCTTTAACTAAATTAGGAATAAAACTCCATTATTCCCAAAAAAATTAAATCATCTAGACATGTTCCATGGCATTGTATGATATGTTGTGATAGTGTATACTCTATTATAGACCTATCTAAATTAAAATTCATGCATAGTTCTATAATTTTTAATTATAACTATCATTTTTTACTAAATTATAATCAAATATCTAATTTTTTATTTTACTTTGTGATTTTAAGGAGATATATGAGTTTCAGATTTTAACATGGCAATTTGTTGGAGATGGTATGATCATTAACACTAAGTGTTGTTGAAATAACTAATATAGACAAGGCCTAATAAGGCCATCTTAATCAATTGGACCTAATTATATATGGCATGTATATGATAAAAATACTTGTAGAGTGATGGGATGGGATTTAGATAGTTGTAATTTATATATCCCTACAAGGAAGATGATGTTGACACTTGAAGATATATGGAGGATTATGATACTATAGTGGTTGGAACTTGAACCACCATGTAGATAATATAAAGAAGTGAACCTATAGGATAGGCTCATATGCATATGAATACCCATGCTAGAGATCCACATTTTGCTATTATATATTATACCATACTATTTTTTGAGATTGTGTTATCTAAAGCTTCACGTGTGAAAATTAATCTATTTATTATTAATGCCCTTTATTAGTGAAGATGAGAGTGGGGTTACCATTTCATATATGATGCATATTATTATTAATATATTGAGGACCATATTTAGATTTATTCCTGGGGGTGCACCATGTTAACACATTTATAAAGAGGTTTGTATATGCTTACCACAAAGGGATAAAGTATGGGATTATGATCAACCACTCTATTTCATTACAAGGAATATGATCACATTTATGTTATATAACCCATAAATATGCCATGTTATTAGGCACATCCATAAATATTTTCATAGATGTTGTTTAATAATGCCTATGTTTTGAGGAGTGGTATCATATAGTGTCACTTGGTACTTGATTATCTTATTTAAGATGTTATCCTTGGATAACCATACCAAAGATATGCACAATAAGAGGAGGATGGTGTATAATTACATAGGATTTGAGTGAGTTTTTGGTTACATCAAAGGCGGCCTAGAGTATTTGATAATTTTTAGTATGAGAATGTGATGTGTTAATTTTAAATTAAACAAGATGTGCTCCCAATATCTTGGGCGTGGAAATAATTATGTAAAGTAAGTAGACATCTAGGTGAGTAGGGGAAATTGAGAGTAGTAGAGCTAGAACCTATTATAGTGATTGAAGAATATCCAATTTTTGAGATAAATTATATAGATGAAAATAGATGTATTACATGATTAATATCTTGTTTATTATTTTAGTGGTGGGCTTTACAGGGGAATAAGGTAATATAATTGGTGGGGATGGATGTGTAGTTCCTCAAACCAATGTTACTACCATGGAAATATGTATATAGAATATTATATTGATTAAATTAACCAAGAAAAATATTTTTATGTATTTTATAAATTATTTTTAATGATTTATTATGTAATGTGTGTTGTAGAAGCTATAGAGTATTAGATAATGATTATAGATGTGACACTTTGATTATTGATTAGAAATGTGCTAGGTGAGGTAATTTTAAAAGGTATCATAAAATAGGCTACAAACATAGTGAGTTTGAATTCCCCACTCTTTGATTAATTTTTTATAGCTATCACCAAATATGTGATAGTTTTATCATATCATGATGATTTGAGATTTGAGTTTGATGAGTTGAGATTTAGGTTGGAAAGTGATGTAAAACATCTCTAGTTGCCAATAACATAAACATGTATTAAGTATAATAGTTGGTAATTTTGGATGTTAGGTGAGTGTGAAGGATCCTTTAAGGTCCATTATGTGTCTTTAGTGTCTCAAATATTCATGAAATGGTGTGTGTGTGTAAGAATTTGGAATTTTCCTTCCAAATGTAAATATTTGAAAATTTAAATCTTAGACCAAGGCATAAAAGGGAAATTTGAATATATAATGAAGTAAAAATACAAAAGGATGTTTGTAAAAGGTATTTGATATCATTTAAATATTTTTGGGAAGGCAGTTATAGACCCAAGTCATATAGAGGTCATGCAAGTTAAGAAGCATGCAAAAAAGAAATCAAAGTTAATTAATATGCAATGTGAGATCATTATTGTAGGAGATATTATTTATGGTTTCATATATAATAAATATTGAAATTTTATGTATATTTATTTGGATGAGGATAATATAGAGTGATGAGAAAGGTATGAAAGGATATAGGGAGAGATTTTTAAGAAAAATAAGAGAACATCATGAAGAGGAGGAACTTTGCCTATGCTCAGAAATTATGTGTATATGTTTTGTTTCTTAAATAATTATAATATTAAGAGTGTTTTTAGTAGGATAATAATATAAGTATGGATTTTTTAGGTAGAGGAAGAAAATATGAAAATTATAAAGGATCTCTCCTTGTAAAACAAAAAATTATGTGTTTTGATTATATACATTCCACAAGATCAATAAATAAAAGAGTGTGTTTGAATTTATTTATGTGTTTCATAATATTTTATTGTGAATTTTTCACTATATTTTGTATTTGAGTAACATTAAATCTTGATATATATCTTCAGGCATAATTTGTATTGTTCAAATTTTGATAGCTCTATTTTGCACAGTCTAAAGGTAACACAATTGTGAATGTTTTGAGGATTCATTCAAAGATTTTAAAAGATATTGGAGGTTTCATATTTTATATTTATAATTAATATTATATTTTTTATTTTCATAATAAATAATTACTTATTTATATATTTAACTTATGTTCTCAGTCACACATTCTTGAGGAAAACTGTATTTTATTTTTCATAGTCCAGATAAAGAGAGCATAGAGGTTGGGAAGATCATTTAGAGTGTATGATAAATGGGAAGGTTGTATATAATACTTAAATTTATGTTTTTAAATATTTATGTAAATATAAAATATAATCAAAATTCAATACCAATCAAATATTTCATAGTGCACACTCAGTCCTATGAAAAGAGCTCAAAATTTTGTAGATTGATTTGTTGGAGACTATTAGTAATTGTTCAAAGATAAATAATATTTTTATAAGGTGAAAAATGTGAGGGAAAAATATAATCAAACTTTATATTCATTTTAAATTGATTAAAAAACTTTTTATACCATTTTCTTAGCCCTAAGCCACCTATAGGACTATTTAGATGATACATAGGGTTTGCAAATAAAAATTTGTGTAATTTTTGTTTCTACCATTATAATTTCAAGAAAAGTTTTAATAAAATATTATTTGATATGTAATAAATATTCTATTGGATTTAGTATGGGACGGTATGGATAAGTATGGAAACTAGGATTGTGCTAGTGTTTAAGAACTTAAGAGACCTAATTAACAATGGAGGGTGTGGAGTTGATAGGTATACCCATACATTTTAGTCATGAAACTTTTCATGAAGTAAGAAGGGGATAATGGGTCTCCAAAAGTGGTGTTTTATTAGGATCATCAATAACTTGTTTAGATCATGGAGGTTTGCATAAAAATAGGGCTAGTAGGAGAGATACCTTAAAGAAAAAAATAATTGATTGGTTTAGGGTTTACACTTGGATATTGAGTGTTATGAATGGATTATGATGGGTTTTCTCATATTCATGTGTATACTCATATGAGTTCTAGTTATGAAGACTAGGAACATGAGGTCATGGATGAAGCTATGAGGCCTATGAGTCCATATGATAAATTAAACAATTTAAGCTAAGTAAAGAAGGTGAAAATATGAAATTAGTGGTTGAGAGAGTATTATAGATGATGGTGAATATATCAATTAGTGATAAAATTCATTGATTGTAGAAGGTGATCTACTTCAAGGTAGAGAAACAAGCTTATGCATGTACATAAGTCTTAGTGAGCCAAGAATTGGTTAAGAATGTTAGAAAGATGCAAAGTATCTTCATAGGCAAGTTAAATTATAGATAATTTAAGGCTTCAAGAGGAAGATGGCATACCTATAACTGAGGTATATTGAGAAAGTGAAAAATCTAAAAGAGTGAGAGGATGAGATCAAACTAAAGACAAAGATTGAAGACCTATGAAAAAAAATCATGAAAAAAGCTAGGAAGGTGGTGAATTAAGTGTGTAGGTTTGGGATATACATAAATTTGTATCAAAGCTTGAATATCCTAATAAGAGGATATGATAATTAGTAAGAAGTGGTACATTTAAATTTATTTAATCTTTAATCTTTGATATCAAAAATGTGTCAAATTGTTAAGAGGACTTGAAATATGCATCAAATACAGGTGTAGCCTATTAAGGCTTGTTAAAAATGAGAAGAGTGGTGACCCAAGTGTGGCACATAATGAATTTTATTCATTGGAGATCCAAGTGAGGTCCAAGAGATCAAGTATGTAAATTGCTAAGTGAGATAGATCCAAGAAAGACCCATGAAAGTAAAAGAAAGTGAAATGAATATGGAAAAGGACATAGAGAGTATAAGATATGAGTTGAGGCAAAGCTTATAATGGATATATATCATATTGAATATCATGTAGGAATAATAAATAAAATGGTTTGGCTAGGATGTGAGAAATAAGGTCAAGTGGCTTATAACGTTACTCATGGAGAAGTAAAGAATAGTTTCATTAATAGAAACAAAAAAGAATAAGGAGATCACAGCCCATAGAGGGTTGAATATAAAATATTTTCCAAGTGATAAACATGAAAGAGAGTTATATAAAGGGTTTTCATTTATGATAATAGGGAGAGTGAAGTGCCAAGAGAGGCACATGAGAAAGAGAGTAAAATAAAAAAAAGAATGTCCATTAATGAGGAACCTATAGATACATTTTTGTATCTTGTTTTATGTTTTAAAATTATATTTAAGTGTATATATATATATAGGTATGAATAATATCATATAAAAGTTAAAGAATAAGGCCTTTAAATTTGAAAAGATTGGGGCAAGCAAAACACATATAGAGGTAAAGAAGGATGGCAGAGAAAGAGAACATGTTGTATAAGTCCAAATGAAGGAGATTGAAGATTATTAACATGCCAAAGAAGAGGTAAAATATGAGTCAAAATTCCATGATGATTTAGAGTGAATTACAATAGAAGAAAGAGAGGAATCTCATAAGAAAGAGATTATTACAAGTAATGAAGACAGGATGACACATATGATCATCCAACAATCCTTAAGGAGGTAAATGAATGTTTAAGTATTGATTTTTATTATGTATATGAGAATTTTGATGTTGATCAATAGGTTTTAAAGGTAAATATAAAATTTTAGCCCTAAAAACAAGCATAAGATCATGGATATAAATTGCTGAAGTGTCTCAATAAAACAAGTCAATGAGATGAATAAGGAAAACCTCAAGCAAGAGGTCATTAAAGTTGAGAACTCAAGTGAAAGACAAGAATAAAGTATTCAGAAAATGATAGAGATTATGTTAGATCAATCATACATGATAGGATTTCAAGCAAAAAGGTATGAAAAATTTGTTAAAGGGTAGAAATTATTTTGTGGTTTAAGTAAAGAAGATGATTTAATGAGTAAACATCAGCTCAAACACATGAATGGTAAAATGTGGGTGATAAAGAGACTGAAAGAGATAAGTAAGTATAGTTTTTTATGTATAATTCAATAGATCATGAATAAATAATAAAGTTTCAAGCTTAAGAAGAAAGTTGAAATCATGGAACTGGTAAAAAATAAAGAGATGTTATAACTAAGCAACTCAATACAATAAGATAAATAGAACATAATCAAATGGAAAGGTATGAAAATTAATTATGGTTCATTAGATGAAAAAAAAATTAATCATTAAATGAGGTCATGAATGAATATTATATAAGTGAAGAAGATAATGCAAGGAAGATAAGAAAAGGTCCTAAGTTTATTAAAGAAAATGGATAATTGGATGCTCTCACATTGAGAAAAGAATTGAAAATGTTGGAGGAGTTATTTAGTGCCTCAAATGGGTTTTATACAAGTGAATAACAACATGATAATTCCATGACTAATCTGAAATAAGATCTAAATGAGGTTGACAAAAACTTGAATGATATCTCATAGAGGGATGAAATAATTATGTTAGAAGAATTATTTAATCCTCTAAGTTGTTTATAGTAGCTAATAATACATATCAGATTATATAATGGCAATGATAAGCTCAAATATGAGTCAAAAATCAATAAGTACAGTCAAGAACAGGGCCAAATATTTAATAATTAAGATATAGTTTTAGAAACTACTTGAGTAAGAAGACTATGAGATGAAAAAATTAGAGTATGAGGGAGTCATGGAGGTGGTTTGAGTAGGCATGGAGGTGCAATAACAAAAGACGCTTATTAAACATATGAAGAAAGATAAAGATTCATGTCAAGAGTTCATGATAGAGAAAGATAAAGTGAATAACATTCATGAGGAGAATCATTTTAAGATGAAATAAGATTTAAATATAGACCTTATCAGTCCAAGGATGATCCAAGATAAAGATAACAACCTCGGGAATGCAAAGAGAAAGTAAGGAGAGAGAATAACTAGTTTGATAACTAACCCAAGTTGAAATTAAAAAGATAATTAATCCAAGTGTAAGTTAATAATATGAATTATTTTCATGATAGTGTTGCAGTTAAAAGAATTTAAATAAGGTAGGGGAAACAAGACTCCATAGATCATGAAGACAAAGAATGGAAAAAGTTTCTATACTTCATTGAGGTTGAATAATAGTGGAAAAAGAGACACATCAAGGGAAGAATACAAGATAATTTTAGAAGGAAAAGGTATAAGGAATCGCTCAATAAATATAGGATCGACACTAAAGAGGCCAAATAGAAAACAAGGGAAAAAAATGGGAGTATGATGCAAAGCATCTCTATTTTCCAATAATGTAAACATGTCTTAAGGGTCATAGTTGACCATTTTGGATGTTAGGTGAGTGTGAAGTATCATTTAAGTTCCATAATATGTCTTTAGTGTCTCAAAGAGTCATGAAATGGTGTGTGTGTGTGTGTGTGTGTGTGTGTGTGTGTGTGTGTGTGTGTGTGTGTGTGTGTGTGTGTGTGTGTGTGTGTGTGTGTGACCATTTGAAATTTTCCCTCCAAAAGAAGATATTTAAAAATTTAAATCCTATACCTATGCATAGATGGGAAATTCTAGTATATAATGAAGTAAAAAGAAAAAATTATGTTTTTAAAATGTCTTTGAGGTCATGTAAAGGTTTTTAAGAAGGCATTTATATTCCTAAGTCATATAGAGGTCATGTAAATCAATAAGCATGCAATAAAATAAAATAAAGGTAATTGTTATGCAATAGGAGACCATTCTTGTAGGAGAGATTATATATGGTTTTATATATAATAAATATTGAAAATTTATGTAGAGTTATTTGGAGGAGGATAAGAGAGAGTGAGGAGAAAGTTATAGAAGGAGATAGGGAGAGATTTCAAAAAACAAGACAAGATCATGAAGAGGAGGAACACTGCCTATGCTAAGAAAATGTGTATATGTTTTGGTTTTTTAATAAATAAAAGATTTAGAGTGTGTGTAGTATGAAAGTAATATAATTATATAGGTTCAAGGTATATGAATAAAAGATGAAAATTATGAAGAAACTCTTCCTTCAAAAGGAAAAATTATGTGTTTTGATTATATACATTCTATTAGATCAATAAATAAAAGAGTGTGTTTGAAGTTATTTGTGTGTTTAATAATATTAAATTTTTATGACACATATTTAAATATAGTCATTATTTGAGTAACATTAACTCAAGATATTTATCTTCAGGCAAAATTTGTATTGTTCAAATTTTGATAGCTCTATTTTGCAAAGCCTAGAGGAAAGATAGTTGTGAATGTTTTGAGAATTTATTAAAATAGTTTCCAAGATATTATAGGTGTCATAGTGTTGATTTATAATGGTGATTATATTTTTTATGTTCAAAATAAGTCATTTGTTAGTTCTAAAATTTTATAATCTCAGTTACATAGTCTTAAGCAAAACTCTATTTTGTTTGTCACAGTCCAGATAAAGAAAACATAGAGGTTAAGAATATCATTCAAAGTGTATAAGAGATGGAAAGGTTTTATATAATACTTAAATTTTTTCATGTAAATATTTATGTAAATCCAAAATACAATCATTATTCAAGACCAATCCAATCTTCATTAGTGTACACTCAGTCCTATGAAGAGATCTCAAAATTTTGTAGATTGAGTTATTGGAGACTATTAGTCATTGTTGAGGAATAAATAATTTTGGGAGAAGGTGAAAAATTTGAGTTTATACTATAATAAAACTTTATATTCCTTTTAAATTGATTAAAACTCTTTTTATACCATTTTATTAGCCCTCAAACACCTATAGGCCTATATAGATGAGACTTGGGGTTTGCAAATGAAAACTTGTTTAATTTGTATTTCACCTTTATAATTTTAATAAAATTTGTAATAAAAGGTTATTTGATATGTGATAATATATACTAGTTGTTTTAGGATGGGATAGTATGGATAAGTATAGAAATCAGGGTTGTGCTAGTGTTTAAGGCCTTAATAGACCTAATTAACAATGAAAGGTGTGGAGTTGATAGGTTTACTCATAGAGTTGAGTCATGAAAATTTGTATGAATTAGGAATAATATAATGGGTACCAAAAAGTGGTGTTTTTTTTTAGGATCATCAATAGTTTAATTAGACCAAGGAGGTTTACATAAAAATAAGGCCAGTGGGAGAGAGACATTAAAAAAAGAAAGCATTGATTAGTTTAGCATTTATACTTGGAGATTGAGTGTTATGAGTGGATTAATATGGGTGTTAAAATAGGAATGTTTATGGTCATATGAGATGTAATTTTTAATACTAATAACATGAGGTCATGCATGAAGCTATGGGGCCTATGAGTCCATATGAGAAATTGAATAATTTGAGCTAAGTAAAGAAGGTGAAAATATGAAGTATGGGATGAGAGAATGGTATAAATGATGGTGAATATATCAAGGAGTGAAAAAATTATTGAAGTGTATAAGGGTGATCTACTTCAAGATAGATAACAAATATTATGCATGTCTAGAAGGCTTAGTAAGCCAAAAATTGGTCAAGAATGTCAAAAATTTTCAAAGTATCTACAAAGACAAGTTAATTCAAATATAATTGAAGGATTAAAGAGGAATAATGCATAAATATAAATGAGGTCTATTGAGAAAGAGAAAAATATAAAATAATGAAAAGATGAGATCAACATAAAGAGAGAGATTAAATACTTGTGAACAAAGATCAAGAACAAATATAGAAGTTGGTGAAGTAAGGGTGTAGGCTTGGGATCTATAAAAAAAATACATTAGGTGGCTCATCAAGTTATAGCTCAAAATTTTGGGTAGATTATATTTTATAAGTATGTTTTGTTGTAGGTAAACAAGCAACACTTCATGTGAGGGTATTTGTCTACGAGGATGAAAAGGGGATAATTCCATCACGATCCAAGTTGAGATAGTATTATAGTGGGGCCTCTTAATCATGAGTCTCTATGTTGATAGATAGGTATTTTAATGTAGAGGGTCATTGTAATTATGTACTAATTATTGATTGGATTTAATGTAGTGAAATTTTTTTATTATCATATTGAAAACTTAATTTATATGTATGAGTTATTTATTATGTTTATCTATATTTTGTTATGTGTGATGGATATCTCATGTGAATTGATAATTGTTTTAATTTTTAATTTTAATCATGTAATCATATATTATTTAGTTCTTAGATATTATTTATAATTAGCATGATTCAATGCAATAAGGTAATGTGTTAAAGATATAATATTATATTTTGACATGTGTAAAATAAAACTATTTGATAAACATTAAATCATATAACCAATATGATGGAAATAAGAATTGTGAATTGGTATGATCTTCATATGAAAATGAATATATATATATATATATATATATATATATATATATATATATATATATATATATATATATATATATATATATATATATATATATATATATATATATATATGGCAGTTTAATTTTAGGAATATATGATCTTGAATTTAAATTATGTACTTGTGGTAATAACATTTGATATTATTCACTTTATTATTGTTTTATGAGGTATTCATATCTCTAATCTATATTTTCTTACTTTTTATTTGGTATCCAGAACAACATGCAATCATATTATTAATGAGTTTTCTTGATATTTGTGATATCTCATTGATATGTAAGTAAACCATCTTCAAAATTAAATTGTAAACTTGTATTATGTTTATAATAATTTGAATCAATCTACTACAACCATCACTATCACAAGATTGTTTTACCTTGTGTAATTGTATGTAGTAGAATAAATAATGTACTCATTATCTTAATTGGTAGGGTGATATGCCAAATTTCATTCTCATGTGTATTCGAATGTTGTACGTGTTTCTCATTATATACTAATTCTATTATAAATTTTATTGTGTATGCATTGCATGGTGCCTCGTAATCATCAATAATGTCCTTTCTAGTTTCAAAGTTTATTAGGAAATGAATAGATATTTGATTATATATAGGAACAACCTATTGAAGATAATCTTATGAGAGTATGAATTAGAAGTAGAGGTAAAGACAAAACATTTAGACATGTTATTACTTTTTTGAAATTTAATAACACATTTATCTATATATTATTAAATATTTTATCTGAATGCATAATAGATATTATATATGTCCATTAATATCAAAATAATTTTAAAATGGTCTTGATCTCACCCATTATAAATTATGGGAGGATGATAGTTATTAGGAGTTAACCTAATTAATTTTATTTTAATAAATATTTATAGAATATCATTTGATTTATCTTTAAAACTATCAAACTGAATTGGTTGATGCTTTTTAAATGAAGTTAAACTCATATCCTTTTATGTCTTATAAATAAATTTTTTTGGTTCTTATTTATAATTCATTTCATTAGTTGATACTTTATTTTTATGAATATTTTCAAAAAGTACTACGTGTCTAAAATGTAACTTAATTTTAATTAAATTATTAATTTATAATCTTATGATCCTTATTTGGAATACATGTAAGTTATTTTTCAAGTGAATAGTATTAAAATAAATAGATTTAAATGATTCACACGAGTAATAAATATATAGTTTAGGGTAAAAACAAGTCATCTACGAAAATGTATTGCATATCCAAATCTATTAGTTGATAGATCAATTAATGCATATAAATATTAAAATGTAATAAATAATTGGTTTTGAATTTACTTGATGTAAGGATTGGAAATGCTTATATGTAACCCTAAATCCCTTATTATTAATATATTATAATAAGAATGTTTATTCTAACTAAACATTTATATGAAAAGATACACTAGGAAGATGATGAAACCAATCTAAATATTTACTAGTTAAGCTCTTAGGAAATATTTTAAGTAAAATTGTAAAATTATTATATTTATATGTAGAATCTATAAAAACCTTAATATGCATAAAAGGATAAACATTACCAATAAATATTTTACATATAGTCATGATAAAATCCCTAGGTAATGATGAATTAATATTTTTACACAATATTAGGTTCCCATATATAACATTATAATCTATCTATGAATATTAATTTTAAGAGAGAGATGATGAAATTTTTATTGCAAATCACCCAAAACATGCATTAATGTTAAGAATTATTGGGAGGGAATGTTAATATTTTAAGGAGTTCATCTAATGGATTAATTTTGTATTACTTGTTGCCATAAATACACTATTTTGAATAGGGGATGATGTACTAGGCATTGGATTTTATACACTAGATATAGGCAAATAAGAATAATGATAACATTTCTATCATTATATTAAATAGAATCATTGTCTATAGAAACATCATTGCATAATTTAGAATAATCATCAAAAAAAAATTCTAGAGGAGAAACAATAGTTTCATATTTCATTCATGGAGAAGAAGAAAAATAGTAATGCATTATAATGAACCAAGATAAATATTATTAGAATCATGGCATCAAAAAATATCATTGTGAGGTATATCAACATTGGATTTAGTATGTAAATTCTCTAGCCATTATTTTAATGTATCTTCATTTTTATGTAGAGGCATACTGATAATTTCATTAGTGAAATCAATATTGATTTCTTCTTGTTCAAAAAAATCACTAGTAGAGGAATGAATGTAGGGAGAAAAAGAATTAATTTATTGAATTTTATACTCATTATATTATTATTCTTCTTCAATATAATTATAGAAGTCAATAGCATTCAAATATTCAACATCATAATTATCAAAACTATCAGAATCATTTCCTTCACTTGTACATGCATATTCATCATCTACATAAGAATTTCTATCAAGAACATAAGAATGATCATATATAACTTTATTTTTCCATTCATTATAATAGATATAGGGTATGTTATAATTAAAAGATAAGATATCCATAGGGATTGACCTAGTAGTTTTTTTGAGAATTCATATTCATATTTTTTTTCAAATTGTAGAATGGAAATGAAAAGAAGCACAAAGCCTACTCCTAATATAAGAGGAAACATATTGATCTAAAAAGTAGGTGTAAACATAGAATATGACACTTTAGAGGGAATAAACCCTAAAATTATATATTTTATGCTATGGACAAATAATAGGTTCACCAATATGTTTTATCCTATTTTGAATAAGTATAAAACTAAACAAGATAAAACTGTTGAATAAATTAGATTGCTTAAGATATATAATGAACTAATCAAATTAGAGTCAAACCAACTAGATATAGTAAATTTGTAGTTATATAAATAATTAATGGATTTGACATACCTTATTTGTAGGTTTATTTAGGTCTATAATTAACAATACTGATTAGAGAAGGATATATGAATGCTTAGATTTGGAAACAAGGTACCTGCATAATTTGGATGAGTCTACACTTATTAGATGAAACCACTATCATGGTATTGTTTATTGAATGTGGAACTATCCAATGTGATTGTGATAAATATATAATAAATATTAATATTTAACCTACATCTATTAAGAGTTCATGTGCATAAAAATTGTCTCCAATCCATGTAAATACCTTTCTTTTCCTTCTCCTTGATCAAAATGCTAGTTTTGACTATAGGATAAAATATGATACAGGGAAAGGGTAAAATTGATGGGTTGGAAAGTACTCATCTAATACCTAATGACAAGATTAGTTTTTCATACATCTCTAATACTATAAAGAGGTTTCAAACCACTTGTATTTCCCCTGATAATGTGTGTGGCATAAATGATGCTAGTGTAATTATAAATGAAATTTAACTTAGGAATTTCTTTTGTGCATGCATTAAAATTGATATATCACTTAGAAATTTTGGAATTAGAATAACCATATGCTATATTATTATTTTGTATTTTAAGTGTGCCTTTTTAAAACAAATTATTGCATGCAATTTAATACCTTTAAGGTATTTTCATATATAGAGATATAAGTTTCAAATTAAAAAATTATTGGCACACATAATTTTAAATAAAAAGGTTTAAATAGGTAAAGGAAAGTGACCCAAATGAAACATGACCCAAAAATAAATTTTCAAGAAACACATGGAAACTTCCATATTTTATGAATGGTTATACTATAGGGGATATTTCCTTAACTTGAAAATTTATCCAAAATCATATAAAATATAAAATATCAATAAAATAAGACCAATGATTCCTGTGATGAGTTTAATAAGATAAACAAAGTGAAACAAAATCACATAAAGTAAATATAGGATACCCAAGACCAAAACATTTGTGCCAATAAATGGATTATTCTATTTAAGAATCTATGTGTAAAGTCATGTAAAAAACATTGTACCAAATAGGCTTATCAAAAATTTAGGTGTATAGATATTTTATATAAAACCTTCATTAATATTATTTTTTTATTCACCAAGTCTTTGTCCTTCTTCCCTTTTTATGTCAGTCACTTCAATTTTTTAGCCTCCATATATTTCCTGTTGTATCAACATTATCGATAAAATTTATTTTTTCCTATTTATCCCTGTACTATATCAGAATTTTTGATACAGTTCCAAGTCTGTCTATGTATTTTGTACTATATTGTTATTGATGACATAACATTGGGTTAACCAATATATTATATTGTATTGACTTAGATTAATATAATTAGTTTAAAGTCATATTTTATTTATATTTCTAGATATGTGTATAAAGGTATCATAAATATACTTTTAAAAAAACACATCACACATCTACTCTATTTTCACTTGTATTTATACCCTTAAATAGTAAATAGAGGAGATAGAGGATAAATCCCTATTCTTATGAAGGTCAAGTTTTTCTCAAAGTCATTGAAGAAAATTATGAGGATTTGAACTAAGGATGTTCCCCATAGTATTTAGAGTCCATAATTAAGTACATATAGGTCTTCATCTAAGCCATTTTAGGTATTCACCTACAAAATATATTACAAATTTACACTAGAGACAAGGGGAAAATTAATGAACCAAAAAATCAATCCAAGGTATCTTTATCCGTATTCTCTTTCTCTCTAATTAATTAGTGGAGATGTATGTTAGACTTATTAATAGGGTAACATGTATGTTTTTATCCTTGCCTAAGTTACATATATGATGATTAAGTTGGTGTATTATAGGGTTAGTAGGCTTTCCATTACAATCATATTTTATGACTTAGTATAGGTTGTATTTTCTTAGATTACATTACAATAAGACCTTATGGTATTTATATCTTGATTTACCATCTTAGATCTAGATCACCCTTATTTATGAGTTCCTTGCATGAATTTTAATTATTGTATTCTTGATAAATTTTTGTTTCATCCATTAATTTACATCACTGATTTTACTTTTAGACCTAGTTAGATCTCATGTCCCATTTATTAGGCATATAATTTGAAAATCTATACTCTTGATATTGTGCATGGATTACCATCTAATATATATACAATTTTGTATTCACATTTCATTATCTTTGCATGTATTCATGATATAGTTTTAACTCTTTTTTAAATCCTATTCCATATAAAGAAATGTGATTATCATATTTATAATATTATCTCACATACATTCTAGTGAGCTTGACATGAATCATATCCCATCGTTGGTTGGATTGTCTTCATAATTAAATTTTGATTATTAGTTTTATATTCACTTTGGCTTCACCATCATCATATATTATGGTGAAACAATGTGATTCCTATCCCAATTATACTTGGATTGTATTAATGTTTCCATTTTTTAGCATTATATTCACTTTGGATTCACCATCATCATACATTCTGGTGAACTTGATATGAATCCTATCCCATTATTGGTTGGATTATATTCATGTTTCCATATCTTGATTCTTAAATTTTTTGGTTTGACAAGTATCTATTGTCATTCCCCGTTTCCTATCCCTTTATTTCTCTGATTTGATAAACACACCTTATTATCTAAATATTTCTAGAAGATATTTGTTTTTTCAAAGATGCAACACATTTTTGAGTGATATGTTGAAAAAAAAACTAAGATTTTAAAACATTATACAATAAAAATATTATTTCTATTGACTTAAGTAATACATATAAAATATTATAAATTACATACCACTTTCAACTTTTATCTTTCTCAATAATACCTTTCTAATTATAATAAAATGGTTTTTGCTAGATCCAAGTTTTAGATTAAGGTAAAAATAGGTGTTGAAGGGGCCCAAAAACCCAATACATCAGAAGAGAGATAAACCTTAAGCACAACTAGGTACAAAATATCTTGGAACCAGCAAAAGCAAGACCAGATTAACCAGGAATCTAAAAACAACAGTCAAGAGCTGGACAAACTATTTTTTTTTTTTTACAAGACCAAAGTTTCATATCTAGAGGGGGGACCAAAGGCTTAGACTTATTCCTCTTAACTGTTGTCCCACCATCCTCTACCTTAGCTGCCTCAGCAACCCAGTCCTCAGAAGGCCATGATCCATGAAGTCTAGGGGGCATCAATGCCTCAGCAAAATCCTTTCGAGAACCAGCCAACTTTTGGCTCCTAGGAGAATCCTTCAAAATAGGTGGAGGGACCACCACCTCCTCAATAATTAGTTCAGAGAGATCACATAATCCAATCTCCACAGTACCTTCAATAGGGTCAGTCTCCAGTAGAGTCTCCCAATTCGACGATTTAGAATGGATACTCTTTTCATTCTCAGTCTCTGAATTAGTCACATCTTCCTCAGGTTGTTTAGCAAAATAATGTTCATGATCAGCTTCAGACCACCAAGAAGGTGATCTTTTAGATTTGGATTTCCCTGCAGTACACTGAGCTACAACGTGCCCCGTCAAGTGACATTTTCTGCATCGAAAAGGTAAACCTTCAAAATCTAACATTTGCGTCCAAGAACCCCTAGGGGAGTCCAAAAAAATTGCCTCAGGAAGGCCCTTAGAAACATCCACCTCAACCATTAGGCATGCATAGGTCGAATGGTAAAACTTCTTAGTTTCTTCATCCTCAAATAAAAACTCCCCTATAGCATTTCCGATGGTTTTATACACCGATTCATGCCATAGATGTATTGGTAAATTAGGGAGCCGAACCCAGACAGGGATCTTGTTAAAGGTTTTCGTGAGAGGATTGAAATCCATATGCCACTGTTTGGCCATAAGAGGGTATTTACCCTGCCATAAATAATTACTGTTGGACAGAATAGTCCTCTTGTCCTTAGAGTTTTGGAATAAAGCTAAAAAAACCCTTTAACACATGGGTATATTTCCACATTTCCATCAATCAGTGGCAGCCAGGTATTGGAGATCCAGCCATGTAAATCTACAAGAGAGGGCCAGAAGCCATGAAATCAAAAAATAGCCCCATACTCTGAAAAATATTCTACCTAATTAAAGATTGCTTCAACTATATTAGGATCTAGATTTACCCTAACATGATTTAAAGCACTTACTGGTGAAATGCACGACCTCCCAACAGAAGCTTGATGTTTTGCATCATTTATTTCAGCTTCAAAAGCAGCCACATCCGCATAAGTTCTTCCCTTTGAACCAGGGACAGAACCAATAATAGGGGATCCTTTTGATATATTCATAGCTGGAAAAGAACTCCCTTACGTAGAAGAATGGGCAATCAGGATCCTTTCCCCATTCACAGGTGGAGTCCCTTTCGTAGCATAAGCCGTGGCCACACCAGCCACCAGATCAACGGCTACCTGGTTCAAAATTTGGGTTCGCGCTCGCGCACGCCTGCGCTCAGCATTCAAATTCTCCATTCAAATTGTTTGGATCTTTAAAGCCATTGCTAGATCCAAGTTATGAACTATACAAAAACCCTAAAACATGAAACCCATGAATTTAAGGGTAGAGAGGAATTTTACCTAGAGTATACCACTAAAATGAAAATATTTCCCCATGATCATCTTGAGCATAGGGAAAAAGATCATATATTATTTTACCATATCATGATGGAACCTTTTGTGGAAATTCCCCCTTCTCCTATGCCTAATGTTTATATAAGACTCAAGGAAAATAAATTATTAACTTCTCCACCGTCTTTTAAATCTACCATGCCTAGTTTAAAAACTATCATCTACAGTCTTAGTTTTGGAAACCCTAACCAAAGCACTCATATCAAAACAAAAATCAATGTTAAATCTAGAGTTTTTGAACATACCACTCATGCTTCTTCTTTAAACCAAAATTCACATGATCCAACACAAGTAATGTTTTAATTCATAAACTAAATGGAGAATTATAGACACCAAAATATGGTATTGAGTAATTGAAAATGAAAATATTGACATGAATTTACCACACATGACTTATCCTCACAAATGTGGTATTAATACACCATTATCTAACATCTACATGATATCTTAGAGTTCGATCCTTCTATTTTACTTTGACACACCTATACGAATGTCATTGTTTACTTCAAACCTACTTACTATCTTGTAAAGAAATATCTATATCATTAGCTTAGCTCACCTATACATGGGTTAGTAATGTTAATAGCAGTAAATATCTCTATTTGATATTAATTTGAGTTAGATAGAATTGACCCTCTCCCAAAAATGACTTCTTTTTATAGTTAAATATTTTATAAAGGTTATCCCATCTATCTATCTAGTGTGTTAATGACATGGAAAATTAACCAATTAGACTCATATACACACACACACACACACACACACACACACACACACACACACACACACACACACACACACACACACACACACACACACACACACACACACACACACACAAATAAATAAATAAATAAATAAAATCAAGGAATAAATTTAAGGGGAGATTAGAATTTATCTAATACACATATATACACTATTACACATTGAATAATTCTACCCTAATTTTACCAAACCATGAATCTATCACTAGGAGTAGTCACAAACCAACTCTGATCATATCAAATCTAAGTCAAAGCAATAATTCTCAAGTATTGAAGATAAATTATTAGCTACATACATGTAGTAAAGGAGAATAATTACATATTCACTTTACGTGGTAGAATCATGTGTGGATTGATTTTGCTCCTCAAATTATTAGATTCTTAGGTAGTAGTCATTCATAAAATATGGGTAATTGAAGTCATCTCAACACATTACATATTCATAGTTTTTGAGGTTTATTTCCTTTAAAAGCACATGTGAGTTTTAAGTTAAATGATAATGACTTATATATTTGAACATATCATTAGGAATCAACATTTCTCATGCATATTATTAAAATATAGATGAAGGTTATCATAGGCCACATACCTTATTTTTTACACAGGTTAATACTAAACACTATATATAACTATCGATAGTTAATATTAACTTAGATCTAACATAATTTAGCTTGTGCTAAAAAAAAACATAGTTCATAAACAAAATGAATCAAATGCCTAATTTAGTTTATTTTAAACTATTATAATATAGTCATATTTAAAAAATCAACTAGAAAAACTAATTACTCATCCCTTTGTTGTTCATACTATTTTATCACATGCCATTGTCAAATTATTATAACTACTTTCAATATTTTAATTTTAGATGAATTATTTAATGCCATATATATTAATATAAATTATCTTACTATTTTTTTATTCTATTAAGGTTATAAAAAAAAAATAGGGTAACATGAAAAATTCTAAAAACACCCAAATTCTGCAACTATATAATTATTTAATGCAAATGCAATCTAAACCTTAATAGGTTTAATGGGGAGTTGTGAAATTCAACCAAATAACATATAGGTAATCTTTGTAACCTAATTATAAACCTCATATTCATAATAAATTCATCAATCATATAAAAAATTATCCCTTAGTTCCTCATATTATTGACATTGGCATTAGTGGAATTACTCTTACTATCTGTAATAATGGATCCATTGATCCTGATTTACATGTAAAGGAATTTGGAAATAATAACATGGATTGGATTATAAATGAATTTACATGGATTATATTCAACTAAAAAATTATAATACCAATATATTAATCAAATCCTAAATCATAAATGCTTAATAATGGTATAACCAACTAAAGTTTAGCTCTATCACTAGCTTAGAAGACTTAATTAACACATTGGTTCAAGATTTATAATATAATGATTTACCTTTAAAAAATTATGAAAAATTATAAATTTTAAACATGAATAGCATTAGACTACCCAATATATAATCAAATATTGGAGAACCTTAGTTGATAAATTTGAGCATAATATGATGGAAGGCATTCTCTTCGAACTTGTTATTGTTGCTTTAAAAACTAGATTAAAATATATAATTAGGTCCTCCACTCTTAAATTATTGGAATAAAACATAGAAAAAGATAAAATATAATACCATATCTTAATATAATTTGAGCCTTCTCAATCTAAATAATGTGACCTAAAAATAAGCACACCATTAATGGTGGTGTTTTAGACAATTATGACTCTAAGAGGAATACTCATGTAATCATGCCAAGAATATTAATCAAAGTGATTCTCTCCCAAACCATAAAAAAAATTCCTTTATTTCCTCCTCCTAAAAAATAAAATTAAAAATACCATGATATAATCATCCTCTTCATCTTTAAGATCTTATTAAATTCCTTCCCAATCCCTCACCTAACGACTTTGATAACTCTTGACTTAGTGCCCATTCATATGATCATTAATTTTTTATTTATATCATGATAATTAGGGTAATTATAAAGATAATTACAATAAAATTAGGCATATAAAATTTTAATTTACCATTGGTCCCAAATTGGACCATGGTGTCATGATAATATAATGCAACAAAGCTTATGAAAAGTTTTTAAAATTCATGAAAGTAAAGTCAAGTGTGTTTCACTCAATCAAGTTAATTCTCACCTTGAAATTTACATAATCCTCTTACTAATAAATATAAAAATAAATAAAATAAAAATCAAATTAAAAATTTTTTAAATAAAAAACAAGTCACTAAATTTTTAGAAACCATAGTTAATCCTAACTCTTCCAATGAGGAGGTAAACTTGGTTTATATGGACAACATGAAGCATGTTATATCATTATTTATTTTTAACCTCTTATGTCACATATACCTCCTCTAGGTTATTTAATTAATTATGCATATCCTCCACACCATTTATTATCAATCACATCTCCCAAAACCTTAACTTACATATCTCTATAAAATTAAACTATATTATTCAACTTGATATAGTATTCTATTTCTACAAGTGTATCAACCAAACTGATATTATTTCCTATAAATGAAACTATATATATAGACCTAATAAATCATGTTATTACTCAAAATATATCATCATTCCCACTCTAATATCATGTGCATATTTATCTTCTTATTGTATTATTAGATTAATAAAGTTTGTTTTTTCTCTTTAAATATTGACAAACCCAATAGAGTCTATTATGTCTCCCATTATGTTGACCAATTTGATACAATTGTCTCATCCTAATTTTGATATACCAATAGTGTAGAGTCAACCCAAATTATCTCAAAATCAATAAATAATAGGTTCATATTCCTCTATAGTTATATTTTATCATTTATATAATTCTATTTCTCACTTTTTGTACAATCTAGCTCATATTAGCTTTGATGAGTATGATCCCACCTAAGATATTTATAGATTTCCCTCTAAAATTCATTTCCTTGAGGCTATGAAGAATATATAAAGATACCTAAACCAACTAATTAAACTTATATTTTACATGAAAATCTCTTGACCACCAACACCTTCAAGGAAAGAAGCTACCTTTACTAATATTGAGGATAGTATCATGTAACAATGTGAAGATATGTCTATTAATTCAATTTTAAAAAGGATATAAACTTATCTCTTAAATTTTACATTATATATATGATTCCTAAATAGATATTTATTTGTTAAAAAATATTCCTCTTATTATTAGTTTAAAATTAGGTAATGTTTAATCCAATTGAGTCTTAATTGATGAAGGTTATCATACTTGCATTTCCTCTTTAGAATTAATCAAATCCCCTAGATATTATACATATAAATTTAAATCTACCCATAGTATTGATAAGGATATGACTAAAGAAATATTCCTCCCTTAGGATGCATTTATCTTCCTATCATGGTACCTCTTATTATGGTTAAGATGAAGGTTATACTTTTTGACTTTCCCCTTTCCTATAACATCTTGCTTTGCCATCCTTGGAATCATCTCATAGGGGCCATAGCTTCATTTTCATGTCAACACATGAAATTTATGTACATGTGTGATATATGTAAGGTGAAAGGTGAAAAATCCTTAGAATCTTTAACAATTCTAAGAATGTGGTGTCTATACAAAAGGTTCAATATCTAACTCTATGAGTATCAATTCTTTAATCATCATATCGATTTAATAAAGGTTATAATGGTCACCATGAGCTTGTGGGTAACATACCACCAAACCTCCTTGAATTTGATGATGATGAAATCAATGAGATTAACATGAAAATAAAAACATTAGATCTTTGTGAAATCATCATAATTCAGTTATTGCCTACTTTGTGACCCTATTCTCATAAAAGGCTAACTGAAGAGATACCAAATACCATAGTTATTCCTAAAAATCCCATTTTTTATTGACCTTATAGTGACATCATGGTTTAATCCCTCAACTTTAACCTTACCACTCATAAATATGATGATATTTAGAAAGTAAATGACCTTTATTTGTTTGGATACAGCCAAAAAATGATGTACAAGTCTTACATTATTGAACTTATTTGAATAAATATTAAAATTAAACATCACACATCTATACCATTAATTTTTTTAATATTATTTGTCATGGTATATTGAACCATTTATATTTTTATATTGATGCACAATAAATGTGTGTTTATAAATATTTCAAAGGGATACCTCATAATGATGGCCTTATTTAGTTTTCATTAACATATATGACATGGTTAGAATTCTGAGTTTGATTACATTATACAAACCTATTGTTTTTGATCCTATTTGGATATTACTTGATGATTATTACAACACCATACCATAACATCTTACTACTTTTTTAATCATCAGAGTACACTTCCTATATATATGTTATCTACACTTATACATATAACACCAAGGATGATGTCAAAATATATATAAACACCTTATTTTATGTTTTTAAATACATCCAAACATTTAGATCAGGAGTGTAGAGTTTATCATATAAATTTAGAGTAGTAGAGGTTGTAAGACCAAGATCCTACCATGGATAGTTGACCACCATGTGTGTCTACTCATAAGTGATCTTGTTTATTATATGGGATGAGTACACATTCTTCAAGTAAATTTTGAGATCTTAAAATTTATTTTTATTACTTGGTCTTGAGACTTTCAATTTTCCTCTATAGCCAAATATGTCACCTCCAAAGGTGACACTAGTATATATCCCCAAAACTAGGGAGGTGCATTATCTTTAGCATGAGTATACTAGTCATTTTATGAATATATATATATATATATATATATATATATATATATATATATATATATATATATATATATATATATATATAGATATAGATATAGATATTCAATAAAAAATTATTATATTTTATAAGTCATGAGCCTCAAGTTCCTCAAACACATTCACATGTCATGTCTAGGATGAAGGAGTAACTTCCCTTATAACTCAAACCAACTATTTGGATATAAGACTTACTTCCTCTTCCAAATGTATATGATTCATGTCAAGAGGATCCACATATTTATCATTATAATATGCCTAATTTTTCTCTTTAGATCATTCAAAAGGAATTCCTTTCCAAACTCTAAAAAAATACAAGAGACTATGGTTTGAGTGAGATATTGGTCGAAATGAGATTTGAAAAATGATATTGATGGTGCTAATATAAATATTTTATGATTTTTGTGAGTATATATATTATTGCATCATATTATTCATTTCAAATTTACCACGTGTTTTTATTTCACATTACTATATTTAGCATACATGTTGGTCAATATTTAATTTCTTATACCATGTTTAATTTTATACACTTTAATTTCTTATCATAATTTTTACAATCACCATTAAATTAGGCTACTATTTCCCTTGTGGTTATTTGGTATCTTTCTATAGTGTTTTTTTCCTGTTAGTACTTATGTCAAACCCCTTGTAGGTTTATACAAATTCCCTAATGACTTAATTATCATATTTTTTAGTAATCCCAGTTTAGGGTTTTTCATTTATTATCCCTATTAGATGATTTACCTTACATTTTCATATACTTTAATATCCATATTATGCCTAACCACTTATGAATGAAAAAATCATATGCCATGGTCAGCTACTAGCACATATCCATGATATCATATTTTGCACATGGGTGGATCATCTATTATCCCCATATATTCCCATTTCACTTGAGGCATGTTTAGGTCAATTTAATTATCACACTCTTTTCTAAAGTGTAGGTCTTAGCATTTATAAGCATCTTAGTTTCTTGGTTCTCCTCTTTAACATATATGCGTAATATTTCTTGTATTAATACTTTTTATCAACACTATTGGTTTTATATTTTTATAGAGGAATAAAAGAGAAAAAATCCAAAGGATACAAAATCAATAATATTATAAGAAAAAAATTAAAATAAAATATTAAATTTTAAATCACACCAAAATACCTTATCTTATTTTGGCACACCCCATATATTAGTCAAAGCTTAAATTCTATATTTTTTTAAGGATATATCTAAGGTACATTTGGATGTGGTAACATAATATATTGAGATAGGAGGTATCATATATATACATTCTGGAGCCACTTAATTTTTCATGCAAGTAACCAATTCTCATAGTAAATTGATAACTTTGTAAGGGGTCTTGAAGAATGGTAAACACATTATGGAAATGTAGGATTTTTTTTTTCATGTATTTAGCCTTCATGGGATGGTATTTAAAATTCACACATTATTCCAAGATTACACTTGATAGGTGGGATTCTCTATATCCTTGATCTTAAAAAATCTTAGCCTTACCCACTCAATTAGAGTGTCTTGATCCCACTAAGCATTTATATAGCACCCTTATGGAACCTTTCTTCCTTACATATTCATATCATTATTCCAATATCCCCTTAATATATATTTTTACGAGTTGAAAATGTCCCTCTTCTTTATATTCTATTTTTATATCTCTTTTTTCCATATTTCACTCTTAGATTTTAAATTTGTGAGTTGATTTGTAAGACATTGGGGAATACAACTAGGAATTCCTCATAAAACCCATAAATTTCTTATATAAACCATTTCTATCATCATGGTCATGAATCTATATGGTCATGCCTTCCAACATCACACTTTATTGCAAGCACTAATTCTAATATTTCACTCATTAGAGTATTCAATTATATCTTTTGCATGTCCTTGTTTGAGTTAGGTATTGTATCTCTCTTACATTGGAGGTTTTAACACTAATTTTAATTTATTTTTCACACACCCTTTTATGATTTAGGTTTATATACCTTAGATTTGATGTATTTATAGTCATTTTACACTCTAGAAGCAGCTTTAATTTTCATTTTTTATTTATAGGATTGTTTGCTTCCATGTGTCACACATCTTTGTTTGCGTTTAGTTTTGTATCTCTCTTACACTGGATGTTTTTACCATATTTTTTATAATATTTTTATCTAGTTATTTTTGTTTGGGTTTTTACCTATCTTAATTTGTATGTCATTACTATCATTTTCATATCCTTGTTTGATTAGCTAAAAAAATTTATTAAATTGGTTTTTTATCTTTGTAGTTATTTTTTACATCTTAAGTTTTTTATCTTAATTTTTTATGTAATTTATGAAATTTTATTTAAAATATTACAAAATGTTATGTTTTTATTTAGTTTTTAATCTTACTTACATTTGGTATGTTTTACATTTGTTTATTCCACATATTTTGTTTGTTTATTTTTCTATTGACATAATTAAGATGTTATTTTTGTACTCATTTTTTTGTTGTTTTTGACCATGAAAATGCACACATTTTTTTATAAAATAATCAAACCTACATATCATCAATCTATCATAATCATATGATATTATAACCATATAAATTTTAAATATTAATAACAACATTTACAAACCATGCAGACAACAAGGAATAAAATATCACACACACATCAATATTTTTGTACATCAAATATATAATAGATGCATATAAATCCTTGGGTAACCTTTATACTTAGGTGGGTGAGGAACCACGATATGTAAATAAATATATATGTAACATATCTAAGAGAAATATATAAAGTAAAATATTTTGATTGTAATCTTACAACCTATCTATCTTCTCTATCCAGACGTATCTCTAGCTATAGCATCTGCACCGCTAGTGATCTCTCCTTTTATGTACTTGATATTATGGTAAAAATGTGTGTAATTTACTATATGTTCAAGGTTACATGTGTCATCACTACCTAATACCATTATATATTATTTCATCCTACCAAAACCATATATGTCATGGTATTAATAGCTTGTTCTTGACATTATAGCTCATGTATAACAACTCTAACTAGCCTAAACAATTTAGAATGCTCTACTAAATATTTTGATATAGGATTTGACGTAGATATAATATTAATATCTATATCACTACATATATGATATCATAGTGTGTGGCCTTAATTATAGCTCCCCATTATTAATTCCTCACTACAACATCTCCAAAATCAAACCAAATCAATGTCAAATCCAATTAATTATCAAAAATTTAAACAAATTTATAATTAATTCCAAGTTTATATACATATATATATAATAATAGAAAATAAAGTTAAAAAATACTTAAATATAATTTAGACATACCCATGGGTGTCTCTCAAGGATGGTCTCCTCATCTGCCCTACCACTAAGGACAAGTTTTTCCTCTTACTTTTGGATCCTATGATCTCCTACCCACCTATATCACTATACCACTACGAATAAATGACATAATTTAATATAACATCATCTAGTTATCTACTTATTAGATATAGATAGGGTATACATTATCATGGGCACATCAGGATGGGCCCTAGGCTCACCTTATGCCCACTCTTCTAGCCATTATCACTATCATTTCCTCTTAGATTAAGGAGCATGATGAGATATAACAACTCAAATGTCTATTGGTAGACCTTTCCCCTACTTTTATTAGCTCCTTATAAATTCTCAACTGATGAGGTGGGATAACTAGTAACATTGCCAATGTGGTTAACTAAATTGATATGGAACCCATGTAAATAAGTGAGGATTTGACCACCATGTGTAGTGGCTCATTACCACTGATCTTCCTTATATGTTTGATGACCATGTATCCCATGCATCCATAATCACATTTTAAGGCATCCATACTATCTAATATTACCTCATGGTTTATAATTATGAATATGTAGGGACACACCTCACCCTATAATTATGTGCCCATATCCTCACTCAAGATGATCAATCCTTGATCTAATGTCGTATCCTCTTTGGCTGTTACATTGGAAACCATTCATATATATATATATATATATATATATATATATATATATATATATATATATATGTAGGACCAATAATCATTTGGATCTTACTAAGCATGCCATATATGTAATGTACGAGATGTATATAGAGTCACATTTCCATATCATACATAGTTCATGTTGTGTTATTGCACAACATGCCCCATTTTTAGGTTGAAAACATAGATCCTATTTATTTTGAGCTAAATTTTAGTGTTACATCTCATGATTATGTTTTTCATAAAAACTTGGCTTCATATTCTCAATGTTTCTTATCTAAATATTCAATAATCATGATGTTATTTTCAGTCTATCATTCCTATATTTTATATCATTTCTATCACATTTACCATAGACTTTATCTTATGAATACTTGGGCTTGAATCTTGAGTTTAAGTGAAATATTTGTTTCAATTCCTATATTGAATGACTTCTTCTCACATAATATTCACTTTACAAAACTTGATTTTTGTTTTGAAATATTCACTTAGTCAATTTTATTATTTTCTCACAGGTTTTCAAATATTCCCAAAGCCCAATAGATTCTTACACACATCCAAATATTTTCGATGCATGGATTTAGACCCAAATATTTTGTAAAAATTAATAAATACCTTTAAATCCCTAAGGCCTCAAGATTGTACCACATGGCATGATCCTAGTGACCTGGCCCAAGAAAGAGTCAAATGTATTAACAAAGGATTATATCCATAGAACCTCATAACCTTAGGGGAATTAAACCAAAATCATGGTATTTTATTGAATTTGGTAAAGTATCATAGCCCCAAGGACCAAAGAAGATTCCCCATGGTGCCCTCATGGAAGCCCAAGATCTCATAGTGATTATTGTATGCATAGGAATCTAAGAGGGGATTAGTCAAATGTTAGTATGTTAAAACCAATAAAAACACATGAAGATATAACAACTTAAGCATATATACTTGGGGGATTAATATAATAATATAAGTAACAAATAAAATATAATAAAACAATTATTCTTCAACTTCCATGTGAGCAAGAGTTATAAGTTGGTCTTGGATGGATGTGTTTGGTCATGTGCTCAAAGTGTTATTAACAGTGGTGCTCCTTGAATCATTTCTCCTTATCACCTTGGCTTGGCTTGGCTTGGATTATCTTAGCATGTGAATCTATATCCAATTAATTTCTCATTATAACTCTACTTGAGAGCTTCTTGAAGGCATTCCTATAGAATAACTTTACACATGAAAGCTTATTGAAAGAGAGTGAAGGCACTCTTATTTATAGGTTTGGAAAATCCATTATGAACTTTGGATAAAAAATGAGATTTATGGTGGAGATTGATTCAAATATGTTATTAATATTATTTAATTAATAAATATGACTCATAAATATAGATATTCATGAGATATTTTGTGAGTGCATAACAACTCACAAAAAAATGATGAGAGGCCTGATATTTTACCTTTTTGAATTTTAGATATTTATTAATTGAAAATGGATTATTTAACTAAGAACTTAATTAGGTTTCATCAATTAAGTAAATTTTATTAGTCTTTTAACCTTTTTAAAATTTGTTTAATTACCCACTCAATTGGTCTAAAATGTCAGTTTTCTAGGTCTTACCCTAATAAGGGATGAATCTATGGGAGGTTATTGGTGAATATAGGGTAATACCCAAAATATGGAAGCCTAGACATGATTTTGTGAATTTTCATCTGATGTGTGGATGAATTTGGGGGTTTTGATGATTTATAGATTTAATTTGTATAGTTTGGTATAAATTGGTCTAAAGTCTGATTTAGATAGAGATGCAACCAAAATGGGGTGTCTATATTTTTCCACTATTTGAGAAGGAATTATGAGACATAAGCATGTTAACACATTTTCAAAGAATGAAAAATCTTTAAGAATAAAAATAAGATAATGATTTAGGAATGATGCTCTAAATAAAATTTGGGAAGGCTATGATGTCCCCTCAAAGGATTGGCCAAAACATACGATTGGTGGATGGTCCCTCAAAAAGAAACAAGAAGAAGAATTAAATTAACCAATAGATGATATTAATATGATTGAGTTAATCCTTTCATGCATTGATTAAAACATTAATTCTCCTAAATGTAGTTATAATCAATAATGGAGATTGAGACACTGATTTCCCAAAGGCATTTACTTCCAATGGTAAAAGTATGTACCCTAGTAGGGTGGATGGTTTGAAATAATTATTTTCCTAAGGGAAGTTATAATAATTATGACAACCTAGATTGAATAACTATTTTTACCTAGTAGGTTATATTTCATTATGATAAATTGATTGTGCCCTGGTAGGGTATATTTACAATCATAAATCAAGGATATAACATGTCACATAGGTAATATATGAGAGATAAAAAATATATGTGTGATGGTATAATGGATTTTCAAATACTAAAGAAGACACAAAAAAATAATCACGTGATGATGCATAAAGTGATGAAAGAGATGATTGGAAGATAATAATGGGGACATAAGAATAATGGTGGCCAAAATGACTTGAGATACATCATGTATCTAAGGGATACCTACATAGTATAAATATACCTCAAACCAATTTAGTTCACCTAGAATTGGGATAAAATGGAGTGTGGAATATAATGGAATAATAATAATTGATCAATATAGATGATTCTATTGTGCCTATCAATGTAGAGATGTTCATCCTTATTAGCATTGATACAACTAGAAAGGTTAATAAGATGATTTGATTAAGGGATAAATACCAAATTGAATAATGAGAAACACTACCTCACTATATTTTTTGGTAGATCCACTGAATTGATTTTTGATATAGAACATGATGGTATGCACCATGATATAAAACACCATTATGACATGGATGTAATGTGTATAATGAATAGCTCCTAATCTAATATATAATTGAAAACAATGCACTAATGATTTAAAAAAATCATGAAAATGTTGACATATGAATATGGATGGAATCAAGTGAAATGCACAAGGAATCACCCAATGAAATCATATACACTGAGTCAAGGCACAATAATGATAACAAATAAATAGGCAAATAAACAAACAAACACACAAAGCTTTGAAATAAAAATAACATAAAGCATCACGTCATTAACCAAGTAAATATCTACATATGAAGGCTCAATGGAAGGATAAAAATGGTGCCACCAAGCAAGCATATATGTAATGGGATGACATGTAGGGATAAGATATCTCGGTCTAAGATTC
This sequence comes from Torreya grandis, assembly GCA_037957365.1. NCBI lineage: Eukaryota > Viridiplantae > Streptophyta > Pinopsida > Cupressales > Taxaceae > Torreya > Torreya grandis. Next base: position 2,110,916 of record JARHVA010003061.1, on the reverse strand, counting down.
ATGAATTAGTGTTTCCCCATTAGGGCAAAAGCTATGAGCTTGGCCTAAAATTACAAATTAGAAGGTGACCCTAAGTAAGGATATATGAAAATTTAAGGTCACACCCCTAATGGAAGTGGAATGGATTGGAATAAAAAATTAATTTTAACTAGTAGGAATGATGGAGAATTTTTGACTAGGTTTAGGAAAAGAATAATGTTTTTGGATTTTGGGGCTTTATATCTCTCTAGGAGATTATAAACTACTTTCAAATGTTTAGATTTTTTGAGATGTTTTGAATTTTTATAGAAATTTTTGAGTATCTTAAATCATTATATATTTAAAATATACCACTCAAAAAATGGTGAGAGCATGAAAAAAAACCAAGGGTGTAGTAGTGCATCAATTTCAAATGCACATTGCACACCAAAATGACTCACAAAATCATGAATGTGTTGGCTTAGGTTTATCACAAAATGGTGAGAGTGTATTGATTAAATAGATAAAAAAACATTGAGAGAATGGAAAGGGGGTGACTAAGAATAAATTAATATAAATTGAGTGCTTCCTACATAGTCCCAAAGAACCTCAAGTAAATTTAGTTCCACCATAACATAGAGAATAATTGGGAACTATTTCCAATATTTTAGGGTATTTTTGGTATATCAACTTAATGGATTATTTTGAGATATATAGTGGTAAAACTCACAAAATGGTGATAGTGTGGCTTATGTTACTCTTAAAATGAAAAGAGTGTGGAAAAATGGGTGATCAAGATAACCTCAATGTAAATTGAGTGTTTGCTACATAGTCTCGAAGGACCTCAAGGCAATATAGTTCTACCAGACTAAGTAATATTATGATGGGAATAATAAAAATGGTGATGTTTTAAACAATGGTAAGGAAAGGTAAAGGGAAAGTCTAAGTGAATGGTAAGGCAAGGTAAATGGCAAGGCATGGTGAAACATGATTTTTATGTTCATGCTAATGTGGATATGTGTGTCCTGATTAGTATATGATACATCTAGAATAGTCAATTTTTTAAATTTATAGCACACACCCATTATTAATAGATACTCTATCAAGAACATATTGCTTAATTGGACTCTAATGACATTATTGTGATCTTTTTTAGTCATTGATTTTATTTCCCTAAAACTTCAAGGTAATATGTCTTTATAACTTCTATAAATGAAAGTATGGCTAGGGATGGTAAATAAGGATAATCATTGGATAAAAGTAATATTTATAAATGTAATATAGGTATGGAATGGAGAAATGGAAGATAATTAAATGTATGATGGTTGGGAAACAAATGAATATAGTGTTTTAAGTAGCACAAAATGTTTTTAATTCTAGATTCGACATAATTTTGGTTGTGGTAGGGAAAAAGACTTATGAATATGCTCTCAGTAAGACCACTATATTTTTTAGTTGCTTAGGACTAAGGTTATCTTCCATCTAATTATTCTATAGATTAAAAGTTATACTGATGTTATCTTTAATAATGTCCTCATCAAGTAATGAATAACTATTGTGCTTAGTTATTGGCACCTCAAAGATGTTTTCACTAATAAAACTGTCTTGATTGTCCCATAACACCTCCAAGAAGGTTTCACTAAGGAATAATGAATTTTGAATATCATTATGTTCTAGTGCCTTAAATAAGGTTTCAATAGAAAATGTTGAGTTTAAAATTTGATTCCCCCTAGTTATTTTCAAAAAAATTCACTAAGAGATTATTCTTATTCTTCATGAATGTGGTCTTGGTTCCCCTGATATTTTTCAACTAATATGTCACCATGGATGCAGTTTAATAAACCATGATTTTTTGGTCCCAATCAACACTTATGGGAGGTGTAATATCAATATAATGTCTAGTTTAATTGGTGTTAATAGAAAGTGATATAATAATGGAGTGGTAAGAGGCAACACAATCATAATATAAGATACTGATAAAACTTGTGTTGTTTTTGAAGTAATCATCCTTAAAAAATGTGGAAGGATCATAAAAAAAATTAAAATTGATCTGCAAGGTGTGTGTAGCTAATTTTATAATAAACACTAATATATTTTGATTCTAAAGTTGAGTCTGACTCAAGGGACTCTAAATCTAATGTTAAGATTGATATTGATTCTACTTCTAATGCTAAATCTGATATTAGTTCAAAATATAACTTAAATTTAATGTTTATTCATCTTCTAGTGTGGTGGAAAAGATGTTATGTCAAATATTGGGTATTAGATGAGTAATGGACTAATGTTGAACAATGGGATATTAAAAAATAGGACCCTATAAGATGGACTCAATAAAGGCTATCTTGTTAAAGTAAGGCTTCTTCATAAGAGCGAAATGGTCAAAATTTAATTCCACATAGACTATCTTGTGAAAGTGAGGCTCCTCAAAGATAAGGTAGTGGTTGAAGGGAGAGTCAAAAAATAATGGTTTGTAAAAGTGAGACTCCATAACAAAAAAAAAATGGTCAATAGGAAAATCCATAGAGAATGGCTTGTCAAATTTAGGATCCTCAAGGATAGGTAAATGGTTGAAGGGTGACTCAATGTAGGTTAACTCATCACAAATATATTTGCTTAAAAAAACATCAAATATGGGTTGGTTCTCTTGGTCTTGGCATACACTTGGTTACAAATTATTAGATTTGGACACATTTTGGTCTTTAAATAAAGGTTCTTAGAGATGTGATGATTAGATCTATTGTGTATTAAAGATCATCTTAGATTTTCTAAATTAGGGGAAGTTTAGTATTGGATGAGTAATGACATATGATTCAATAATGGGCTCTTTGTAAATATTATCATCTAATATGGGCTCAACAAAGACTAACTATGGGCCTAAGATGGTAACCATAATATGTCTACTTATAATTATGTAACCTTGCTGAGATAATGAGCTACCATATTTAGAGAAAAGGGGAAAGGTTCTAAAATGTTAATCCTTGGGAAATACAGAGCTTGATTGCTAACACATGTAAAAGGAAGAGGGCTTAAAATGGTAATGCTTGGGTGCAATGAAGTTTGGTTGTTGACACATGCTAAAGGAGGAGGGACTAGAATGATAATAATTTATCACTATATATCTTGGTTGCTAACAAAGGCCAAAGGAGGAGGGCTTATAATGGTAATCCTTGGGCATTACAGATCTTAGTTACTAACATAGGCCAAAGGAGGAGGGCCTAGAATGGTAATCCTTAGGTGATATAGAGATTGGTTGCTAATGTAAGCCAAAGGAGGAAGACAAAAAATGCTAATCCTTGGGTGCTATAAATTTTGGTTAATAATGCAAGCCAAAGCATGATTATCAGCATAATTAAGGGATCAGGTATTATTATTAGAGAAATTAAGCCTAAAATGATGAACTTGGTACTTTATTTGGCCCAAAGAAGGGTGGTCTTGGCATATGATAACTTTCATGGATAAGTTTGAAAATTAGCCCAAAAATGGTGATGTTGGTCTATAAAAATGGTGTTGAAATTTGTGTTAGTATGAAATGGACATGGTCTAGGTCTAGGTCATATTTTTCTTGATTGGAATGGTCTAAAAGGTGTCCAAAATGACCCTAATTGTATTTGAATGTGTTTAAAAATAACCCTAATTTGGCATGATGGTATAATTTGGTTTAAATAATTGATGTTTAGAAAAGATCTGGCTTTGAACATAGTAAATTTGAACATGGAACTTGGCATTGGTCTAAGTCTAGGTGTGTAATTGGAAATGAAAACAAAATATAACTTGGTCTTTGGGAATACATTTGATCTAGGCACATGAAATAGGTCATGACACAAATAAACATGGGCTAGGCATTTAAAAATAAACTCGATTTAGGTATATGGGATTGGTCTTGGCACATAAAAAAATTGGGCTAAGTATTTGAAAACAAAATTGATCTAGACACTTGAAATAGGTCTTGGCACATAACTTAGGCTAGGCATGCAAATTTGAAAAACTCTCAAGTATAAAAATCTTGATTTGAAACAAATGGCACACTTGGTCTAAGATAGAAACTTGGAATCAAGGTAAGATGTGGTAAAATTAAATTTGGTATCTAGGAAAAAGTCTTTAAAAATAAAACTTATAAATCCATAAAAGTTGCATAATCTAAATATAGAAATTTGAAACACTCAAGCCCAAGTTAGAAATAAGACTCAAGTATAAACCAATTGTTTTAGATCTAACCTTTTAAAGATAGATTTTGAATGAGATTTTTAAATAATTGAATTTTTAAATGAAAAATTTCCTAGAATCAAATGGGAAACATAATGAAAATATTTAGAACAATGATAAATATATGGATTTAGACTCATTTTTTAACAATGGTAAATGTTTTAGAATATATTTGACAATGTAATAACATATTTTTGAACAAAGGTAAAAAAGGTGGTTTTCAAAAAACTATAAGGAAAAAGTTTGGAATTATTTTGATAGTGTAACACTTATTAACTAAAAGTGGTGGGTTCAACATGTTTTTTGACTTGAATTTTTGGACACAATTTTGACTTTGGTACACAAACAATTTTAGACCCAAAAATACATACTAGTAAAAGAAATAGAAAAAGCACCTAAGTGCATGTCTTACCCTAAAAATGACAAGGTGTTCATACCTTCTACCAAAGTTTCCATTGATATAATAATATTTAAAGGAATTAAGTGTTAATATAAAAATTAAATGGCATATGTAGGTAATGTTTTTTAATCCCTCCTTTGTCTTCCACAAACTAGTACATGGAAAGGAACATGGAGTGATGAAGCAATCAACATTTGGTAGGATATTCTAGGGAAAAGTAGGGTTTGTTAAAATCTATAATTTTTGAAAAAATATAAATAGTCTTAAGTGTGGCTAAAATAGTGGTACATCACATCAATTAGATTCAAACCTGCTAGCTTATTATGTAAATGTCTAGTCCTTTGCACAATGACTTCAACCATGAACTGCTTAGTGAAGACCGATGATATCATGAACTAATATGGGTTTTCATTAGAATTTTCAAGATAATCACTCAACTTGTATTCAATTTAAGTGTACATGCCCAATGTATATACCCTAATGTCGAGTGGGGTTATAACAATGGTAGGAGATGAAAACCCTAGTGAATTACCCCCTAAAGAACATACAAGGAGGCTATGAGATCCTTCCCATAAGACAATGCAAAAAAGAAATAAATGAAAAATTGGAATAAACTTAGGGTCATTTTTGGGTCACCCAAGTAATTTTGTGTTTGGGGATGGCATATGTGATTTTTTTTCCTTTATAGAATCAACCAAATAAAACAATAAATACGGCACTTTTTATCACCTAATTTCCCTAAAGGGGACTAGGGGATATCATACACAAAAAGTTTATTGTGACAAAAATTAAATTAATTTAATAAGGGAAACTAATTAAATTTGTAAAAATGAAACAAAAGCAAAAGATCTGAAGAACACTAATCTAAGGTTATTTTTCTTCTTAGATCACTAAATAATATTTGAAGTTAAATTGGATCTTTAGATTTGTTATTTACAGTTGTAACTTTAAAAAACAAAAAGGAAAGTTTATAATTAAAATTTAAGCATTAAAAATAAGTGTGAATGATTTTTTTTTAAGTTTTTAAAATATTTTCTCTTTTACTTAGTTTATTATAAGTAATTTTCAAGTGGAAGTAGTTGGTCAATGATAGGAGTGGTCAAATGATGACATGAGGGTAAACAATGACAAGATGGTGTTAGGAAACAACATGATGTTATCTATCGATTGTAGTGTGGTGTTGAGTGACGACATGATGATTTTGGTTTATGGTAGGGTAGTCAGTGATAGTGGGATATCATCAGTTGATGGAAGGATGGTTTTGAATGATATCAAGATGTTGTTGATCAATGTAAGAGTAGTAAAAAATGGTGGGAACTTGTTAGATGATGGTAGGATGGTGTCATGTGATAGCATGATGATTTCACTATATGGAAATGGTGGAAATAATTGGAGCTATTGCATAATGGTAATATGGTGTTAGATGACACCAAGATGTTTTCAGTTGATGGTGATGGAGTTATCTATGGTGATGTTGTCGATCTATAGTGATGTTTATTGATGGTGATGATGTTAGTCTACAATGATGTTATATGATGATAGTAATGATCTTACATGATGACATAAGTTACCATTTGATGAAAAATATATCAGTCAATGATGATGGTGTTGGGTGACAAAGGAATACCATTCAATGTAAAAATGTTATTCAATGGTAAATCTATCGAGTTTTTCTATAGACAAACTAATAATTAAGTGGCATAGTCTAGCTATCAAGTAATATATTTGATCACTCTAGTGGTCAAGTGGTATGGTCATCATTTATTAAAGAACATGTTAAACTATCAGAATAAAAACATGAAAAACATCAAGTAAAAAATGTAAAAATAAGTTCCTAAGTGAGTTGTTCTTGGATATTAAGAGTCTAAGGTCATTCCATTAGTGATTTTGGGGTGTGTCATCCCACAGGGCATGGCATTATGTATGCATAGGAATCCAATATGGGGTTATTAAAATGTTAGTATGATAAAAATAATTATAAAAAATATAGATATACAACACATTAAACCTATATACTTGGGGGAGAAAGATAAAAATACACGTAATAAACAAAAGAAGTTAAAAAAAGTATTCTTCACCTTCCTTATGAGTAATAGTTTCAAGTTGTCCTTAGATGGATGTGCTTAGTAATGTCCTCAAAGAGTCTTCAATAATGGTTCTCCTTGCATCATTTATCCTTGTTTCCCTAGATTGGCTTGACATGTGAATCTATCTCTAATTAATTTGGCATTATAACTCTAATTGAGAGCTTCTTGAAGGAATTCGTGGAGAATAAACTTACAAAATAAATCTTATTGAATGAGAGTGAGATCAATCTTATTTATAGGTTAAAAAAATACATTATGACCTTTGGATAAAAAATGAGATGTGTGTTGGATCTAGAGTCAAAGATGTAATTAATATTCTTTAATTAATAAATATGTCTCATAAATCTATATATTTGTGAGTGTATGATAACTCACAAAATTGATGATGAGAGGCATGATATTTTACATATTTAATGTCTAATTTCAAATATTCATTAATTTAAAATGGATTATTTAACTTTTTACCTAATTGTATTTGAAACATAGTGATTGAGAGGGGGGTGAATCAGTCTTCAAATTTTTTTACAACTTTACCTTATCATTTATGAACTATCAAAACAATATAGTAAACTAGCAACACTTTAAGAGCCATGAGAATGAGAGAAGAGCATAACACACAAAAAAATTATTTGAGTGGTAAACCCTTAAGGGGAATAAAACCCACTAATGATGCAAATGGAATATTTTCATATAATTTAAACATCAATATTTTTTTAATCACCAACTTGACTTAGAGTACTAACCCCAACTAGTCAAGCACTAACTTGACTAAGCTTTAGCAAGCACCCACTTGAAAGGAGGAACCAACCACCTTGATGACTTAACACCAAATTAGCCAAATCAAACCTTTTATCACCTTTATAACCCCTTATTTATCATATAATATATGATTATCTCCTTCTTCAACTCTTCACACACTTCTATCCTTCTCAAGCTGGTATGTAGCCATCTTTACTCAATTAAGTCTCTTTAAGATAGATTAGGTCATTTGACCTTGATTTTAATATATAGTACCCATATTATATCTTCATTATTGTTTATATACACCTTTATTATGGTATATATGACTTATTTTTTATTTTTAAAAAGTTATATCTTTTGCTTCAACTCTCATACATTCTTACTTTTTCAATTAAGCCTATTAGACCTTGTTCTTATACTAAGATCTTGTTCATACACCTCTTGGTCAGACATAAATACTTTATCACTTATATTTTTAATTAAATATACCTTATAACATTCCAAAAAAATTAAACAAAAATTACAATAGTTTTTTCATATTGTATAGGACCAAAACCCCTTTTAGGCCTTAAGGAGACGTAATTCAATTAGGCCTTCATTAACAAACATTACACATTGAACTTAGAACACTATAAAAATTCTAAAATGGAATAAACATATAAAATAATAATAAGATATAACTTATCCAAATTAACTTTATTTCCACAACACCTTTTAGATCTAACCACCACTTGAACCTCTTCTCAAAACACTGTTCATACTACATTTGTGCATACCCAGAAAATCTATCTTGAACAACTGAAGCATAAGCAAAAATTTACCAAAAAATTGGTAAAAAAATATCACATACAGAAAATAAATTATCTTAAAATTTTCACCAAGTTAATTATAATTCATTACACATGGAAAAAGGACTCAAACCCTTCTCTGCAAGTAGCCCACTCAAAACTATCAACTACATTCAAAACATAATCATGGAAACATAAACTTATGATACATGAAAGGGCATACTTAAGACCTTAAAATTAAATAATGTGATATTAAAATAACCTCAAAAAAACTTGAAACAAATATATCATAGGTTTTGGTATCAATACTGGACTTATAGACCAATCTCATGACTTTACTGGATACAGACCTCACTAAGTTAGACAAGTCAATTTGAGAGCAAATTTATGCTATATAAAATTATTTAAAAATATTATATCCAATATATACATTTTTAAAATAATTTTAAAAACATTCACATGCATTTTTATCCATCCCTAATCAATTTCTCACTTTTTCTTGGTTTTCTCATTGTCTACACCATTAGGTGTGTTAGCGATTGGTCAACTAGTATGAACATTTCAACAAACCTAAAGTATATAACATATTTATAAAACAATATATAAATAATATACAAGTCTCAAACTTAAAATTTCATCCAATTATCAACATTGACTTGATTAACTTTGCTTACTATAGTAAATCTCTAAGAAATAAGGCCTTTCTTATAGGTTCCACTCACTCTCTTAACAATAAAATCACACTTAGAGATGCCTAATATTTTTATTCATTATAAAATAGCTAAAATATCCAAACCAATCCATTTTTATCACTTTATAATAATTTGTTTCACATCGGGTCACTGTTAAGGTTCTTTGAGGGTTTAAACCATGCCATAGTCTTAATGATCATTCATAAATATTAAACCTTTATTCTAAGAATCAATGTTTGTAAATTTGATCTAGGAACCTTAAAAATATACCATTAATATCTTAGGTTCTCATTAATATGTTTCACATACCAACGAATACTTGAAAAACCCTTTCAGGTAGATAACTCTTCATTCTATGCACTCAAGAGACATTAAAGCACTTTCCCATGCCTTAACCTTCAAATTTTGACCTAAAAATTGGTTAAAATACTTTTAAAAACATTAAATACCTATTTAAATTCACACATTCTCACACTTTCCTTGAAAACTAATCTTGATACCCCATCTGGCCACCATCTCTCTATTTAATCTCTATGCCTTTGACTTGCAAGTCATAATATATCTTGAAGTTTACATTATAAACACTATCCAAGATATCAAAACCTCATGTATAAAATAAAAAAATATCTCTCATTCTCAAACACTATCAATTATTCTACATATGTCTTATCAATAGCTCAGGTTCCTTCATTAGGCTAAATAAGGTCTAGAGGTGGTCTAGTTGCATACTAGGTCTATAGGTCTTACCCACATATGCTTACACTAAGACTAACTTGAGTGCTCTAAGGAATCATAATAATTCCTAAAAAACCTCAAATATCCTCTTATGCCTCTATTAATTCATCTCACCAAGACACCAAGCTCATACCTTCTCACAAGGTGTCTTCATACAATGATCAATGTCATGACTAGACTTCTCAGGCACTTGAATCTTGATAACTGAACTTAAAACACTAATTTATTCTTATAAAACTTACTCCTATGCCTTTCATGATCCTTTTAAAATATCATCCTTTACACATACTGATTCATTCTTACCCTACACATGCTCATGATATGACTATGCTTCTCAAAAATCCTTGTATTCAAAGACTAGTACTTCAAAACTTGCTTGCCTTGACATGAAACTTAACATCAACCTCAAAAAAATAATTATTCTACCTTAAAATTATATCTCAATAGAGATAAATTATAAGATCATTCTAGAATATTAGTATGAATAGTAATATCTAAAAGAAGATATATAAAGAGGGGATAAATATATATGTATAGTCGATATCTTTGGAGTTACTATATTAATTTATAGAGTACAATTGGGCATCTTCAAATAATGACTAGATAGGAATTTAGAGATTTGTCAAAACATCTTCAGAGTTACCTGGTATATCTTTTCAACTTCAATACAACATATTTAGAGCTACCTGGGTGGATCTTTAGAGCTTATATAGAACAACTTCAGAGTTACCTTGGTGGATATTTAGAGCTTGAACAAAATGTCTTTGGAGCTACCTAGTAGATCTTTGAATATTGACTAAGGATATTTAAATCTTAACTAAGGATATTCATTGCTCATTATTTTCTATGTTGATACTTAAAATCAAACATACATTATCATACCCCACACACCATGCATCTTGAAATCAATGACATCAACCTTGACATCAAATGTTATCATTGTTAACATCAATGACAACACTTCTCAATAAAAAAAATAATGCTCAATAATATATACCTTTGTTATTGATGGAAAACTATAATAAACATGGGTCATACCTATCTCCCCATACTAGTCTTTCTTCCCCTTTGAAATAACTGATAAAGTGATGTCTAAAATTCCTTGGATCACACTACTAGTAACCAAAATATTCAACACACAAAACTATGAGTTTATGAGACACAAAACAAACATGTTCCCCCTATCTCCATGCATACCTTCTTAGAATACCTCACCTATTATTAGAGTTAATGAGCATGATTATCTTCCCCTCAATGCTTGAACTTTTAAATGATTGCTAGGGGTAGGAATTACACCCAATTCATGTATTAGATGTTCAAAAGTTACCTTTGGAAGTTGTTTGGTTGGGAGGTCTACAATGTGATCCTATGTAAAAACACATTCATGTTTTAAACTTTTTTCACTCACCTAATCTCTTATAAAATGATACCTAATGATAATATGTTTGTTTATTTAGTGCATGATAGGGTCCTTAGAGATGCTTATAACATTTATATTGTCATAATAGAGAGGACTAGGACCACCATACTACACCTTTTTAGAATTTTAGGGTTTGTCTAATCCATAGGACCTTAGTGAAACATGAATCTAATATAATTTACTAAACCTCACAAGTGGAAAAGTCTATTTATGGTTGCTTCTTACTTATCCATGAAACTAGGTACCCACCTAGGAAGAAGAATCATTGACTAGTACTCTTCCTATCATCTATGATTCCTACCCAATTCACATTTGTGCAGGCTATCAAATTGAAATCCTTAACTCTTAGATGACACAATCCATACTTCATATTAACCTTGAGATATTTGATTATTATTTTATTAATTGTATATGATTATCCTTTCAATTTTCTTGAAACCTCCCCATGAGAACTACTTCTTGCATGATGTCAGGTTTAGAGGTAGTGGTATACCAAAAAATTCCAATCATTGACCTATATGATGTTAGATTGACATTTTAAGACTTATATTCTTTGTTTAGCTTACATCATATGATCATGGGTGTACTAACTACCTTAGCAATCCTCCATCTCAAACTTTTTAAACATATCTCTTATGTACTTGGCTTGTGAGATGGATATACCATTTTAAGATTGAGTGATTTACAACCTACGAAAGAATGATAGTTATCCTAGAATGGACATATAAAATTATTTATTCATGACTTCTACAAAGGCCTTTTTATTTTTCTCATTGTTTCCACCAAAGATGATGTCATCCACGTAGAAAACTACTAGTAGTTAATGTTCATCTTTTTTCTTGATGTATAGATTATTGTCTACAACTTCTCTTTTGAATCTTTAATCCAATAGATACTTGTATAACCTAACATACCAAGCTCTAGGAGCTTGTTTTAGACCATAGAGAGCCTTTTTCAATATACAAACATAGTCTTTATAATTTGATAGTGATAACCCTTCAAGTTTCTCAATGTACACTTATTCTTCTATATTCCCATTCAAAAAGGTAGATTTGATGTCCATCTAGTATACCTTCAATCTTTTGAATCCTACATAATATATAAATAATTTTATGGTCTCCAATCTTGATACTAGTGAAAATGTCTCCTCAAAGTCTACCCCTTCAACTTGTGCATATCCCTTGCATACCAATCTAGCCTCATTCCTAGTGACTTCTCCATCATCATTCACCTTGTTTCCAAACACCCACTTTGTGCCAGTGACATTTTTTTCTTCAAGCCTAGGAATTAGTTCCTAAGTCTCATTCTTATATATTTTATCTAAATCCTCATTCACAACACCTATCCATAATTTATCTTTTATTAATTATATAATACTCTTAGGTTCAATATTGTATAATAAAGCAACATTCTCTTTATTTAGATTATTTACCGGTCTTCTCCTTTTTTGCATACATACATTTTTGTTTCCAATAATTTGAAATTTAGGATGATCTCTTTGAATCTATATTAAGGGTCCTTTTGAGTCCTATATCTCTTCAAATTCTTCTTCTTCCTCGTAAAGATCTATAGTCTCCTCATAATTTTTGAAGTCTAAATTCTCCAAAGTATTCTTTAACTATGAGTGAGATTTCGTTGTCTCATCAATCTTCACATTGGTACTTTCCATTATCTTTTGTATTCTCTTGTTATAACATATATAGGCTGATCTCATTGATGATTATCCTAAGAATATGCCTTCATCAGATCTAGAATCAAACTTACCCAAGTCTTCATCATCTCTTTTGATGAAACATTTTATCCTAAACACTCTAAAGTGTTCTAAATTTGTAGGTTTTCCCTTCCATAGTTCATAAGGAGTCTTATTGCCATTAGTCCTTATCTGCCCTCTATTCAAAATATATATAGAAGTGTTTACATCATCTCTCTAATATACATAATATATTATATACTCATTCAACATAGTTATATACATCTCTTGAACTATTGTATTCTTACTTTCTACTAACCCAATATGTTGAGGTGTCCTAGATGTTGAGAATTATCACCTTATTCTATGAACCTCACAAAAGTCATAAAGATTATTAGACCAAAACTCTCCTCCTCTATCAGATCTTATGCACTTGATCTTTCCATTCTTATCATTCTTAATAATGGCCTTGAATGCCTTAAAATTTTCAAGATCTTCTAATTTATCTTTTAGTAATGTAACCCAAATAATTCTTGTATAATCATGAATAAGTAACATGAAGTATATATCTCCTTGAATTATTTTAGGACCATAGAGATCAGTTTGGATTAACTCTAAGGGTTTTTTAGTAGAGTACTCCTTGGACTTCAACCTTGTTTTAGTATGCTTTCCATGTTGACATGCCTTGTAAAGTATGTTTATAGGTTTGATGATCTTAGGAAAAATATTCATATATTTCTTAGTGCTAATTATGACCATATTATTAAAGTTTAGGTGGCTTAGCCTTTATGCCATAGCTAACTTTCATCTATATTTCTCATGAAACATCTCTCCTTCTTAATCTCATTCAATACATATAGGTTATTCTCAGTCTTCTTGTAATTTGAAATTATCCTTCTTGATTTAGCTCTCCTTATCTCATATGTTCTATCATGAAAGGTTAGTTTGGGTCCTTGATTATACATTTGACTTACACTGAGTAGGTCATGTTTCAAACCTTATATATAAAACACATTTTGGGTCTTGGTCTTTTCATTATCCAAATTCAAGACACCCTTACCAATTATATTAGTAGTTGTGTTGTCTCCAAACCTCACTATTCCTAAATCATTCTTCCTCAATGAGATGAAATTATTTATATTTCCTATAATTTATCTTGAGAAACCACTATCTATATACCATTTCATGTCTTAATATTAAATGTGAAAGGTAGTTTGAGCTAGTATATAATCCTCTTTTTTCTTTTGTTCCTCCTTGGAAAATAATCCATCTTGCCTCTTGAGCTCAATATGATCCATTTTAAATTTATTTGGCTTCCATACCCATGTTTAATAATTTTTGTGCATTTTAGGATCTTCATATGTCTTGTTTAATTTTTTAGGCCTTTCAAATTTATTAGAGAAGAATCCTACAATGTCTTGTATTATGATAGATGTAGCAAACAACATTCCTATAATTACCATGGTTCCAAGATGACTTATCATTTATTACATTGGGATATATAATTGGTTTTTTCATGTTTATATTATTGACCTATTTTTAATTCTCATGATCTCTCTCAAGCTTTGTCATTTTGTCTATTAGCTCTACATGCTCAACCTTTAACTGGTCATACTCAAATTCCTTTGACTTGAACCTTATGTTGACATATTATAAATGACTATTGAGATCATTGATAATATTATTTTTATTCTTCAAATCATCAAGGGATCTTATGATCTCAGCTTCAATGTCTACTTTAAATTATCCTTCTTCACTTTCATAGAATACTTTTTCATCATACATGTTATCTTCTCTTTATTTATCATAAGACATCTTGTGCTTCTTAGGATCACCTTCAAGCTATTAGAATTATCATAAAGGATCAGGTTATAATACCAATTTTTGGAAACACAATGAATGAGATGGGGGTTGAATTATTATTCAAAAAAATTTACATCTTTACCTTATCATTCATGAACTATTAAACCAATATATTAAATTAGAAACACATTAAGAGCAATGAACATGAGAGAAGAGCATAACACACATAAAACTCATTTGAGTGAAAAAACCCTCAAGGGTAATAAAACCCACTAATGATTCAAATGGAATATTTTTTTATAATTAAAACATCAAGATTTATTGAAGCACCAACTTCACTTAGAACACCAACCCCAACTAGCCAAGCACCCACTTGTAAGGAGGCACTGACCCCCTAGATGACTCAGCACCAACTCATCCAAATCAAACCTTTTATCAACTTCATAACCATTTTTTTATTATAAAATATATTATTATATCCTTATTAATCTCTTCACACACCTCTTTCCTTCTCAAATTGGCCTCTAGCCTTCTTCGTTTAATTAGGTCTCTTCAAGACAGATTAGGTCATTTGAATTTGATTGTCATATATAGTACCCATATTAGATATTCACAATTTTTTCTATTCACCTTGATGATGGGCTATATTAACTCATTTTTATCTTTAAAATTCTATATGTTTTTCATCAACTCTCATACATTCTTACTTTTCAATTAGGTATATTATGCCTTGTTCTTATACTAAGCTCTTACACATATACCTATTGGTCAGGTATAAATTCTTGATCATTTATATTTTAAATTAAATAGGACTTATAAAATTCAAAAAATATGATAAAAACATTACAATATGTTTTTCATAGTCTATAGGACCATAAACCCCTTTTCAACCTTAAGGAGACCTAATTCAATTAGGCCTTCATTAACACATCTAATCCTTTGAACTCTCTGTAACACTATTAAAATTATCAAATGGTTTTAAATATAAAATAAAACTCAAATATACCTTATTAAACTTTTATTCAGGTCCACAAAACATTTTATATCCAACCACCACCTGAACCTCTTCTCAAAATATTATTCATATTAGGCCTATGCATACCTAAAAAAATTATCTTAAATAACTGTAGCATAAGCATAAATTTCCCCCAAAAATGGTAAAAAATCACACATATTTAATATAAATTACCTTTAAAATTCAAAAATTTCATTAAAATTAATTACATATGGAAAAATGACTCAAACCCTTTTCTACAAGTAGCCCACTCAAAACTATCAACTAGCTTTAAAACATAGTCATGGAAACATGAAATTTTGATACATAAAAGTGCATAATTAAGAAATTAAAATTAATTAATATTATATTAAAAAAATATTATCACAACTTAAAACAAATATATCATAATCTCTAATATCAATATTGGTCTTACAAACCAATCTCATGACTTCACTGTACACAAACCTCACTGAGTTAAACAAGTCAATCTAAGAGAAACTTTATGATATATAAAATCATATCCAAATATTATATAAAATATTTGCATGTGTTAAAGGTATTTAAAAACATACCCATTCATTTTTATCCATCCCTAATCCATGATAACACATCCCTAATCAAATTCTCACTTCTACCTAGTTTTCTCACTATCTGCACCACTAGGTCTATTAACAACTAGTCAACTTGTATGACCAGTTTAGCACCTATAAGGGATATAAAATAATAATAAAAAAATATGTACATAATAAAAAATTATAAATCTTTAGATTCATCTAATTAACAACTTTCACTCAGTCAACTCTGCCTACTACAATAAATATTTGAGAAATAAAGCCTTTCCTATAGGGTCCATTCACTCTCCTAACAAAAAAATCACACATAGAGATTATTGAGATATTTTATTTCATTTTAAAATATATAAAATATCCAAATAAATACATTATAAGCACTTTATAATAATTTCTTTCACATTGGGTCATTATTAGGGTTCTTTGAGGGTTCAAACCATCTCATAGTCTTAATGATCATTCATAAATATTAACCCCTTATTATAAAAACCAATGCTTGGAAATTTGAGATAATACCCTTCCCAATCTACCATTAATATATTAAGTTCTCATACATATGTTTTACATGTCAACGAATGCTTAGAAAACCTTCTTAGGTAGACAACTCTTAATTTTATGCACTTGAAAGACCTTAAAGCACTTTTTCATGCCTTAACTTTAAAATTTGAACCTAAAACTTGGTAAATATACTTGAAACAACATGAAATACCTAATTAAATTCACACATTATCACAATTTCCTTGTAAACTAATTTTGATACCCCATTTGGCCACCATCTCTCTCTTTGCTCTTAAAGCCTTTAATATATAAGTCATCATAGGTCTTCAAGCTAAAATGTTAACCACTATACAAGATGTCAAAACATCATGTAAAAAATAAAACAACCTCTCTCATTATCAAACACTATCAATTATTATTCATATGTCTTATCAATGTCTCATGTTGCTTCATTAGGCCAAGCAAGATTTAGAGGTGGTCTAGTTGCATATTAGGTCTGTAGATATTACCCATGTATGCTTACCTTGAAACTCATTTTAGTTATTAAAATATTTATAATCATGATAAAAAGAAACTCATAAATACTCTTATACCTCTATTAATTCATCTCACTAGGACACCAAGATCATAACATCTCATAAGTTTTCTTCATGCAATGACTAATGTCATGACTAGAATTGTCAAGCACTTGAAGCTTGACAACTGACCTTGAAAGACTCCTTCATTCTTATACACTTTGATCACATTCTTTTCATGATCCTTTGACAATATCATACCTTTACACATATTTATTCATGTGCTCCATGAATATGCTCATGATATGACTATGCTTCTCAAGACACATTGTATTCAAAGACTAGTACTTCAAAACATGCTTACCTTGACCTAAAACTTGACAATAACCTAATAGGAATCATTATTTTACCTTAAAATTATCTCAATATAGAGACATTATTGGATTATTTTAGACTATTACTATTAACGTTAATGTATAAAATAAATATCTAAAGAGGGAAAATATATATATGTACAATAGATGTATTTGGAGGAGTCATATTAATTTTTATAAAGAGACATGCTATATTAATATGTACTTCAAAATATGCTTACCTTGAGTTGAAACTTGACATCAAACTAAAAATAATAATCTGGCTTCCTTCAAATTGTCTCTCAATAGAGAGACATTATTAGATCATTTTATATAATTAATATGAATAGTAATGTCTAAAAGAAGATATCTAAAGAGGGAAATTCTATATGTGTGTGTGTGTGTGTGTGTGTGTGTGTGTGTGTGTGTGTGTGTGTGTGTGTGTGTGTGTGTGTGTGTGTATAATATATATATATATATATATATTTAGTTGTTATGTATAATAAATTTTGACATAAAAACTAGTCAACATACTTGAAACAACATGACATACCTCTATCAATTCACACATGCTCACACTTGACTTGGAAACTGTTCATGATATCCCATTTGGCCACCATCTCTCTCTTTGCTCTCTAAGCATTTCACCTGAAAGTCACAATAAGTCTTGAATTTTAACTTATAACCACTATCTAAGATCTCAACATCTTATGCACAAACTTAAACAACCTCTCTAATGCTCAAACACTATCAAGTATTCTTGATAGATATTATCAACAACTCATGTTGCTTCATTAGGTCAAATAGGTTCTAGAGGTGGTCTAGTTACATACTAGGTCTATAGCTCTTACACATGTATGCTTACCAAAATACTCATTTTATTGATCCAAAGATTCATATTAAGACTCAAATAACCTCATACATCCTCCTATTCCTCTGTGCATTCATCTCACTAGGCCATCAAGCTTATACCTTCTCACAAGGTTTCTTCATACAATTATCAGTGTCATGACTAGACTTCTCAAGCACTTGAATCTTGAAAACTGAAATTGAAACACTTTTTGATTATTATACACCTTTCTCACATGCCTTTCAAGCTCTTTTGACAATATCATACCTCTACATATACTACTTCATGCTCATCATGCACATGCTCATGATATGACTATGCTTCTCAAGACACTTGGTATTCAAATACTAGTACTTCAAAACATGCTTACCTTGACCTAAAAATTTACATCAACCACATAAGAATCATCAAGTTACCTTCAAATTATCTCTCAATATAGAGATATTATTGGATCATTTTAGACTATTACTATGACTATTAATGTCTAGAATAAGATATTTAAAGAGAGAATATATATATATATATATATATATATATATATATATATATATATATACATACATACATACATACATACATATATATATATACATACATATATATATATATATATATATACATATATACATACATATATATATATATATATATATATATATATATATACATATATATATATGTATATATATATATATATATACATATACATATATATATATATATATATATGTATGTATGTATGTATGTATGACATATATCTTTGGATTTTTTATATTAATTTGTAGAGTACATTTGGGCATCTCTAGAGAATGGCTAGATAGGTATTCAAAGCTTCTTTAGAACATCTACAGAGATGCATAATATATCTTTGAGCTTCAATAGAAAATCTTTGGATCTACCTAGGTTGGTCTTCAGAGCTTCAATAGAACATCTTTAGAGCTACTTGGGTGGATCATCATAACTTCAAAAAAACATCTTCATATCTACCTAGTAGATATTCAAATCTCAACTAAGGATATTTATAGATTGACTAAGGATCTTTGTATCTCATTATGTTCTATGTTAAGTCTTCATATCAGACATACAAGCTTATACCCCACATGCCATGCATCTTGACATCAATGAAATGAAACTTGACATCAAATTTTATCAATCTTAACATAAATGACAACACTTCTCAATAAAAAAATAATGTTCAACAAATTAGGTTTAATTAGTTAAGTAAATTTGATAAATCTTTAAACCTTTTCTAAAATTTGGTCAATTTTCCCACTCAATGGGTCTAAAATTCTAGTTTTCTAGGTTATAACCTAATATGGGATGAATCTATGGGAGGTTATTAGTGAATATAGGGTAATACCCCCAAAAAAAATCCTTGACATGATTCTGGGCAATTTCATCCATGTGTGGATGAATTTGGGAATTTTGATGATCTTTAAATTTAATTTGTATAGTTTTGTAGAAATCAATCTTAAGTCTAGTTTAGACATAGATATAATCAAAATAGGGTGTCTATAATTATAACATTAACTCAATATCTCTAGGTATTGGAATCATTAGTCCAAATCATGAAGAACTTAAAAATCTTAGAAGAAGTCATGCCATAATGACAAAGGTAAACAATAGAGTAAATCTTAAAGATAATGACAAGCTTCCAAATGGAAAATGGGGACCCAACATGAAAATAAAATTGCCTAGTGAAGGAAAAGGAAATGAAGTCTATAAATATCCATGTGGTAGCAATGTAATCAAAAATTAAATGAAACTAAGATTGATGGACCATCGAACCATCAAGGCTATCAAATATGTGAATGCACTATACATTCAATTAGATAATGAAAAAGATAAGTTTTATAGGTCCATATAAGATAAAGAAGAGATAAAAGACAAAATTTCCTTTAACAGTCATAAAATCTAACTGAAAGGGATGGCTCAATTATAAATTCTATCAGAATCCCAACTACATTTTGGTAGAGATCAATCTCATGTTTGATTTCGACATAGATTTAACCAAAATAGGGTGTCTATAATTACAACATTAACTCAACATCTCTAGGCATTAAAAACATTAGTCTAAATCATGAATATCTCAAGAAGTTGAGAAGAAGTCATGCTACAATGACAAAGATAGATAATAGAGTAAAGCTTGAAGATAATAACAAGCTGCCAAGTGGCAAAGTGGGATTTTACATGCAAAGATAATATCCTAGTGAAGGAAAAGGAAAGTGAAGTTGAGAAATATCCATGTGTTAGTGATGGAATAATAAAACAAATGAAACTAAGATTCATGGACCATCTAACCATCAAGGCCATCAAATATGTGAATGGGATATGCATTAAATTAGACAATGAAAGATTAAGTTTCAGAGGTCCATATATGACAAAGAAGAGATAAAGACAAAAGTTCCTTTAACAAGCATAAAATCTAAGTGAAAGGTATGGCACAATTTTAAATTCTATCAGAAACTCAACTACATCTTCCAATCACCATTGATATTTATAACTTCCCTATTAGTGGGTTGAGATGAAAGATGATGCTTTGACCTGATCAAATTAATTATATAAATGGGAAAGACTGAAATTTTAAGTGTTCAAGACTTTTGCGGTCAAAACACTACTGGTATTATGTAAGGATTGCACCTGCCTTCCCTTGGTGTTTTCATCTTGACTATGTACCCATGGGTGGTTGGAATGTAGGCATCAAATTTTTATTAGAATTGGCCTAGATTACACCATCCTTTATCATGTACCTTTAGCCTTAATTACTTGTTAGGGGATATTTATTGTAACATAATGCTTTTATAATGTTGAATAGATATTTTATTAAATTTTATTCATTTAACATCTCTAATAGTTTTATTTATCTATTTAATTAGTGTTAGGACTATTAATGTGCTTGTTTGTAGATGATTTCCTTAGTTATGTTATTCCATAGATATCATAACTAGTCTTTTGGATTTGTTCATCCTTTATTTTATATTTCTTTCATTCATCATGTGAAACAACTATAGAGTGAAAGATAGGATATATTTATAATTTATTTAATAAATCAATGGATTTCATGATTATAATTAAAAGCTTTCTTACTGAGTGGCTATAAGTTTATGTAATTGCTAGGCTAGGCACATAGTTGTATAATTTTGGTTAGGAATGCTTTCCAATTATACAATACCAATAACATCATCTAGGACAAAGAACCCTCTATTTTTTTTTGTAGCCTCTCACTCATTTTAATTTTTTTGGATGATGTCCTACCCTAGTTTAGGTTGTGATAGGAATTATAGTGAACTATATTTTGATTACTTTTTCAATTGAATCAAGTAGAAAACATGATATAGATAAATAATGATCAATCAAGTAAATGAACCTGAATGATAATATCAATTAAACCTATGGCGTTAGTATTTATTGATCTTATATTAAACTTTGTTAAAATAATAAGTACTTTGGTTGAACCAAATCCAACCCTAAAATTAATGATGGGAAATTTTGTCCCATGATTATTGCCTCCCTTTATCCTCTTAGAACGATTAATCCAATAGCCATTTTTTGGGTAGGTTAGTTAGAATGACCAACATTTTTTATTTGATAAGTTAATAAATGGTTTGATGGGTCCCATACCCATATAAAATAAAAGTGAAAGATAAGGATTGAAGTTTAGTAATACATAGCGATATAAAGTGAGACAAAACTAAAAACTAACCAAAACCATTAAATTTAGCCTACAAGACACATAAAAAACAATAAGAGACCTAGACCAAAAATAATTAGTCTATCTTGGAATCAGAGTAGTAGACCAATTTCTTGGCATTAGTGCTCACCTCCTTATTCTTGCCTCTAATATGATTTCCAATTTTTTTCTCAATATCCAATCTAGCCTCTTTCACTTCATCCCCATGGACTTGAAATCCTAATTCTCATGCATAGTTTCTTTCCTGGTTTCATCAATGCCTTCACTATGGGTGGTTTTAGTCCCCTAGGGGGTGAATTAAATTATTCTAGTCTTTGTTTTTCCATAGAATAGAGTTTCCATGAACTAGGAGACCTTTAAGTTTTTTTAACTCATCGATTATCTCCATGCATAGAAGCTTTTGAATGGTCACTTTGGTATGTAATATCCTAAAGGAATGCTCAATATCCTCTATCATCTTAGGGTTAAAAACTAATTGACCCTTAATTTAAATTGGAGTTATAAGTATGGGATCCCCCATTTGATTGCTTCTTGGTTTGAAATCTCCCTATGTGAAGTCATCATTAGTGAAAAATTCATTTTGGTTCCTTATTTGCTTAGTTTTAGGATCTGATAATAAGTAATCCTCTCTATTCCAATATTTTTGATCTCTAGTGATATTGATATCGTTTATTACCACTTTATACTAGAGGGATTCTCCATTCTTTAGTAAGAGTATAATGCGCCCCTAGTGTATAAGGTTTGTCAAGGGATTGCTCTTAAAATTTATGAGGGATGCTTCTAGAGACTTAAGGAGAAATAAGGGTAAGCTGATAATAATACACTTAATTTTTTTGAGAAGAATGCAATGATGTGATAAAATTACCGTGTGCTTCCCTTCTAGCATAATATATATCATTATCTATAAACACACATCTGACCATTTTCTAGGTAAATCTAACCTCATGAACCCTTCTGGTTTGAAGCTTAAATTTTTTTCTCCTTGCTATAAAATATGTTGAAAATGTCTTCCTTTCTCTTCATGTCTTTGAATACCTTAACCTTAGAGCGATCCATGCCATTAATTGCCCCTATGACCCCTTGAATGACCAAGAACCTAAGCCTATGCATACAGACTTCCCTATCTTTCCACCCACATGTAACGTCTCTAGACAACACTACATCATGACCAAAAAACCTTTCCATATAGGTCATAATCCATCCTTTTATCATCTTAGTCCACACATATTCATCCTCCTTTACTTTTACACAAGAGATTATCTCAACGTGATCTTGATCACCTTCTATTTTTGACTATGTGCTTTTCCTATAATTTTCATGGCATGGGTATTTCAAGATGAAATCAAGGGTGATATTGAAATTGGTGTCATATAAAATATTATAACTTAGTTCAAAATTAAATGAAATGTGTAAAATCTTAAGGCTTGACTAGGGCATAATGTCTTTACATGTGTGAAAGTCCCTCCACTTATACTAAGTGTGATGAATCATAAATAGGCCCATCATATCACTCAATGGAATGACCTTTATCAAGATCGATGAAGGGGATTACATCATTAGGGAATGCCTCATCATCTTGCCAATGTGTAAAGGAATTTATTAAAACCCTTAAATTAGCCATTCTATAAGTGTATTTATTTCCCTCTCTATATATGTGGGTAATGGATACCCCCTTAAAGGAGGTAAGCAACTTTTTAGCATCATCAATGATTATGGTTATATTCCATGAGGATTGAGTCAATCCTTTTATGTAGCTGATTAAATTCATGAAATCTCTCTCAACTTGAAAGTACTTCATGCCCAGTTTAACTACAAGTTTAATTTCCCATAAAGCTATTTTAGCTTCTAAAATGTGGTTTGTTTAGATCCGTAATGGTCCTATGAAGGTTTCCATAAGATTCCTATAGGAATCCTAGATAACTCCTCCCACTCCCACCAGACTAGAGTAACCTTTATAATCTCAATCAAAATTCATTTGGAACCATCTAGGTAAAGGGTGAATCCACTTGACTTTGGATCTATCAATACACTGCTTGTAAGGGTTAGCAGGTATATCAAAATTAAGCTATTAGAGAATATGAGTGAAATATGGAGAAGTAGGCCCATTAAAAGTTGAAGCATAAGAGAACCAATTATCTTTTACAAAATTCATTATTTTATTTAAAGTGTATGAGTGGTTAGGATTAAGGTTAAAAAAGATAATTGATATCTTCAAGATCTAAACACCCTAAAAGATATGAGGAAGAACTAAATTCCACCAAAATTTCAATGGTGGACAATCCCATGGGGGATTCCATTGATAGATTAGGTTTTTAATAGATCCTAGTGTAACCCATGAAAATTTGGAAAGGGTAAAGCAAGATTGAAATATGGAGTAGGAAAAAGACTAGGTGAAGAAAATATGTTATGTAGATTCAGCCTCTTGTTTACAAAGCACACATCTATTAGGAATTATAATTCCCCTCCTCATGAGATTATCCACTGCTAAGATCTTGTTCTAAACTACTAGCTAGAATAAAATGTCAATATTGGGAATGAGGTTTTTAATCCACAAGCAATTCCAAATATCTTTGATTTTAGCCTAGTCCCATAGGGAAAGATAACTAGATTTGATAGAGAACAATCCACTAGGATCTACCTTCCAAATAAGGTCATATTCTTTTAGAAAATGATAATATGAGTTTTCTATAGCATGATATTTAACTCTTATAAAAAAAGAGTTTGGTATTAGTTCAAATCTACTTTGTGGATAAGTTTCCACCTTTTTTTGCCATCAATACTCTACCAATAATCACACACCTTCTCAATAATGGTGTCTTTAAATTAAACTGATATCTCTATTACATGAGGTAAAGAGATTTGAGGGGATTCGATCTAGAGGTCTTGCTAAAATTCCACATTTTTCCTCTTCAAATATTCCATTTTAGCCCTCTTCTAAGAATATACTTCTTAGATCTCAATGTTTTCTATAAGGTTGATCCATTACCAGGACCATTTTTAGCCAAGAAGCAAGATCCCTCCTCAAAATTCATGTATTTTGTCTTTATAATGTTATTCCAATGATTATCTTCCTTGATCACCCTCTTATTTTTATAATAGATCTTGATTCATGAATCTCACTTTTTTGAGTCACAATCCTCCTTTAGAGGGAGGAAGACAAGCTTTGTTCTAAGAAATTAGAGGAAATCTAAATCTATCCTCCATTCCCCTCCATAGGAAATTCTTCTAAATTTGTTTAATCTGATCTACCACTTTTCTAGGAATAACAAATAAAGACATTAAGTAAACTAGAATTCTTTGATGTGAACTCTTAAGAAGTTATAGTTTGCTAGCCTAAGACAACAAATTCCATTTCCACCCAGATAACTTCCTCTAAATCCTATCAATAAGAATATTTTAGAATTTAGGTTTTATAGCTCAATCAAAAATAGGGATACCATGATAGGAAGAATGGAGGTTCTTAATAACTTAGCCAATGATCTTGTAAATCTTAACTTGTAAAGAAGGTAGAGTGTTGATGTAAAAAATGGAGATTCTAAGAAAGTTAACACTTTCCCCCAAAACTATCTAATAAATTTCAAGGATTTTCCTAAAGCATTTGGCTTCAAAAATTAATTATTATCCCATTATCAGAGTATCATCTACAAATTGTTGATGGGTGATAGGTCTGGTGTTTAGAGCCACTAGGATACCCTTGATATCCATGAAAGTTCTACCCATGTCAATGATCCTACATAGGGATTCATCCATTAGGATTAAAAATAAGGAAAAAGTGGGTCTCCTTGTCTAAGACCTCTACCTATTAAGAAGAAACCTTTGGGAATCCCATTAATGATCATAGAAAACGTAGGGGTGAAAATGTAGGAGGCTATTATATTTTTGACAATCTGATTAAACTCAATTTATAGAGGATTCTATCAAAAAACTACAAAGAAAATCTATCATAAACTTTGTTCATATCCAATTTGAGGAACATACCTTGGTAGGAGGAATTAGCCACTAAATAGATTGTTTCATGGGAAATTATGATTCCATCAATAATTTTTATACCAAACATGAAATCTCCTTATTTTTCCATGATCAACTTGTCAATTAATATCTAAATTATTAATGACAAACCTTTCCTATAGATTTTGTAAAAAGTGGAATAAATACTAACGGGCCTAAAATCCTTTAATTGATTTTTGCACCACTTCTTAGGGATGGGGATAAGAAAGGTATTGTTGAATTTTTGAAGCATGGTTCTAGCTTTAAATAATTCAATTATAACCAAGTAGACCTCATTTTAGATGATATCCCAAAAAATCTAAAAAAATAATGGAGAAAAGTCATCAAGGCCAGAGGATTTATCCCATTACAATGAAAAAATAATAGATCTAATTTCTTCATTAGAGGGAAGAGAAACAATATAATGTTATATTCTTGTGAAATGACTCCCTGAATGAGATTAGCAACATTTTATTCTAGCCAAGCATCCTAAGGAGGAAAATAGGCTAAAAGGTCTTTATATAAATTTATAATTTGTAACTCAATGTATCTTTATGCCTTAAACTAATTTGAGATGAAGTTACACTAACAATTTATAGAAGCTAAGAAATGAAATTACTTGGTGTTCCTATTGCACTCCTTAATCCAAGTCTTCCTTGATTTTTGGTATAAGTTATGGTAAAGACTTAAAAGTTCCTTTTCTTTTGAATGTAGGGGGTAAATCCAAAAGAATTGATTTCCTCCTCAATGTTGTGTTTTTGGTGAAAAATATTCCCAAAATCTTCTTTATTCTACATATTGAGTTTAAACTTAACATGTTTGAGTTTCATGTACAATATGTACATGGCTAATTCTTGAACCAAAAACTTCCACCATTACTTTAAATGATCCTTTAGGTTTTGATTAGAGAGGCCCATTTTCTCAAATCTAAAAGTGATACTTTTATCTTTGGACATTTTTTCACTGGAGAAGACTAATAGGTTGTGATTGGAATAGATCCTTGAAAGAGAAGAGAGGGAGATGGTAGAGTTAAATTTCTATTACAAAGACACCATAAACTTATCAAGCCTAAATTCAATAGTATTTTTACCCAATATCCTATTTGAATAGGTTAAGGGGTTGTTTTTTAGATCAACATCCATTAGCCTCACTTATACATTAAATTAGCTAAAATACAACATAATTTTATTGAGGGAATAGGTTCCCACTTTATTTTCCCTTGGGGATAAAGGAGAATTAAATTTTCCTACCACTATCTAATTTTGAACCTTAAAAGTTTCCTAATTTCAATTAGGTCCTCCCATAACTTTCTGCAATCATTTCTAGAATTTGGAGCATACACATCAGTAAAAACACAATTTTTTTTGTGTGTCTTTTTAAAAAATCATAATATGAGAATCGATCTCTAAAAGGATATTTCCTTCTAGATAAAAATGATACAAAAAAATGACCATCCCCCTTGAGGATCCTCTAGAGCTGTTACTACCACACAAGGATTTTTCCCAAATATTAGCTCTATTCTTTATAAAAATCATAGACATTTTGGTTTCTTGAATGATAATAATATCAAGTTTATGATTAAGGATCATGTTTCTAGCCAACCTCTATTTCTCGAGGTTATTCATCCCCTGTATATTTTAGGAGATAATCTTCATTTCTTATTTATTGGGAAATGTCTAAGGGTCATTTGTGTGCCCTTTGATACTTGATTATTAGTTTCTACTTTTATATAAGTTTCATTAGTTAGTTTTCATAAAATTTTTAGTTCTTCTCCAACTTTAGCCTTTTTTCTACCCTTTTTGGGTTGGACTTCCATCCATTTTTCCTCAGCCATTTACTTGATTATTATAGAACTATCTATTTTGTTTGCTAAGGAACATTGAACTTCACAAGGGGATAAAGGCTTAGGCACCCTAGATTTTTTTATTAGAGCTAGGAGAACCTTATCAAAATCTAGTTCTTTAAGTAATAGATCATTTTCAAGCAATAAATATTTAAAAGAGATGGTACAGGGTGATTTTAACCCATCGACTCCTTATGGTCCTTGAGAGATGGATAAAGAATAATGGGAGAAGAAATTTTTGCTTTGGATATGATTTATCCCAAGGGTGGAGTATCCTCAAATTCCTTGGTTTCCTTGAGGTAAACTAGAGCCTCAAGGTTAAAAGTAGCCCTGGCTTTCAAATCTAAGTTAGCCTGAGAGGAATTAAGGATATTTATGGTAGAGTATGGTCTAGAAGGGGCTATAGCTAAAAAAAAAATTCCAGAAGCTAATGGGAGCTAGAGAAGGTTTAGGAGGAGAAAAAGAGGGTGGTTTGAGGGGGGATAGAGAATTAATAATGAGAGTAGATGGGGGATGGGGTGAAAGGTCTTAGTAAGGAGGTTTTTTAATCTAACAAGGGGTGGGGGGAGATATGGAATATTAATCAAGTGGTAATTGTTGGTTGAGTGATCAAAAGATCACAAGTTTTGTATATTTTTTAATCTTTTTCAAATTCTATGTATTTATTCTATACCCCATATTTATATTTTATCTTGATATATTAGATCAGGGGTTTATTAGCTAAGATGAATACATAGACTCAAGTAGTTAGGAGCTTATGTCTATATTTGGTCATAGTGTTGATGGAGATTGGTTGGTTGAGGGCCATAGAAATTCCCAAAATAACCTCTAGGGCCAAACATTCCAATGGCAAATCTTGTAGTTTCACCAAGATAGGACTGTATTCCATGATGATGCTATCCAAATTAAATCATGCCTTCCAATTTCAAAGGTTGACAATGGATTTACCCATAAATATGAGCCTACAATGAGAATCTTGATGTAATATTTATAAAGAGAGAGCTTAATGAGGAAAAAATAATGAGGCATGGAAATAATGTTAATCTGGCCCTTTGCTCACCATTTTAAATTTGCCCACTTATAAAAAGAGTCAATATTCAAGCTACAGTCATTGAAGTTGGCCAAAATAGAGTTTTATAATGATAATTAAATATGATCTATGATATATTTTTGAACCTCAATACATACCTCATTTTTATCATCATATGAAACTAGAAAGAAATCTTCTAAGGGTTTCTTGATAATATGTTTGTCAACTACCAAGTTAGCCCATAAAATAGGTATTTTTCCTTTACTGGAATCTAGTCTTATGAATAGTAGACCCTAAGATGATCCTGACATAGGCACTAAAGATTTATTTGAGGTGACTAGTGATATAGGATTCATTTTTGGTACTATCATGTCCTACGTGGGATCTCTAGGCTACATTTCACCTTCTTCTTTCCCATTGTTTGCATTCAAAATTCCTGTAATAGTCTTTTTACCCATTATTTGCATTAACAATTATCTCAATAATAGACTATAAGGAGGGAATTTTAAAATATTATTATCAGTAATAACCTAGTCCTTGAGTTAATATTTTATTTAGTGATTCTTATCTCCCCTCCTTTATTCTTTCTCCATTGTTGTGTACTTCAAAAACACACACCAATAAAAAATGGTACTAGAAGGAGGGCATTTTTTCATTAATTTAATATTGATGAACCTTCTTTATTATTATTTTATGTTTTTATGGTTGTCTATTTGAAATCAAAATGGACCCCAATGCAAGGATCACAAGTTCCAAATTTAAGTTATTACCCTTCCTTTTTCAATTTTTGAGGCAAGGAAGAATAGAACCCAAGGGATAAGATTGTTGTGCATATTATTCCATACTTTTGTAACCTATCCCTAATTTAGTATATCTTAGGGATATCACTATGTCTTAGCTTGGTGAATTATCCATAAACATCTCAGGCATTCAACATGACTGATGGGGATTCTTTTGTGTTTCTTCCTATATTTCAAAATGAAAGCATAAGGACTGTTGAGGAAAATCTTCTTTCTTATAAGTTTGATATGCATGTTTTAAATGTAAAATTTTAATATGTTTCATAACGACCATTTATTTTTATTTTAGAGGAATAATCATATGATTATTTTTCATGGTTAAAACCTAATTTTATTACTAATTGGGATGAATTTGAAAATCTATTTTTCTTTAGTTTGGTCAAATGATTTATGGTCATGATTGGTTATAATAATTTATTTTGATTAAAATAAAATCTCATGAGATATTTAGGGAATTCAACTTCAGATCTCAAAATATTCTTAACATAGTCCCTATTAATCTTAAACATATTGAAGTAGCTATTTTAGATTTGTATTTTACATTCTTTAGACCCCTTGATTACCACATTTGTAAATATGTCTATAGCAAATAATTTAGCCTTGGATTTTGTAGAATCCATTCAGATAGAATATCCATTGCCTTGCCTTTATCCAAGGTGAATAGAAGAGTAGTTTACCTTCTAAAAGACTACACTAGTAGATAATAAAACTACTTTCTCTACCACAATCCACGTAGAAACCTCTCAATTTCACGTAGCTTCTCATAAAGCTTAATCTCTAATTAATTTTGATACTCTTATAGAATAAGATGATAATTTTGATGATGATGAAGTCATTCATAATTCATATTTAGAAGAGTGCATTTAACTAGCACTTGAAGAAGAAAAAGAAGATGTTCACGTAATAAATGGTTCCTATCCCAAAGAATTGGTATTCCTTGAACCTATTTGCCAAATGTTCATAACTATTGGGATCTAGGTAACTGATCTTATTACATGGATTTGGAAAAACTTTGAGGTAAATGCTTCTAATGCTTACCTTTACCCTAATTTTGAACTAAGGGTGGTGATATTTTGAAAGTATGTTTATTTTTTGCCTTGGATTCATAGGGAATAAATTAAAAGGTTTGTTTAATAAATACAAGGATGTCCTTTCCTTCTTAAGGAAACTAAATATAAGAACATTGTTATTGATAGCAAGTGGAAGTCACAATGCATTGGGTTTCTAAACTGACCCTCCCAATCTTTTTGGGTTTGTTTTTTAGAT
>JARHVA010003061.1:2045000-2072500 GCA_037957365.1 Torreya grandis | reverse complement strand
AGTACACTAGATGAACCTATAGAGGTTAGTGCAAAAAATAGACAAAAATAATTTTTTTGGAATATAGACATATAGTATTTAGTGGAGACAAAGATTTAGGAAAATTGGCACATTAGGATTGGTAAGGTAATGTTTAGAATATTGAAATCAAATAAATGATAAAAGGATGATAAATGAATGAAAAATTATTGGCAAATGAATGATAATTTTTTTATAAATGAAGGACAAATGATAAGAAAAATATGACAAATGATAGGAAATAAATGACAAATAATAGAAAATAAATGACAAATGATGGTAAATAAATGACAAATGATTGGAAAACACAATAAATTATATTAGAAAGCAAGTAAAATAGAAATAACAAAAAGGAATGTAGAGCATACTAAATTGTGTTGGGAAGCATGTAAAACATAAATGGCAAAAAGGAATATATAACATATTAGATCACATTGGGAAGCATGTAAAACATGAATGATAAATGAAATATCCATGCACGCAAACATGAAAAAATATATGTAAGAACATGAAAAGTAAGTTCATGTAAGATAGGTAAAAATAAAAACATGAGGAAAAATATGAAATAATGTTGAGTGAAATGTAAGCCAAGATGTAAGACAAAGATGAGGAAGTCATATATAAATAAAAACGTGTAATAATGGAAAAATGGTCTAGAGTCAACTACTCACAATAGAAGGGTAGCAAAAAAATGACAAATGAAAGAAAAAAGGAATCCATAGTTACTCAAACATGTTTTATTCTAAGAATAGATAAAATTTGAAACAAATTAGTGTTAGTGTGTTTTTAAGAAATGAAGAAAAAGGAATTAAAGAAGAGGGAAAATATATTTTGAATCACAATCTATCTATCAAAGTGGGAAATGAAATGGGTGGAGGGGAGAATGAAGGAAAAACCAAGGTAGAGTGACTTATTATTGAAGTCAAGACACTCAAATTAGGGTTGTCAAAACAAGAGGACTATCGACCTTAAGGAATATAAAGGACTTCTCTTAGCCACACAAGTCTTGGGTAAAAAAATGGAGTATAGATATTATCCCATGAAAGCTATATACATGAAAATTAAAATGGACTTACCTCCCCATGATGTGTTCCCCATTCTTTAGGACCCCTTACAAAGCCTTTGGTCTACTACAAATATTAGGTACTTGTGTGAGAAAGTAGGTATCACCATATAGTTTTTTTAAATACCCTATTTTAATATATTGGCCTAACACACCCTAAAGGACTTTGGCTCTATATGAAGCTAACTGTGGAGTTTGATCTTTGATTGGAGATATAACATGTTCTTATAATCATGTATTTTGGTGTGAATTTAACTTTTGAGATTTTTATGTTGCCTTTTAGATATCATTGCCTTTTTTTTCAAATGATCTGGCTTTTAACTTTATTTTTATGGATTTTTGTATTCCTCCTCCATATATATTTGGAAGACCAAATATGGGTGCTAAATATGACTTTCATTTGAAAAATTAGGACAAGGTTTCTAAGAGAGAAAACCTCAAATAACATGGGATCTAATAGTCTCATAAATCTAGGTGAAATAAAAGTGTTATCTTGACTTTGACCTTGTTTTATCCAATGTGGATGTGCAAGAAAGGGGAAAATCAAGAGAAGTGACACATGAAACAATTTAAATTGCTTCAAATTGAAAATGGCAAAAAGGGATACAATGATATTAAAGTGTGATTCATTATCATAAGAAAAAGGAAAATGGAAGAAAACATGATAACATAGACTATTTGCAAATTCTATCTACTAAAAGAATCAAAAGCTAAAGTTTAAAAAAAGGATCAAGAACATGAAAAGAATGATAATTTTATGAGAAGGTCCAAGTCCTATCCATGGTTTTACCTTATAACTACATAAAATAGAAACCCATGAGGGTGATACTATGTAAGAGAAAATCAAAGTGAGGGAGACTTATTACAAATCACCTCACAAAGAAAAAACCCAAAATATGCCAAAACAACATTGGAAAGTAGCAAAAAGAGAAGGAAATGATTAAAAGATGGTGGTTTTGTGACGAATGCCAGGTCCTATCCATGGTCTTACTAATAAACTCAAAAAAAAAAACCCCATGAGGGTGACAAAAGATAAATGTCGAAAAGAGAAAGAAGACTATGTTACATCAAGAAGTAAATTCTAAAAAAGGAGCAAAAATGATCATAAATCTACTAAGGCAAATAAGGGCATAAAAAGATAAATAATAAAAGACATATATAAGGACAAAAATGAAAACAAATGCCAAATGTGATGTGTAAGAAAGCCAAAATAACATAAAGGAAAATGATGATGCTTAGGAAAGTGAAACTAAAATAATAAAAAATAATAAAAACAAAAAAAACATGAGAAAAAAAGAACAAGTAATATCTATGCTAACATCTGTATCAAAATATGACCATGTAAAATATAAGTCTATAAGTCTAATAATGTTTCTTGAAGCTAGATTTGCTTTTTATTTTCCATTGTAGAATAATAATGGGCATTTCAAGATGCACTAATGGGTAAGTGGATGTAGGGATGGGCATCGCAAGATTCCCCAATGTCTGAATGGATATATCAATGGGCATCGTAAGATGTCCCAACATGTCAATTAGAGTGAGGATAACAATTGAAAGATGCCCCAAATTCTAAATGGACATGTGGATGTGAATAAAAAGATTCCCCAATATGTGAGTTAGAGTGAGTAATGTTAATCCATTAAAATGAGTTGCATTGGGCTGGTAGGTGCATGTGAAGATATGTAGATGTGTTGGTTTATTAGATTTTAAGGAGGTTGAATGTGAAATATGATGTGTAGGAGAAATATGAGGAGGTAAAGGAGGATCATATATGATATGATTTGGATTAGGCATTTGAATTAGATACTCTTTTGGTTTATGTGACATAAGAGGTTGAGGTTCAATGGATGCCATAATATGCTTAAATTTGTTCATGTTAGCTAGCCTTTCCTTATTAGTCTAGGAAGAAGGATCAATTGTGGTATGGCCAAAATGAGTAGATGAGGTTTGTTTATTAGGTAGTTGATGTTGATGTGATTGTGGATCTTGAGATTGATTTTGAGAAGCTTGAAGATAATCATGATAATGTTGTTCTATGATATTATCAAGATTTAAATATGGACCAATCAAGAAAAAAATAATAAATTGGTGAAGATCATGATAAGATTCATGAGAATGACCTATAGTAGCATGCCACCAAAAAAACTTATCAGGATTGTACCATTTAGGAGGAGGTTTGGAAGGATCAAAGATCATGGGTTTAGATGGTGGCAATTTATTCTTAAGTTGTTCTAGACTCAAGGGAGGGTGGGTTGGGTTAATATTGGCTGAATTGGATTCTACATTTTGATTTTGGGGAGGCTTGGATGAATCAATTTTATGAGAACAAGATTGGGAATATTCTTTAGTTTGAGGTGGTTCAAATTGAGTTATAAGAAAGTCTTGCCTTTTTGCTTGGTCTAAGGCTTCTTCTAAAGTTTTAGGTGAATAGATTCAAACTTTTTAATGAAGAGAAGCCTTAAGAGTAGTGAGAAATAGTTTTAAAAGAGTGTCATAATTCATGTTATGGTCCACTTTATGAGTGAGAGAGTTCCATCATTAGATGAAAGTATAATCGAATTCATTAGGAAGTTTTTTTTCATTGATGAAATGGCTAAGGTAGTTTTTAGAAAGGTCATCATGTTGGAATTTCTTCACTAGAGAATTGACTAAATCCTCTAGTTTTGAGAAGGAATTTCTAAGAAGATGGTTGTACCATTCAAGTGCATCAACAACAAAGGTTTTAGCTAAGATCTTGGTGGTAGAAAAGGAGTTAGTTTGGACACATTGTTTATAGAGATTACCAAAGGACTTAAGAAAGATAGTAGGGTCCTTAGTCCCATTATATTTGATAGTTGGAGAAATGTTTCCAATATCTATGGATTCAATGAATGGAGATAAAGGCTCATTTTGAAGATGTCGAAGCATTTTGTTATTCATTAGAGGTTGAGGGATGATATTCACATTGCCATATCTAAGAAGAGGAGGGAATTTTTTTAAATTGGTTGAGACATGATGACTTGAGATGGTTGACTAATAATTTTTCATAAGTGTCTTTTTATGTTCATCATTTGAGATTGTTTAGAAATTTTCATGATGTTAATTTTTTAGATAATTTCGGCAAGAAGTTGAGATGTGTGAATAGGTGGATTGATGTTTGTGGGAGGGGTATTAGTGTTGATAGGAAGATGATTATTATTATTGGTTGGAGGAAGATTATTTTTAGGTGGAGGATTACCAACATTAGTTTTAATTATATTAAGTGTGGTAGAAGAAGAAAGAAGCTTAGTAAGGCCACTATTCTTATGAGGAGTGTAGATAGTATTATCATCAAGGTTTTGGAAAATTTAAGAACCATCTAGATTATAAATTTGAGAAGTATTATTTGGTGAATGACTCCCAAAATTGGTATTGGGAGGAGGATTATGATGAAGATTCTCAAATACATTAGATTGTGTAGTCAGTGCTTTTAGTTTAGGAGAATAGGAAGGAAGAAATTGGATAGTTTCCTCTTAAGTAATGAAATAAGTGAGGCTACAATCCACGTAATTTATTATGTAATATTCTAGACTAAGATAATGATGAGAAGATGTCATCAAGATGAAACAAGACTAGATAACCACACAAGGGGAACAAAAAGGTGATAAAAATTGTATAGGGTCGATCAGGTTGACCTAGCACAAAAATAGGGACTGTAAGACTATATAGGGTCAACTAAGTTAATCTAGTACAATGAATAGAGATTGGAAGAAAAGATAAAAAAGATTGTAAATAGTGCTAGGTCAACCTAGTATAGTTCATAGGGGTTGAAAAAGATACTAGGTTGACAGGGTCGACCTAATATAGCAGACATGGGCTAATTTCTTGTTTTGCCTATATCTTTAGTTCTACTTATCCATTTTGAAAATTATAAGATGAGTTGGATTCATGATGATGTAGGGAAGATTATAAATTTGATAACAATAATTGAATTGAATCAAGATAATTATAAGTAATGTATTAAAGAAATGAGTAATGAAAGGGAAACAAATAGTCTATTGGATTGACACTGGCCAATTGAATTGATACACATAAAGAAATATCTTACACTAACACTGGATAATGTAATATTTTTCAAACAAAATTGATCAAAGATCAAGAAAATAACTTGAAATTAAAGCTAGATACTTGGTTAACCTAGAATTTTTGATTTAGATTATTAAGAATGGTTTTAAGTGTAACGGGAGATTGGCTATAAGTAAGGTACTGGATATTAATCTAAGGATAGTTGAAAGTAATATTAGTATGAAAGGGACTATATTAGAAATGATACAATCTTGGTATTGGGGCCTATCTGCTCACCTCGCACACTTCACCAATAAGGGTGTTGGGTTCTTAGCAAAAATATACCATTAACCATGCTTTATACTTGACTAGAGCATCAAGTCCGCTTCCCCATTGGTGATGAAATCCAAGTAGGTTTTCATAAGTAGTAAAATTAATAAATTCTTTTTGATTTTTATTTGGTTTGGTCATGTGTACAAAAGGATAGAATTAGTGCAACTAAATGATTAATTGAAAATCGCCTAATTAGACTATGTGAGCTATTCTAAGCATGCAAATAGCTAAAAAGATGTGATTAATACATATGGTTTATTCCAAATTTTAAACAAGGTCTATTTGAGAAAATATATAGACAATTATACAAAATAGGGCCAACAAGGTTGAAATTGTACTACAGAAGCAAAGTCTAAAAAATGAACTAGGTCAACTAGGTTGACTTAGTTATTTAGACATCACACAAAACACAACTAATTCTATAGGGTTGACCTAGTTGACTATGCAAGGGAAGTTTTAAAGACTACAAAATATGAAAGGAAATATAGAAAAGGAAAGATACAAAGAAATAGAAACTAACCTTGGTGGATTAGAGATAAAAATGAATAAGATTATTGATCAAGAACCTTGGAGAAAATTCAAAAAATATACAAACTAGGTTGAGTTGGTCAACCAAGAAATATGAAAACCTACTAAAAAAGTGTTGAAAATGTACTAAGTTGACCTGGTTGACCTAGTTAACTAAACATGAAGTTTGAAAATTCATAAAAATTACACTAGGTCAAGCTAGTTGATCCAATTATTTGAATAGAATTCTACTAGTTTTAAAATATGTACTAGGTCGAGATAGTCGAGCTAGTTACATATTATTTAAAAAATATGTGCAAAGATAAATAAATTGGATTGATAGGGTTAATCCAACATAGTAAAGATATAATAAAAATAATGACAAATAGAAATGAAATAACTAAAAGAAATCTTGCAAAGGTTTGATTCATAATTGGTTCATTAGAATGTATGTAATCAGAAATGCATCATGTGTATAAAAATTATCCTAGATCAAATGGGATAGAGAACACTAACACTTATGATTAGGTAGCATACAATTGCTAAGTGGGAGCATCAACAATGTGAATATCCTCTAGACCTGATTATGGGATCACTTGTCATAACACATCATGTGATATAGGGTTCGAAATCCTATAGTCTAACACAATTTCATAACGAACCTAAAAGATTCATATGATTTAATATTTCACTAATCTAATAACAATAAAAGTAAATCTAACCTAGTGCATACCAAAGCTTGTATCACAAAGTGGGGTTTAGAAATTAAAAAAATACACAACTAGACTAAATATGTATAGAAGATATATACCCACATCAATGTATAAAGAATCCTAATACATAGAAGAGAAGAATACATTTGCTCTATCTATCTACTCTTACAAAGGAGGAATAAAGTTATGAATACTTACCTTTGAAGATGAACCTGCCGAGCCTCAATCTCCCCTTAGCCAAGGTGATTCACAAGAGATTGTTGTGGTATGTAAGGATAACTAAGATAAATTAGATCTAGGCTACACAACCTATCCAATCATCCAAAATAATTATCCACAAGATGAGATCAGAGTTCTAAATAAAGTATTAAACCCTAAAGCTTTATTCCCCAAGTAGAATGGTTAATAGGCATATGCTAGTTCACACTTTTTCACTTAATTCTTCACTCTTATGAAATGGTGTTGAATGAAATTTTATATATAGTTTTAACTTTCCATAAAAACATTCAAGAATGTTGTCTATACTAGTTCAAATCAGTCGACCTAGCACATTTTTGGGGCTAACTCTCTAGGTATATGCTAGTTCAGCCAAGAGGCCAACAAACCAAAAGAGAGCAAAATCCCCAAAATTGTACTAGGTTAACCTAGTTTACCTATCAAAACCAGTAGGATAGAAGGGTGCTAAATTAATAAATGAATGATAAAACATAGAGAATGATGTGAATAGATATAACTAAGAATAACAATCTTGGGTTTAAAGGTTTTAGGAGGCTAGAGTGTAGATGGAAAGTGGCAAAAGGAACAACAATCTTACGAAGGATCAATAGTTTGTCCACCCCTTTCTCAGTGCACCCTTTAAGGCATGCAATCAAAGAGATTAAAAATAGATAGAAGATATAATGTTCCAATCATCAATAAAGGTTTGAAAATATTATATGTATACATAATTATCGTAGACTACACTAGGCTTTCTCCGATTATTATGTCCTTAATTTCTTACTAGGGGATATTGATTATAACATAATGATTTTAGAATGTTGAATACAATTTTTTATTAAATTTTTATATTTTTTGGTCTCTAATATTTTTATTTAGTTGGTTAATTAGTGACAAGAGTATTAATGTGCTTGTTTTCAGATGATTGCCTTAGTTATGTTGTGACATAGATATCATAACTAGTCTTCTAGATTTGTTCATGCTTTATTTTATACTTCTTGCATTCATCATGTGTAATAGATATAGGGTAAAATATAGACTATATTCATAATTTATTCAATTGATCAATGAATTTCATGATTTCCCTTTGAATCTTTCCCATTGAGTGGCTATAAGTTTGTGAAATTACTAAATTATACACATAGTGGTATAGATATGGTTAGGCATGCTTTTCATTTCTATTACCAAGAATCTCATTTATAACAAAGACACCTTCTCTTTTATGACCTACCCTCTCTCCTTTTTAATTTTTTTGGATGATTTACTACCCTAGTTTAGGTTGTGATAGGAATTTTAGTGAAGTAGATTCTAATTATTTTATCAGTTAAATCAAGTAAACAATAGGATATATAAAAATAATAAGCAATCAAGTAAATGAGCCTGAATACTCATATCAATTAAACATTTGGTGGTAGTAGTTGATGTTATTAGATTAAATATGGTTAAACTACTTAGTCCTTAGGTTAAACCAACATTATTCCTAAAATTAACAAGGGGATATTTCATCCCATGATTGTTGCCTCCCTTTGTCTTCTTGGAATGGTTAATAGAATATACATTTTATAAGTGGGTTAGTTGGTGTGACCAATAACTCCATACTCCTAACATATACCAAAAAAAGTTATAATGTGTAAAGGTACCACACCATATGAATTTTGGCACAACACATTGATATTTATAAAGATAATAATGGTTCTTACATATATCCAAAATTCTTGATACATATACACAAAAGAGTCTAAAAAAATAACTTATATTGATCATACTAGTTTTAGTGTGTCACCCACCATGCTATATATTGATGTTATGAAATGGGATAAAGTGCATCACATTCATGGGAATGACCTAGATTGGTATCCACAATATGGAATGAACATCCTCTAGTGTGATGGTGAAATTCATAGTATCCCCATTCAATCTCATATTAATGTGTCAATAATCCTGTCCCACCACCCCAAAAACATAACTATCACCTTGATGTTAAAAAGAACATGAGATATATCCATAATCCATCCAAATCATTGTAAAATAAATCAAGCACAATACTCACATGATATTCCATTCTAACAGATACATTTTCTAGATCACATGATATTCTATTCTAACAACTACATTTTCTAGATCACATTCATTGTCCTTCATAGTTATGGTTTATTCTAAAAAATTACAAAATAAATACCAAGTTAGTTTTTAATCTTAAGATTAAAAATAAACTAAAAATCTAGCTAAGAACAACAAAATAATAAAAAATAACATATATTTCCTACTAACTTAACCATCTTATTTCCAAGCTACTACATCAACCATTTTAGTTTTTACCATATCAACCATCTCATTTCTATCCTACTATATTGGGAATAATTCTAATGTATTAGACATATAGTTCATTCCTTACAATATCAACAAGATATATAGAGTATTGACCATATTTTATACTTTCATACTATATAAACCATTCATTTATTCATAACTACATTAACCACAATTATACTTTATAAACTACTTCATGAGCATTTCAACTATATTATCGACCTAATATTGTATTAATAAATACAATAATATTTTATATCCTAATTGCATTAGACTCTTCCTATGGTATCTACCAATATCATGGTCTTCCACCACAAACATGTTATAATGGATGATAAAATTATTTAGTGGTGGTGATTTCTTCCCTATGCCCTAATAAGTACCTAAGGCATTAAAATTGACATTTTCTCTCTATAGGACAATATTTTATGACTATATAGCACCTCGGTCTTATACACTTGGAATAATTAGACCTTTATGTTTCCTCTCAATTATTTAACTTTACTAATTCTACAAGTCTCACATCTACTTTATCTTTGTGCCCCTAGGCCTATATCTATTAGTCTGACTAGTCTTATGCTGATGACCCAGGTATTATATCTTACCTAGAATGCTTGAAAATTTACTTATCTTCCATATCTACAAATTTTGAACCTATAATTTATTTTATTTTACTTAAACACTAACATCTAGAATAAACAATAGCATCGACACTACAATCTTAGCCTAGCATAAGTGTATAGTGCCCTAAAGTCATCCAATTTGTAAATAAGATGTATCGTAATGGTCAAATTAAGTGATGTAATGCTATTTATTAATATAAATGGATTGATATAAATACAATATCAACCCTCATTCATTCTTCACCTACAAAACACATAGAAGAGACCAAAGAGACCAAGGTAACTTATCAAAAATCACTCTATAAAGAATTTAATTGATTAAGTCTTTCTTACTTTAATACTAGTAATA
This sequence comes from Torreya grandis, assembly GCA_037957365.1. Taxonomy (NCBI): domain Eukaryota; kingdom Viridiplantae; phylum Streptophyta; class Pinopsida; order Cupressales; family Taxaceae; genus Torreya; species Torreya grandis. The sequence goes on along the minus strand of JARHVA010003061.1, from coordinate 2,062,345 downwards.
TGTACAACACATCTATAGGTATGAAGTACTAAAGGAGTAACACAGGGGTCCAATTCTCCAAGTTAAAAGCTAGGTCATTGGTGTACTTACATTTCACATATTATATGATTCACACATAATCTAACACATAAGGGAGAACTACATGAGTCTAAGAACCTATTTTGGATTATGAGATATATAGGTAGTGCCCATTGATAGTGGGGTCTTTGGTATTAGCTAAAAACCATATTTCCACTAGCCCATTTTTCCCTAAGGTCACTGTTGGTGATCTAGATTGGTACCCTATCCGATAAGGGGATTATTTAGGTCCTCTTACTTAAATCTAGTCCAGCATGAGACTGGTCCTACATTTTGGGTATCTTAATAATGGATCAAACCTCTAGAAAAGGCTATATTCCTTTGGATCTCTCACATATACTAAATGTAAACTATCCTTTACTTGGAAAAGTGAGAGGGAGGCTTTAACAATAACTTATGAAAGAATGTAAAAGAGCTAATGAAATAATTATTTGATCACTCAAACTCACACAAGAAATAATATAGGATGTATTTGAGACTACATAGAATCACTCACTTTATAATTTCATAAAGGCATGAACTGGATAATAGTCTTATGCTGATGACCCAGGTATTCAATCTTACCTAGAATGCTTGAAAATTTACATATCTTCCATATCTACAAGTTTTGAACCTATAATTTATTTTATTTTACTTAAACACTAACATCTAGAATAAACAATAGCATCGACACTACAATCTTAGCCTAGCATAAGTGTATAGTGCCCTAAAGTCATCCAATTTGTAAATAAGATGTATCTTAATGGTCAAATTAAGTGATGTAATGCTATTTATTAATATAAATGGATTGATATAAATACAATATCAACCCTCATTCATTCTTCACCTACAAAACACATAGAAGAGACCAAAGAGACCAAGGTAACTTATCAAAAATCACTCTATAAAGAATTTAATTTATTAAGTCTTTCTTATTTTAATACTAGTAATATGTACAACACATCTATAGGTATGAAGTACTAAAGGAGTAACACAGGGGTCCAATTTTCCAAGTTAAAAGCTAGGTCATTGGTGTACTTACATTTCACATATTATATGATTCACACATAATCTAACACATAAGGGAGAACTACATGAGTCTAAGAACCTATTTTGGATTATGAGATATATAGGTAGTGCCCATTGATAGTGGGGTCTTTGGTATTAGCTAAAAACCATATTTCCACTAGCCCATTTTTCCCTAAGGTCACTGTTGGTGATCTAGATTGGTACCCTATCCGATAAGGGGATTATTTAGGTCCTCTTACTTAAATCTAGTCCAGCATGAGACTGGTCCTACATTTTGGGTATCTTAATAATGGATCGAACCTCTAGAAAAGGCTATATTCCTTTGGATCTCTCACATATACTAAATGTAAACTATCCTTTACTTGGAAAAGTGAGAGGGAAGCTTTAACAATAACTTATGAAAGAATGTAAAAGAGCTAATGAAATAATTATTTGATCACTCAAACTCACACAAGAAATAATATAGGATGTATTTGAGACTACATAGAATCACTCACTTTATAATTTCACAAAGGCATGAACTGGATAATAGTCTTATGCTGATGACCCAGGTATTCAATCTTACCTAGAATGCTTGAAAGTTTACATATCTTCCATATCTACAAGTTTTGAACCTATAATTTATTTTATTTTACTTAAACACTAACATCTAGAATAAACAATAGCATCGACACTACTATCCTAACCTAGCACAAGTGTATAGTGCCCTGAAGTCATCCAATTTGTAAATAAGATGTATCTTAATGGTCAAATTAAGTGATGTAATGTTATTTATTAATCTAAATGGATTGATATAAATACAATATCAACCCTCATTCATTCTTCACCTAAAAAGCACATAGAAGAGACCAAAGAGACCAAGGTAACTTATCAAAAATCACTCTATAAAGAATTTAATTGATTAAGTCTTTCTTATTTTAATACTAGTAATATGTACACCACATCTATAGGTATGAAGTACTAAAGGAGTAACACAGGGGTCCAATTTTCCAAGTTAAAAGCTAGGTCATTGGTGTACTTACATTTCACATATTATATGATTCACACATAATCTAACACATAAGGGAGAACTACATGAGTCTAAGGACCTATTTTGGATTATGAGATATATAGGTAGTGCCCATTGATAGTGGGGTCTTTGGTATTAGCTAAAAACCATATTTCCACTAACCCATTTTCCCCTAAGGTCACTGTTGGTGATCTAGATTGGTACCCTATCCGATAAGGGGATTATTTAGGTCCTCTTACTTAAATCTAGTCCAACATGAGATTGGTCCTAGGTTTTGGGTATCTCGATAATGGATCAAACCTCCAGAAAAGGCTATATTCCTTTAGATCTCTCACATATACTAAATGTGAACTATCATTTACTTGGAAAAGTGAGAGGGAGGCTTTAACAATAACTTATGAAAGCATGTAAAAGAGCTAATGAAATAATTATTTGATCACTCAAACTCACACAAGACACACTATAGGATGTATTTAAGACTGCATAAAATCACTCACTTTATAATTTCACAAAGGCATGAACTGGATATTAATCTACTATGGGAGGGCACTTATCCACTTTTAAAACTAACCAATAGACTATATATTACACTTATGATGTCCTATGAGGATTGACAAAAGTAGTTCATGAAGGTGATAAAAACTTAGACAAAGATAAGGAAAACATAAATTCACTTGACCACATCAATGAATTTATAAGACACACTTCAATTTAGCTAAAAAATGGATGAACCCAATCTTTATTACATCAAAAGGTGTTACAGTACAAATTTTAGTAGAGTTTAGTCATATAAAAAAATAGGGATCCATTTCAAGGCTTGGAAGTCTATATTTATATAAAAAGTAGAGAGAGAGAGAGAGAGAGAGAGAGAGAGAGAGAGAGAGAGAGAGAGAGAGAGAGAGAGAGAGAGAGAGAGAGAGAGAGAGAGAGAGAGAGAGAGAGAGAATCCCAACACTTATGATGGATTAGAATTGATTCAAGGATGTTGAGTCATAATATTATCAAGAAATAATAGACTCTATAAAATAAATGAATACCCATTATCTTTATCTATCCACCAAGTGTCTTTTTTAGAATTCCATGTCACTATCTCTCTAATCTACTGACGAGGACCATGTCTTAGAATTGATAGAATCATGCCACATCTTATTTAGGTGACCATGAGAATCTACATATCAAAAATGTGACCCTAATAATAGGCAATCCACCTCTTCATGATCAAATTTATTTCTATATTTGTTCCAACTTAAACCTAGGTCCATTCAATAGATAGAAAATTGATCTCAGACCATTGATTTTCATATGGTATTTATGTCAATAGGGACCTATGGAATATATATCCCTATTACTGATTAAAATTTTTCCAAATACACCCATTTTATTTTTACATAGGTCATTTTTATACAATAATTTAAAATACAGTTGCAAAAAATAAAACCCACAAGCTATAAAATACCAAACTAGAGGTTTATATTGAGCCCTAATGATGTCCCTTTATGTTATTTATCTTGACTACATGGCTATGTCTATTGATTGGATTTGATTAAGCTCTAATGGTGGAATGAGGGATACCTAAAATACCTATTTTATTTCATCAAAATGTAATATTTTAGATAAAATATCCAATGCATAAAACATGGTTCCTTAGTTTGACTTTGTCCATTGAGTATTTCTTGTGCCAATCAAATTGTTCTAACCTATCTTAATTTCTATTAGTCTCATAGATCCTTGTTGACATATACTAACCTTTCAACCCATATGGCACTAAAAGATCAAATTTTATGAATGCATGGAAGCCTTTGGTTTACTATCATGAATATCCTTTGACATGTTGGCTTTCCACTCACACCATTGATCTAAATATATAAAGGAATTCACATCATCAAATTTGCCTAGACCCATTTTACTATCAATGATTGTTCACAATAAATCTTGATGTATGATTACATGCTTCCCATAAATCTACTAATACCCACCTCTTTGTCATTCGATCTCACACCATTACATCCTTTTTGATCAAATATTGACCATTGATCTTAAATTTTTGAAATCAAATGGCTACTTTACAAGGCTTTAATTTGACATCCATGTGCCTATATTTGATGTCTGTGTGAATGTATTTGACGTCCACATGACCATCTATAATATTTTTGAAATCAAATAGATACTTACCATAACCTTAATTTTATGTCTTTTGTACCCATCATTTTACATCCCTGGGAATGTCAAAAATGTTTATGAGACCATCAATCTTTGGACCCTAATGTAAAAATGTTGAGCTTTACTTTGATGTTTGTGTAAACATCTCCAAGACATTTGAAATCTAATAGTTAATTATCTTGGATTTAATTTGATAGCCATGTGAATGTCTTATTGACCTCTTGACCTTATGCATGCCATTAGATCTTTGCTTAGATCAAATATAGATGGTCTAACTTGGACCCATTTGAATACAAATGTCTATTTTTGTAGCTTAAACTTTGACATCTATGTAAATGTATTTGATATCCATGTGAACATCACTACATATTTTAAAACCAACAATCATTTTTTTTATATTAAATTTGACACTTGCATACTCGTCATCTATCTACTAGATCAAATTTATTAAAATAAACAATTCTATCAAAGCTTTTGCCTTAGGCATTTTGTCTCAAAAATATTTCCTTGGGATTTTTATCTTGACCACTTTCCCCAAAATAAATGAGTCTTTGGGACTTTTGTTTTAAATGATTTGTCTAAAAGAATCAAGTTTATGGGGTTCCTATCCTAGATAATTTATCCTAAATAAATCAATACTTAGATTTATGTAATGGACATTTTGTCTAAAATAAAATGGTCTTTGGGAAAATTATTATGAAACAATTTTATTGAAATAAATACTTATGTGTCAGACAATTATTTTGAAAGAAACATGCACTCAAAAATTTTGTCTTGGACAATTTGTCTAAGAGATATCCCATAAATTAGATAAATAAAAGCTCAGAACAATTAACACTTAGCCAAATAAAACTTGAAATAATTTGGATAAAATAACTTATACTTATCTTTTAATCTTGAATTTGAACTTTTGTGAGAAACTATTGTTGATATTTTGAATGCTCGAATGAACTTTTAAGGCTTGTGCAACTTGTCCTGAAATTTTGATCTACTTGGTTTCAACATGAAACTTACTCAAGAGCATTCTCTTTTCTTTAAATATTTATCCCTCAAGTATTGAAAAAATACACTATAATCCTTGGATCACTCATCCAATCCAATTTTTTTTTTCAATCCTTGCTCCATATTTGATCTTTAGGATATTGCATTGTATTCAGGTAAGTTTTCTAAGTAGGCCAAAAATTGGCCAACATCTTTAGCACCTTAGCTGGGTATCATGCCTACTATGCTTGAGAACTTAGACCATTTATATGATAAATTGACCATTTACAGATAATACATTTTTTCTATGAATGCAACAAACCTCTTGAATGAAAATACAAAATAATTCTACCAAAACAAGGGAGTAAACAAAAAAAGTAGGGAAACTAGCCTAGAAAAATAAATGTGTAAATAAAGCAGTTACTTGGGACAAAAGAAAAATAAACTAATGTGTCAAAAAATACAACTTGGAGGAAAATAAATAAACTATGTATAATGAACTTAGCTTTCTTAATAACAATGTTTTAGATGTATCCCATTGACTGGGAGAGGAATCTCCTTACCATCCATCTTTGTAAGCTAGAAATCATTATGGTATTTGCAGTACGATATTTTATATGGACCACTCCAAAGAGAGTCAAACTTTGTATGCCTTCTTAGATTAGATCTATCCTCATCTCACTTGAGGACCAAATCTCCTTCTTGAAAACTTATTAAGTAACTTCCTTTATCAAAATATCTCTTTACCATTGCTTTATGGGCCTCCATAGCCAACATGGATTGATGCCTTATATCTTCTAGCTCCATGAGTTTAGCATATCTGATATCGATTGGCTCTTTCTCTAAAATCTCAAGTTGATGTATTAGTTCTAAATAAGGGAATTTAAGAGAAATAGGCATTATTACTTCATTACCGTATACTAGTTTATATGGAGAATTCGATATTGACATTTTATAGGTGATCTTATCAACCCATAAAGCTAACTTCAATTTGAGATGCCATAACCTATGATTTCCTTTAATAGACCTCCTGATGATCTTTAACAAATTCTTGTTAGTGGAATCAACAAGGCCATTGCCTTATGGATAATAGTTTGATGAGGTATTGAAAAAAAAACTATGTTGAACTACCCACAGGCTGATCTTAAACCCTACAAAATCCATATCATTATCATAAATAATGGTTTAAGGGACTCCAAATATAGTAAGCAAACCTTCATAGAAGTCCAGAACATTGGTTTCATTGGATTCTTTTAATTCCACTACTTCTATCCATCTAGTAAAATAATCTATGGTAGTTAGGATCCACTTATGTCATGATATTAAAGGGGGTTAATGAGACCATTAAAGTCCAATACCCATTGGATAAAGGTTTGATTCACTAAAATTGGTTGGAGAGGTAGGGCTACAACATTAACTTTCCTAACAAACATAACACATTATCTACATTTCCTAATCCTTCATGACAATCACCAAATATACTTGGCCAATAATGCCCACCTCTCATGATATTGTGGGTTGTGATCCTTGTTTAATAATTTCCTCCACCATGTCCATGATGGAATTGCTCAAGTAGTCTCTATGTTTGACTTAGATGTATACACCTTAACAACATGCCATTGATATCCTTTTTTAATAACACATTATCAATATGAATAAAAGGAATTCACTACAATCTAAAATATCTCCTCTTTGAAGAGGTTAGATGAGAAGGATAAACACCATATTTTAAGTATCTTACCATATCTTGGAACTATATAGAAGATGAGGTGTGATCATTTACAACTTCTTCATCATTTGACACCATAACCACCCCACTAGCCTCTTGCAAGTCATGGGCTAGATGTTCACAAAATAGTTTGCCTATAATCAACTTCGTAACCTTAATCAAAATGTAATATTTAATAAATTTGTTTATCCAAATAGATATTTTATCATTTATATCCTTGTTCAAGAGGAAATCCTTGACACTTGGATGGGAAACCATCAAATGTATCTTATTATTGGACAACAAGTACCTAAACTTATTAAGAGACCTTATATTTTAAAGTACCTACTTCTCAATAAAAGAGTACCTTATTTCAAACTATTCTAAGCCTTGACTAAATAAGGCTATTGGTTACTTCAAAGTCTCTTGATTTTGATACATGAGGATACCTAAAATAATGTCAATATTAGCATAGGTGTACATGAAGAAATCCTTTGTGAAATCAAGTTTCAGGAGTGTAATAACACTAGCTATGGAAATCTTTATCTCTTCAAAACTTCTTACTCCTTATTTGGACCAGTTGTCTAACCCTTATTTTACAAGGTTTTTAATGTCCTAGCTAGAGTATCAAACTCTAAAATGTATCTTCTTATGAAATTGATCTTGCCTAAAAATATTTGCAACATTTTCTTGCATTTAGGCAAGGAGGGTGCAATAATTAAATCTATCCTATCAAGATCTATACTCATACCATTATTTGAAATAACATGTCCAATAGGAATAATTACCTTCATGAATGAAAAAGACACTTTTTTGGATTTAAAGATATCCCAAACTATCTACATTTTTCAAATAATTGCTTGAGGTGAGTCATGTGCTCAGTTACACTATCAAAGAATATTTTTATGTCATTTAAATAAACAAGTATGAAATTGTTAAGGAGACCTTAGAATGCCATATCCATAGATTTTTGAAAAGTTTCTCTAGCATTCAAAATACCAAATGGAATCTTTCTATATGAAAATGTCTCCCACTCTATGGTGAAGGCTATTTTGAACAGGTCTTCTTTTCTCACCAAAATTTAGTTATAACCATTGTAGCCATCCAACAAGAAGAACATTTCTAAACTTACAACTAACTATAAAATTGGATCCATTGATGGAAATGTATGGTGGTATTTAAGGGAGGCCTTACTCAAGTCATGGAATTCAACACAAAGTCTGCTCTCACCACTATTTTTCCATACTAGAACAAGATTTGCCACCCAAGTCGAGTGCTTAATTGGAAATATTATAACTGACTCAATGAGCTTATGGAGCTCAGCTCTCATCAAAGGTTCAAGTTTTGGGTTAATAGGCCTTTGTCTTTGTCTAACTTTCCTAGTCTCATCTTCTAACTCAATGATATGCTGATCTAGAATTATAACAAATCCTTTAAGTTCACTATACTACCATTCAAAGACATCTATGAAACTTGAGCATAACTTAATAAAAGTTTCTTTTCTTGAAGATGTGCAAACTTTACCCAAATTTAAGCTCTTACCAATTTTAATCTACACATTTTTATAGTGTTTTCCTTAGATGATAAAGAAAATTTTTATTTTCTCAATTCATCATATCTATTGAATATGTTCTCAAGGGTGACCAACCGTTTAGGCAACTTATTATCTTTAGCTAAACAATCTAGTCACCATAATGTTGTAAGTGATTGTCTTGGTTCCTCAAAAATAATTCATCTTCCTCTTATAAGAACTTGATAATATGAATATCATCTTTAAATACTTTCTAATTCCCATGGTCATCTGGGATAGAATGTCTTATAATCACTTTGATTTGTGATTAAACCTTTTCATTCTTTATGTCATCTAGAATGCTAAATTGAGATCCAATGGTAGCCAAGTTGTCTACATATTTTTTATTATTTATTGATATGGAAAAAATATTGAAAATATTAAAGTATTCAAGTAAGTCCCATACTTTATGGATTATAGGATATAATCAATTGATTCTTTCATATATTTAGACCTCCTACTTGGTGATCTATCAGTTCACTATCACCAAAAACTTATAAGGTACTAACATTCATCTTTCTTGCCCATTGTAAAACATGCAGTAGTGATTCATATTCAAAAAAATTATTGGAACAACCAAACTAAAACTTGAGATAAGAAAAATACCTTTGATTGGCTGGATAAGTTAAAATCATTCTAGCCCTAATGCCATGTTTATTTCTAGATCCATCAAAATATGAATGCCATAGGACATCACTAGGTTGATCATCCTTCATAAAGATGGGATTGTTGTATCATTTTCATGAATGTAATATAAAAAAATTCCTTCATCCTCAATTAACTTGTAATAATCATGATCACACAAATCATATGACCACTCATCAAGGAAAAGATCTAGAACTCCATCTAGAGGTGACTTAGTTTCCACCTCACTATTTTCTATTACCTTCTCTAAGATAACACAATTAGTATTCACCATACATGTCATATATGGTTTGAAATAAATTATTTCATTAGGTTCAAAACATATTTTTACCTTGGTATCATAACTTTTCCTAAACAGTAAATATGGCCAATCAGCTAACAAATATCCTCTAATCTTTGAACTAAAGTCCCTTGACAGACACATGGTGAAATAGGGAGGTAAATCCACTACTACATCTTGTTGATTAGTAACATTGGGGAAATCCTGTGATGTCAAATTTATGTCCTTGATTATGCCTATTATATTTATTTGTAACCCATCTAATTATAATACTCCCTTGGTATTTAGCTCATAAACAAGACCTAGCTTGTTTATAATTTACTTGGGAATGATAGTGTTAATAGCTCCACTATCTACCATACAATTATGGACTAAATAGTCACCAACTATTAATGAGAGATAAAAGAGAGGGGTTTTATTTGACTTGAAATTATTTTTATCCACCTTTGTCATGTTATGTACCTGCTAATCAAGTTACTTAGTAGGTTGATATAAATTGGCTAAGATAACTCCTTATTTCTCAATTGGTTCTTTAGACACCTTAAGAGCTTAAATATCTTTAATGAGCATGTATTTTTTTCCCTCCAATAGAAAGGGAATCCCACATGTTGATTCTAACATTTTATTTCTTCATTTGATCTATTATTTTGAATGAGGATCCACTAACTTTTAACTACAAATTTTGAACCACGAGTTGTTCTCTAGTTAGAGGTATTTGGGGAACTTTATCTACCTCTACATTTTGATTATTATATGTTATAGGGATATTATTTTTATCCTTGACACTCTTGGGAACAAAATTAGGAACACTAGAAGCATTTCTCATAACTAGAGCTTCCTCAACTGCTCTTCTTTTAGCTCTAGTCAGAGTTGTAACTTGACCATTTTTGTTACTAGTTTTACCAACTTGATTGAATGCAATATGATCATCCAATTTCCAATTCACATTGATAGCATTAGGTTATCGTATATCTTGTTTAGCCTCTCCTTGAGATGCCATATTCATGTTTTGATACTAACCACTTTGAATAAATATCTCTTTTTATGTCATTTGTGGCATAATAATATCCTATGATATTATGGCTTAGTTTTGAGTATCATTTGGATTGAATGGTTGCCAAATTGAATCTTACAACAATTTGTTTTGAGGAATAATAACTTTTGAACTAAAAGGTACAATAGGATCAAGGGATACATATGGCTTAGTTTAGGTTATGGATCCTTAATTTTGGTAAGGTTTCCTATTATATTTGAAACCTTAATAAGGAGGTATTTGATTATTGAAGGACCAATAAGTGCTCTAGTTTTTTTATTGATAAGGTCTACCTTGGTCCTACTATCTCTTGAGTTAAACAATCTCATTCCCAAAATATTGTAACATAATTTTCAAATCTTTGATCTCATTAGCTTGATTAGAAAGGGATACAACTTGGGCTTTTGGAGATGGAATATGAGTTATTGGTGGGATCTGAGGAACTTGAGGTGGAGGAATAGGTTGAAATTATAGGCATATGGGAATTAGAGGTCTTAGATCAAGTGTACCAACTTGTATCAAGTTATTTTCTACTCTTATTACAAGTTTATAGGCCTTTGGATAGGTTTTACCACCCCTACACTATATCATGAAACTAATATCATAATTTAGGGCCTTTAAATAGTACAAGAATGCATACTCTATGGATGGTCTAACTAATACAAATATTGTAGTCCATATCTATTGTAATCTAAGATTAAAATCAGACATAAACTCATGGGGGTACCTTTATATGGTAGTGAGCTGCATATTTGAAAACCAACGGTCATTTTCTATGCTTGAATTTGACACTTATGCACCCATCATATCTTTATTGGATAAACTTTACTAAAACAAATAATTTTGTAATAGCTTTGCCTTGGTCATTTTGTCTTAGAACTATTTATTTAGACTTTTTGTCTTAGCCACTTTCCCCAAAATAAATGAGTCTTTGGGAATTTTATTATGATAATTTATCTAACAGAATCAAGTCTATGGGGTTCCTATCCTAGACAATTTGTCCAAAATAAATCAATACTTAGCTTTTTACATCAAAAATTTAATCTGAAAGAAATTGGTCTTTGAGGAAATTGTTGCGGAACAATTTTCCTTAAATAAATACTTATGCCTCAGATAATTTTTTTGAAAGAAACATACATTTGAGAATTTTTTCTTGGATAATTTGTTTGAGAGAAATCCAAACACTTAGCCAAATAAAAAATTGAAATAATTAATACTTAGCTAAATAAAAATTGAAATATTTTGGTCAAAATAACTTATAACTAGATTTTAATATTGAATTTGAACTTAAGCAATAAACTATTGTTGATATTTTGAATGCTCATATGAACTTTCGAGGCTTGTGTAACTTATCCCTAACTTTTGATCTACTTGTTTTCACCATGAAACCTACTCAAGAACTTCTCTTTGCTTTGCATATCTATCCCTCAAGTATTGACAAAATACACTATAATTCCTTGCATCACTCATCCCATCCAAAAAATGTGTTTAATCCTTGATCCATATTTGATCTTTAGGATATTATATTGTATTCAGGAAAGTTTTCTATGTAGGCCAAAAATTAGCTAATAGTCACATCAAAGATGAAGAAGTAGGGTTTTTTAAATTCCTAAGGAGTGACCATCCATAAACTATATCTGAATGCACTATATTGAAGGTGAATCTAAATAAAAGATCTTCTAGGTGGTCATAAATTATTTTAGTAGATATTTTATATAGGACATAGTGTATAACCCAAATATATCATTGACATAACTATCCCAGGATGACATTACTATCTAGATCACTAAAAGAATCAAATCTATAATCTCATGATTATTCTAAAATATCCTTCCAACCTAATTTATACTTGTTTTAAATCTATAAAAATTTTGTCATTAGAAAAAGATAAGCACATCACTTGTTTATCATTTCTATATCTAGCATAGTTTTACTTTCCATATGCAGACTATCTCAACATAATAAATTTAGTGTGTGCTTATATATGAGTTTAACATCTAATTAGCTCACTATAGATCTAATTATCACCCTTGTGCCCTTTTATTTATATATACTTCTTTAACCCTAGATAACCCCAATCTATATTTTTAGGGTTAAACATTTGGAAAACCTAATCTTTGAACATCAAACCATATGTCACTTAGGGTTTTATAATTTTTATGTTTTTAATCCCTAATTTTCATTAAATATGTGTAACATGGATGCCTCAATTACCCATTTTGGATTCCAATATATCATATTTGTTATGGTTTGATACATTAATTGCCTTGTCAAATATCATAAGAAAATTAATGCCTATAAGGGGAGGGTTTTTTAGTGAAACCAACACTCAATATATTTTTACAATTCATTTTTAAATGTTATAAATCCAACATTTAGACACCAACATGCATGCTCTTGACCTTTTTTCCTACCTTGATATTATTCAAATGATAACTATTATCTTGCACCTGTTATTTTTCCATGGATTACATTAGATTCTATGGTCCATGTTGTTACTATTCAAATATGTAAGGTTGTTCAACCCATCCCACCACTTATTAATATACAAAAGTTACATCATATTCCTAAACTAGTAATCAAATACAAGGGATATGATAATATTGACAAAATAAGCAATACAAATGAAACAAATTTAAACCTTGAGCTCTTAAAGCAATCTAATGTCTATAAGGATATCCTATATGAGGCATTGTGTGATGCATAAGTTCCAAGTGATATTGATCCTACTTATTTTGTAAATATTATGAAGTATCATAAGAACAATAACAATCTCATAACTTTTGATCCAATATATTTACCATTCAAAGATATTATTGACTATAATTTACCTTTTTCATATAAGTAACAATATAAATTAAAGGTATCAAAAGAGTGTTTGTTCATAATGTATTGGTCTTAAACATTTTTAGCACACAATTTATAATGACCATGGGTATAAACAAAATCCTTATTTAAAAAACTATTATGCACATAAGGGGTTTGGAAATTTGCACATCCATCTAGTTGGACAAATTAAATTGGATGTGACCTTAGGACCAAAAAAAATTCAACTACTTTTTATGTCATGTCTCAATCCTTATATTATAATTTAATTTTGGGTAGACCTTAGATGCATTTAATGTAATTTATCCCATTTACACATTGATGTGTAAAATTCATATGTGAGGGCACATTATTATCCATGCCTTCTAATGATGAACCATTCAAAAATTTCAAAATGATACATTATAAAACTAAAATAATACCTACAGTGGTACCACCTAAATAATTCATTCCTCTTGAAAATTTACATACATATAAAATATATTAAAACTAATGGGGATGGTTTAAATCTATGTATGATTAAGCCAATAACATTTTGAAATAATGTAGCTGAATACACAAAGATAGATAAATATTTTAATTCAAATAATATATTATATTATTCCATCTTACAAACTCATACGGGACATTACATATTTATATAAACATTATTCCTATGTTCATGGAGATTATCTCTCCATCAATCTTCTATATACGATATATTGTTGCAACTCACAATAATATATCTAATAAAATAATATTTTATAATCTATATTTGTAATATTGTTTATAACAATATTATGATAGCTAATTACTACCAAAATATAAATAATAAATAAACGATATGTAATAGTGAATTATTACTCTTTTAATTATTCACATTATGATATATAAATTAATATGAGTGATAACTATTCCCTAAAATTCCCCCCTTAGACCTTACATGGTAATTTATGTTTCATAAGACATAATGAAATTAATGAAGGAACACATCAACTTATTACCAACCATTCATTGTCAAGAACACCATATTCAAATAATTGTGGTAAATTTCAATAGAAACATCTACCATCAATCATTCACTAAGGGAACCACATCAACTTGTATATTGTGAGAGCCATGATAGGAACCATTTGTTCAAATTTCAATCCTATCTCCAAGAACTAGCATAAACAAAATTTTATGCCAAATCATACTACTATCTAGATCTTGCTACACATGATCACTACTATGTGAAGGAATTCATCCCACATTTACTCCACATGACCATGATGAACGTCTCAGTGGGTGATCATCTTCATAAAGAAGTAATGCAGTCATGGAATCTCTATAGTTAGTTATTCTCCTAACTATTGCCACATTCTTGTTTCTTCTAAACACCTTTTTTATGTAGTACACTATGTGGGAGAATAATAAATACACCTCTTATTCATAAAATAAAAAACAATTGTTAAAAATAGAAAATACATATATGTGGCAATATAGCAAGAAGCACCCCTTCATTAGTGGCTAATGAGAGGCGTAGAAATCTTCTATCCTTTAGTATCCTCTAGCCTCTAGTTGGTCCACTTCTTAACCAAAAAATGTGTTAGTGAAGCTCATTTGTATGAAATTTTCAAAGAGAAATACCCCTAATAGTTTTGACATCATGTACAAGTGATAATGTGTCCTTACAATTTTAAACATTTTTAGCATTTTGATAATATTAACAAAATGACTAGACTTAAACTGACACTTTTGAATTTTTGACATAGATGACCCAATTTTGACTCTTTTGATAGAAAAATGATAGTTAATTATTGATGTCAATAATTTTATAATTTTTGACAAATATTTGACTATGAACCCTAAAAAATAAAGACCCCCTAAATACATAAAACTATTTAAAAATTAATATTGTAAATAAATTTTTGAATTACCTAACTTAAAAACTCTTGACATGTATATTGATAACAAAACTAAAGTATATATAATGAATTAAATATAAAATGACCACTTTTATCAACTATAGTGAATTCAATCCTAACATAGAGTATATTATAAATAAAACATGGTAGTACTAAGATAAGAAAATTAGATGTATCTTTTCATATGGTAGGTTGATTTGTGGTATGTTGAATAGAATGATAAAGCTAATCAGAATTAGATAGGATGAATGAGAATTAAATATCCAAAACATGAAAAGTTAGGTACATAGTGATTTCAAACTAGAAGATTTTGTATATGGTACAACATGCAAGGAAAATATCATAAGCATTGACTGATGATGCAATGTCATGAAGAGTCATGGAGAGTAGAACTATAGTGATTAAAATCATATCAAAATGAATTTGACATGATCATGACCAATTTGAAGTTAATGTAATGTATAGTCTGATCAAAATCAATGCACCTAAACCTTTGCCAAAATCAAATATGATACCATGGTCGATTGTGCATATATTGGTGGTCTATGAGATGCAAGTGGATAAAAGGAATTTATTTGATCATCATTGATGCCATTAGGTATTATAAGAATTGATAGATAATTGATAAGGTTACACATTATTTTAAATATATAATCCTCAAGGCATATCAATACAAAATGGCTTACAACTTGACTAAAGTAATGTAGAAATTTGACATGGGTTGAATATGCACCAATAGATTCTACTAGATGTAGATTTTTAGGCGCATGAATATTATGATAAGGGAATCAGTGTACATAATATAGATGAAATAGATTGAATTTATTTGGGAAATCAAATGGCATTGAAAACAAATAATAGTAGAATATTTAGAACATCATTATCCTCATTAGATCATCACATTCTTTCTTTGCAACTCTTCTTAACCAAAACACCTTCTTACAAAATGTCCTTCTATGCTAGAATAATAATAACAATATTCACCAAAAAAAACCTAATTTATAGAAATAATAGAGAATTTATCTCATATGTAGGGGCATAATAAGATAGTTTTACCCCTTTCTTCTTCTTAGGGATGCATACCTTCTCTGATACCAGATGATGGGATTGGTTCATATCTATGTATGACTAAGCCAATACCATTTTAGAATAATGTAGATAAATACATATAGATAGAGAAATATTTTAATTCACACAATATATTCTATTATTTCATCTTACAAACTCATACATGAAATTACATATTTATAGGAACATCATTCCTATATTCAAGGAGATGATCTCTCCATCAATCACTCACCCAAATCCCTCAATATTTTATATATGATATATTATTATAACTCAAAAAAATATATCTAAACAAATAATATATTCTAATCTATATTTGTAATACTATTTATAATAATGTTAAGACAACTAATTACTACCAAAATATAACTAATAAATAAACTATACGTAATAATAAATTATTACTCTCATAATTATCTACATTATGATATACAAATTACTATGGGGATAATTATTTCCTAACATTCCCCACCTTAGGCCTTACATGGTAATTTATTTTTCACAAGACTTAATTAAAGCAATAAACGAACACATCAACTTCTTATCAACCATTCAATGTTGAGAACACATCAATCAAATTAGTGTGGGAACCTTGAATAGGAACATATTCCATCAATAACTCACTGAGGGAACTAAATCAACCTGTATAGTGTGGGAACTATGATAAGAACTATCTATTCAACTTTCAATCCTATCTCCAAGAACTGGCACAAATAGAATTTTATGTCAATGCATACTTTTAGGTCTGCATACTACTTTTTAGATCTAACATGATCATTAATATGCAAAGGAATGCATACCAAATATACTCCCCATGACTATAGTTAATGTTTTACTAGTTGATCATCTCCTTAAATAAGTAAGGTAGTCATATTATCTCTATAGTTAGATACTCTCCTAACTATTTCCACATTCTTATTTCTTCTAAACAACTTTTTTATGTAGTACACTATGTAGGAGAATATGAAATACACATCTTATTCATCACACAACAAACATTTTCTTAAAATATAAAATGTATATATGTACCACTATATATTTAAGTGTTCCTTCATTAGTTGCTAATGAGAGTGTAGTAAACCTCCATCCTCTA